>CAJQUW010009066.1:0-19409 GCA_907163375.1 Prostheceraeus crozeri | reverse complement strand
CCGGCTAACAATCCTACGTAGCTGATACGTAGCAATCGGTGCCAAACGTTCCAAAGCGTAGCGTAGCAAGATTTGGTTGGTGGGCAGTACGCAGGAGCTACCGTAAGCTAATGATACTTATCCTACACCTACAGCATATTTTCAGCGCTTTTGACGTTTTGCCTATATGAGCGTTTGCTGCTACGGTTGCTTCTAACTACGTAGCAAATGCGTCGTGGATACGTACAAGTCCGGTAGCTGCTCGTGTTGCTTCCACGTAGCGAAATAAACGTTTGCGGATACGTAGCAGTCGGTTAGCTGCTCGGTTGCCTCTACGTGGCAGAATGCACGTTTGTGGATACGTAGCAGTCGGTAGCTGCTCGGTTGCCTCTACGTGGCAGATACACGTTGTGGATACGTAGCAGTCGGCAGCTGCTCGGTTGCCTCTACGTAGCACATATGCGTTGTGTTTACGTAGCAGTAAAAAAATGCATAAACCCTTCCCCTCGATTTCTCTTTTCCTCTTCCTCCTCTCTGTTTCTCTACTTCCTCCTCTCTCCATCCTCTCATTTCATCCATCTCCGTCTCTTCTTCATCAACTTGTTCACTTGCTATTCTACTTCTTTTCCTTCATATCTCCTCATATCTCTCTCATTTTCTCCTTTCCTTTCACTCTTTCTATTCTCTGTTATTTTCTACTTTATCTTCTTCATTTTTCTCTCTCTCTCTCCTTTTCTCCTTGTTCGATCCCGTCTCTCTTCTCATTCCTATCAATGCATTTAGATATATTTGATGCATCAAAAACATTATTGCTATAGTCTCTTTCACGCGACAGTATTTTTATACATAGGAAAAACTGTCCACACCATCTCACAAGATTGAAATCCGCATTCACAATCATGTCTTCAAATGAAATGATCTTTGAGTGCTCGCTATTTTTAAGTCTTAAGTTTAAAAAGTTTTTAAAGTTAAAAAACTCAAGTTTTTTTTCTCTTCTGCTCTAATTTTATGACGATGACACCTTGTATGACAACCTAGTAACAAAATTCAGTTTGCTTTTAGCAGTATGCTTTGCATCTGAATCTGACAGAAGTGACGTGATTTTAAAAGCTTTACCACAGTCAAGTTTCCGTTGCGCAATCTCCCCGCCCTTCTCGCATTAGCAGACACATTCCATCGCTATCCATCCTTCGGCCGCATTCGTCTTTGTCTCGGTTTCCGCCTGCGACAGCTACAGAATACAGGTGGATCGATGATGAGCTGACGCGTATTCGCGTGCAACCATAGACATAGCGTGCAGCGGGCATTAAATTCATGTATCGCAAGGCTGAGTAATGATGATGTTACGTCAAATATAGCAGTGTGGACTTTAACAACGTACGCCATTGCTGCTATATCGCTTCATCCGTGTACAGACATCACTTTTCTCAGTGTTGTCTTTTTCATCGGGAAACAATATCAGATATTGAGTGACACATGGATTAAATAAATACAACCCTCGCTGTGGTGAAGAATTCCTCGAACGAAAGCAACTATTCATCCGCGATAGATTTACATGTACGAAAATGTATATATTTATCCAGTGAAAATCGAAATCAGCAGAGCAGAACTTCTGTGTGAAATGAAACCATCAAACATACTCGATCTCCATAGACAATATGACTTGTCGCTGTTTTCCAACTGCGAGTGTTTCGATCTCAATACTTCTCATATTTCTTTGTCGATTACTTTCGTCGCAACATGTAAGTATCAGCATGCAAATTCATATTTTAATATGTAATTAAATGAAATAAGAGCCTTATGTATATAAGTGGTGTACAAAAGAATTCATTCAGACCGTAACAATCGAAACACTAGAATTATTGTGGTTATCGGAAAATATCAAGTGTGATCTAATTTGAATCAGCTCGATATATTTCAATGGCTCACTGCTATCCTACTTCTGGAGCAAAAAGATACATATACTATACAAGAATTATTTACTATGATGGTGATTCAAAATACACAAAGAAATCCATAAATCACGCATATCAATTAACACTATCATTTTGAATCACTTACCATTCCTCGTATATCCTTTAAATCCTTTGCTCCTGAGGATAATAGCTCTGAACTATTGAAATATATCGAGCTGATGTAAATTAAATCAACTTGACTTTTCCGAAAACTACAGCAGTTCTAGGGCCAAACCACATAAGAAAGGATTACTTTAAGTGTAGTATGAATTTCTTCTTTTGCAATTCAGTTCTGTCCATCAAGAATTGGAAAACGCAATTGTCTAGTGCATTACTAATGTGAAAAGTTGTGTTGCAGTTGGCTTTGCACTATAAACCAAAATCAGTATGGAATTTTTGAAATGATTAAGTTTTCTTTTCATATATTCCATATAGGCCTATAAAATACTGATGGTTAAGCCCATTGCATTCTCTACCATATATCGTGATATTGACAAATAAAC
Organism: Prostheceraeus crozeri; assembly: GCA_907163375.1. Taxonomy (NCBI): domain Eukaryota; kingdom Metazoa; phylum Platyhelminthes; order Polycladida; family Euryleptidae; genus Prostheceraeus; species Prostheceraeus crozeri. The sequence goes on along the minus strand of CAJQUW010009066.1, from coordinate 16,972 downwards.
TGACAATTTACATGGCTATTTTACATTTGTCAATAGGACTATGTGTCAATGAATCGTCAATGATCGGCCTAATATGCCCTAGTATTATAACTTTTGCATGTATTTTGCATTGAGGCATAATTATATTACATGACAGTACATGCTCATAATTTATTTTAACAACATAAAAATTTATGTTTTTTGCATTATAATGTTGAAGGCTAGGCAACAAAGAGAGGTAATTCAATTTTCTTGGCATTGTGCTAAAAACAAGCGGGTCACTCCTTCTCCTTTATTTGCCTTTCATAAAGTTATGTACAATAAAATTTGAGTAGGCGAAAACCACGGCGCTTCGTGTCACATAGGCTGACACATCAAAAGGTGGTGAGGATCCACTTTTTGATGTGTCTGTGACGCGAAGCGCCGTGGTTTTTACCTACTCAGATTTTATGTGTACATTACTTGTAGAAGGCAAATATAAAGAAGGAGTGACCCGCTTGTTTTTTAGCACAATGCCAAGGAAAAAGAAAAATTGTTTTACATATTTTTACATACGATAATGCCGAATAATCGATCATATCACATGTTATGTTGCCATTTCAGGGTGACCAATTCGTGTGAGAATATCTTCGAACCAGCATCTACATGTACTTGACCATCGAGTTCGTCAGGCGACTGTTTCCGTACTAGGAAAATCTAGAGCTAATAAGTAAGTAAGAAAAGGCTTTCGGTTAGCTTGTGTGACTTAATTTTCGTAACTTGAATTTCATGTATAATATTAGCCTTTATCCACCCTTTCTTCTGGATCATTCAATAATTTTACATTATTATTCAATGATATGTAGGCATACATAAAGTGGGCTTCAAGTGTGCGAAGGAAGTGATGATGCATGAGACCCGCAATCAACCATCTTTTAAATGAAAGTACTCTACATAATTGAATAGTGTTTTCATAAATAATAATTCATAATAATTTTCATTCACCTCGTCGTGGTCGCTGACGGTTGTGTTTTGTCTCTCGTCCTGACAACTTGGATTCATTGAGCAGTTTCCTGGTTCGTTCTAGTCGCTTTCTTATAAATTTTGTATGTACGTGCTCCGTGTGTGACGCTCTATCTCGCCGTGCTGATCAACTTCATACCTAGCTGTTGGATTGACTGCTTTTTTGTGTTTTTTCCATATTCTTATCAAGCGCTGATTGTAATCACATTGGTTTTCATTGCTGGGACAGATGGTAATTCTCGCAAGAAACAGTGAAACAAAGAAGGTAGCAATGCAATGCAAAGCATGTGATTTTACCGATTGACAATGATGGCATTCAAAAATGCAACTTTTGCAAGAGATATCTACATGGAAAAAAAGAATGCTCCAACTTATCTCTGCAATGGCTAAGAGGTCCTACAGACAAAATGACAATATTTCTTTCTATTGTGATGGTTGCAAGACAATTTAATATCCGTGATATTATTATGATAGATTCGCAGCGGTTCGAGAAAGAGCTTCTGCTGTTACGTCAACAGTTTTTCGTCGCAACAGGCATTGGAATATTGGTAGAATAGTGTTCATTTATGTTGCTCTCAATGAACATGAACAACGTAGCGAGAAGAAAAAACAACATTCTTATTTTTGGACTTGATATGAAGCTACAAGTCAAGTGATTGATCACTGATTCCGTCGAGGATGAAGATGTCAAAAATGTTTGTGTCTAAGGTGGACGTGGATATGCTAGTTGTGTGAAATCAATTTCTCGAAAATTGGACGTCGAAACTCCAAAAACCACGACCTGATACGACTGTTATATTTTCATTTCTGTGGATGACAAGATCAGGAGTTTGAGAAATTCAAGGAAAGCTTAATGACAGTTTTGCATATAAGAATGTTTATTTACGTCCGGATTTGACGAAATCCCAGTTATGGAAGAGAAAAAAATGCTATATAATGAATTTCAAGCTAGAAAAAATAATGTGAAAACATCATTTATCCGTGGAGGTAAAATTGTACACAAAATCGCAAGATTGACACAAATGTGGCCGTTATTTTCCTTCTTTTTTGTTACTTCAACAGCAGATCTCTCGTGAAACAAAATAGATGAAGCCTATTGTCTCATTTCTAAACATTCTCCCGACATCGTGTGCGTAAACTGGAAACGTGGCTTATAGTGAAATCCCCGAGCAATTTACTTATATTTCTGGATATCAGTGTTTTCGTGCTGATCGAACTACTAACAAGAAAGGTGGTGGATTATGTTGTTGGGTGAAGTCTCATCTCTCTTCCCAGTTAATATTTTCAAAGTCCCATTACCCTGATGTGGAACTTTGTACTGTGTACGAATTTCGTCGCAGTTCCTTCAAAATGCTTAGTTGCCACTCCTGTATTTTCCTCACGGAGTCAGATTATCGCAACAAACTTCTCACATGCTTTGCGAATATGTGTCGTCACTGATTGACCAATATCTGATTAATTATCGTGATTTCTCAGTTTTTATAATTGGTGATTTCAATCACGTTGATTCATCAATTTTTGAGGTGAATTTCAATCTAGTAAACACAGTGACTAAATCTACTCGTCTCGTGTGCTAATGCTCGATCTTCTTCTGATCCCTTGGTGAATTTGAAAATTACAACGAGTCTATCATTTCCTGCCTCCTGTAGCATCCAGCGATCACAATGTTTGTTATTTTACGACCTAAAGCATTTATGAATATTGAAATTGTACCTACAATCAAAGTTTACGATTTTCGGGAATCCTGTATGAAAAAAAAGCTGCAACTTATCTGATAACGTTGATTGGCTGTCCTGTTGAACAAAGACGTTTGGATGGGACCATGTGTGATACTTTTTACTGTTTTCTGAATTATGCTATTCAACTTATTCCATTTGATATTGTTTAAAGTCGGTGGTGAGGAAAACCGTGGATAAACCAAACGTCTGTAAAGTGTTGATCAATAAACGATTCAAAGGCTTATCGGGAAAAAAAATGGCCATTGTACAGACATTTCCAAGAAAAAGATTAAAGAAATAATGGTGTTTCTTCGTCAAAAAGGCTTTAGGGAAAAGAGCTTTTCTACCCAACGTTCGATCTGGGAAAGTCTTATAAGACAGTCACCAATTGCTCTAAAAAACATGTCAGGAACTGGTTGGCATCAATGCGCTGCAAATAAATCATTGAAGTCTTGAACAGACACTTCAGAATCTGAATGGAGAATTTGCCAAACACTTTATTGATGATCCTCTCCAATGCCGTCGGATCTACAGTATGATGTTCCTTTAACTTTTCACTGAGGCTCGAGTGTTAGAGTTGCTGGACAAGAATCAATGGAAAACATCTTGCGGATCTGATCATATTCCCAGCATTCTGTGGAAGAAGTTATCGTGCTTTCTTATAAGACCATTGACAGTTAATATATAATACAAATGCCATGTATTGATTGCCAATTTACCCCCCAAAAATGGAAGAATGCTGACATCATGCCATTTCCTAAATGTTCACCTCCTGAATCTGTTAAATGTATCGCGTCCCATTCTTTGTTACCAGTCCCCGGTAGCGACTATTTGAGAATGAGCTAGTACATCAAATTGGACATTCTTTCATGTCAAGATTTGAACAACCATCATTCGGATATCGCAAAAGGAAGTTCCACTACGTGTGCCTCTGATTGAGTTGGAGAACTTTATCTTCAGAAAGCCTTCAGGAGAACGATACAATTGCCTGTCATTTTCTCGCTAATTGATCTCGAGAAAGGGTTCGACAAAGTCTCCCATCGGGAATTTTAACTCGACACAAATGGTTTTGTGATGGAATTTTCTAATTTTGAAATAAAATTTGTTGAAAACTACCTCACAATCGCGATTTCAGAGGGTGTGCTGGAAAAGATGCTGCAGTGACTACGTTGGAGTCGCTAGTGGGATCCCTCAGGGATCAAGTTTTGGCCCTCTCATCTTTGGATATTTTTTGGCTGACTTGGTTGTAGACGATTCCAACATTCGCCTTATCAAGTATGCTGATGACATAGTAATTTAGGGAAATAAAGCGTGGATCATCCTCAAGTCCGATTATTCCAGGGATTCAAAGATGTAGTCGATATGGATAAGGTGATAATGGCATGTCCATCAAAGTTGAAAAAATGTCAACAATTATTCATAACTCAGGAAATCGCTATACCACCCCTAACTTCTCGGCTTTTTACAATGATAATATCAAAGTTGTGAACATGCTTAAATTTCTTGGCGTTTGCATCGATTCTAATTTAAATTGGAACCATCATGTGAATGCTATCTCGAAGAAAGGCATCATCTAAAATGCACATTCTTCGTCAATTGAAGCCATTTCTGTCCCGAGTCTGATCTCCTTTTAGTATATTTCAACTGTGTCAGAAGTATTATACTTGAATATTGCTGCGCCTTTATTTGTATGATTTGAGAAAATCGAGTGTGATGCTATTGAGAAGATCCAAAACCGATCTCATAGAATCATATGTGGTGTTTCATCGTCATCGCAATGTCAATGTTCGAAGTTTGTTCCGCTAAGTTATCGCAGATTAATGCTTGGTGTTGACTTGTTCACAAATTTGACGCAAAATCCTCATCATCCGTTGCATCATTTATCACCTCAGACTTTGCAGCATTCTAAAAAATATCGTTTGCCAGATTGCTCAACATCAATCAGAAATCGCAGTTTCATTGTTACAATGATTAGACTGATAAACTCTGGCTTCAGAAAGTGACCAGTATTCATTACCTTTTGCTTAATTATCGTTAGCTAATTAATGACTTTATCACTTTGTTTTGTCTATAATTTGTGCTTATGTGCTGCAATACGTATTGTTCTGCCTCACGATTATCAGTATTGAGGCATTGTTGTTTAATAAACGCTTCATTATTATTATTATTATTATAATGTTGTCTCATTTCTCTTCAATTGCAATTATGAAGCATTGTAGTGTTTCTGTCTTAACATGCAAGCTAGAGATGCATGCCGGCATTCTTTATTGTTTATATAACTTTTTTATTATGAAATAACTTGATAAAACTCTTAATTTGCTCTTCAGTTTAAATTTAATTGAGTAAAATATTTCATACAATCCTAGTGTAGGCCTTTATTCGCTTTTTCATATATTGTTTGACTGTAATGTGTTAGTGATTTTTTGTCTCTCTCGTTAAAGAATCTCGAAACGTTGATTCAAAAATCTCCTTAATTTGTTTTATTCCTGTGAAAAGCTAGAGGCAATTTCAAAAATAATAAAGGATCATCAATTGAGATGATTGAAGTTGATCAATTGAAGGGATACATATTCATTGAGGTTTAAAAAATTTACTGAAGTCTTACGCAATCTGGAATGTAGGATATAGTGTCTGTTCAAGTCTTTCATAGGCCTAATTGAAAGAGATGTAAACAATAGCTTTTTGTCAAACATCATACCGTAAAGCAAAACACAAGTAGACGTAACTGAATGATGGTAAAACATAGGGCCTATAAGTTGCAATTATATATAAATTTGTAGCATAAAAACAAATTCAAAAGTGACAGCAATTTAAATTGAGTTGATGAAAGAAATCCTTATTGTTATCCCATATCAACTGTCATTGTATGATCACTTAATTATCATTCCAATTCTTCAATGATGCATTTTTATATGAATCAGCAATGAAGTATGAAAGACTTTTTTGAACGCATGGTAGATACGTCAACATACTTGATTCTATATCTAGCTTTTCCGAAAATTTAGCACAGTGATATCAGACACTATTCAAAATTTAGACCACGTGTGTAGCTTCCCTATACGAGTTTCCCCCTTTTGACGAGCACACTTTGGTAAAAATGGGTAAAAGTCAGTGATGTTGATTTCGATTAGATTTTAATCGAGGTCGAGGTTGTTCTCGATATAATGTTACATAACTTTGATTGACTTTGGCACCCGGGCACTTGAGTGAAAGGAAAAGCGAAGACTTTTGTGTTTTATCAAGTTATATGATCATAGTTGTGTCAACACATTGAAAATCTGATTATTATCTATGATAGTCTACTAATTGGAATAATTACTACTGGTGGTATGCTTTTGAAAACATAAATAAGCCTATGCGTTATATACTAACAATTGCAAATGAAAAGATGACAATTTTAAAACGGTACACGCTCAAACGTTATTCAATACATGACATAAAATCGTTACAAGACAATTTTGCAAATAGTCACAAAATTCATTGAAATCATCTAATGACATGAGGTCTCACCGTTCAATCTTGAACAGTGCCTAAACTTTGGAAAAAGAATCCTTGTATGCAAATTTCGTTCTATGCCCATTATAAAAATTGAATGATTGCAACAAATACTATATGGAAACATGGAAATATATTTACCAGTCCCGCCATGACGAACCTCTGCATGGAACGAGAACATAGAATGTTCTATACCCTATGACTTACTACGAAATGTGCGTCTTCCGAGTTCTACTTAACGTGTTCCTTTTGATCTACAGACAATAATCAAGGAAATAGACATGTTAGCTGAAGGAAAAAGTTTCGACCAATATGTTTCTTGCTTGGTGGTTGCTTGCTCCGACTATGCGAGTTTGCGGTATGACATGTCTTCTATTGCGTTCTAATCCCGTGCAAAAACAAATTCTATATTCGATATTTGCAAGAGTGGTTATAAGATGCTCAAGGTTTGAGCTGAAATTTGATCAAAATTCATGTTTACCTTCCTAAGATGCTTGTTGAATCCGAAAATTTGTTTGGTTTTGGTAGGAAAAATAGTAGATGAAAATACTTCATGACCTGAAGATATATCATGCCACAAACTATGCCAATAGCGCTTAAGTTTAATACATCTCGCATAGTCAGGGCAAACATACACCAAACCGACATTTCGGTCGAAAACTTCGATTTTCCTTCAATTAAGCATGTCCTTTTTCTTTGAAACTTGTCTGCATAATCTGGGGAACACGTTAGAACTCGGCAGGTAGGCGCGCATTTTCGTAGCAGTCATAGGTTTTAGAACATTCGTTGAAAGTTCTCATCTTCGGTCTCGTTCCATGCAAAAGCTTCGTCCTGGCGGATGGACTATTTGCATCTTTACATAGTATTTTGCTATAATCATTATCATGTCCAAAAATGTCCGAGAAATAGGCACAAAGGAGCAAATAAGTATGAATAACAAGGAGGAAATAAATAATTATGAATAGCAAAATGTTTCTATTATTTTCTGACTACTGTTCTGTCCGACCTCGATGAAAAATCTGCGATTAGTCGAAGTCGAGGTTATCATGATTTCGATGAATGTGGAGGAACTAAATTTAGAAATTCAAAAAAGCGCACATTAAATGTCCGCCGAATTACATTGTGCAAAGCAGCTACTACTTATACTGAAAACTTGCAAAGTGGTTAAGAATTGCTAAAATTAGCAAAGTCCGATAATTCTAAGCTTACCAATGAGCTTGAAACGTTACATCTCATCAGAGAGTGCATTTTGCTACTTTGACCCATACTTTGTAGCATCAGTAGACAGGAAAATTCTTTTTTCTAGTATAATTGCACGCATTCCAAATAATAAGTGGTGTCTAACTGTCTATCAGACCTAACTTTTTATTTTGTTATACATCTCAAATGCCTTTGATACCCTTATTAAGAATTGATCATCCTTTTTCAGAGGCAATGAGAAAACTCCATTACAAAAATGGAAATGCCAGGATCAAGGTCCTTGTGGGAAACTGGCTATAACAAGCCCCTAGAATCGACTTTCTCGGAGCAGGGTTGAGCTGCCGACGTAGTGGGTGACGTGGAAGACGAATCAAGTGCCTGAGTAAAGACATTTGATAATGTGGGCATATTGTGTTTTCGAATAAAATCGTTTGTGTGATGGTTTGTTTTTTTTGCTATTCCGGAATATCGATTCTGATTTTCATAGTTGACATAGCATAGCTGTGGGTAATTTGGACTGTGTATTGATTGAGGTGCACTTTCGCCAATAAGGACGGATAAAAAATGAGCGTAGCGCCAGTGTATGCAGTTGGTGGTGATTAGTAGCAACTACGTAGCGTCGCCGTAGCAGTACGTGGCATCCGGTAGCAGATACGTAGCTAGAGTAGCACAAGGTTCTGCTACGTAGCATACCGGTAGCAATTGGTGCTTCAGCGTAGCGGTAGGTTGCATTATAATGTCAATTCAGTAGCGGCGACGTTTCAATTGGTAGCAACAAGTAGCACCATGCTACGTAGCAGGCACGTGGCCTATGCCGCCATTTTAATTGGTTTCTGCTACGCATTTCTGCTACTCCCCCGCTACGTAGCAGATACGTACTTTGTTAGCCGGGATGCCATGTTGTAATGATCATTATGCATTCGAATATATATATATATATATATATATATATATATATATATATATATATATATATATATATATACCCGCTGGGAAAAAAGCTCGCGATTAGCTAGCACATATCTCGAGCGAATAACGAGCGCATAGCTTCCGTTTTGTCTCGCAAAATGCTGGCGAAAAGCTTGCCAATTTAGGAGCCAAAACGCTGCTGTTCGCTCGCGATTAGCGATGCTTTTCGAATGCTAATGTAGTGCGCTAATCGCTTGCTTCATTGAAAAGCTAGCTGCTCGCCTGATATTCGCTGTACCCTATTTTGCATTTATGAAGCCCAGGTCGTTGACTTCCTGTAGACCTACTTGCAAATCTAACATGACACAAAAGCATGCTGCTCAACGTCATACAGACATTATACCGTGCGTCTGATAATCATGAAGATTATACTATAGAGTGCCAATTCTAGATATTTTAAGCGAGTCTGGGCCATTCCGAGTCTTACTGATCAACCTTGTTAGGTGACGTGCAATGTTAGCTGTCACAGAATTTTTGCACTTCAATTGTTCAAGTCTATTGACGTCTCATTATTAGATTGGCTAAAATTGCAAGCGTTATGAGTCTAATACTTTGATTTAATTGATGCGTGTCTATGCTTGTTTCATGACTGATAGAAGAAATGGCATAAACCCTTCCTCCTACAGTAATGGTCGATAAAATATGACTGATAAAGACTAAAAGAAAATGGGAAGTAAAAATATTGATAACATGCTTCTAAGTACATGTAAAATCGTACATTATGTGCTTGGAGTGCTTATGATGACAGATTTGCAGTAGAATCTTGTAAATGGATTGTCAAAACTTTTCATGTGTTCTGATTTATTGTGCCGTTTTCCCAAGTTTTCTCAAATAGAGCATCGCAATAATTAATAGGGTAGTTATAATTTCAGTCTAAATAGGTAAATTTTAATGGAAATTATCAAACTCTTAATGGAAAATAGTTCTGAAGTGAAAAATAATGCAGGCTAGGTCAATTGCAAACTTCTAGTCACTGAATCTCAAAATATTCAGAATCGTGTGATTTTCGATCGATCGTACGCCGAGTTGCGCGAGTCGGAATCGTGTGAAAATCGAAACGCGCCCGTCACTGACTCCACCACAAAGCCACAGCGCCGGTTAATCATTGGTATTGACATATTGATTCTGCAATTGCTATAGGCCCGTCATTCAGCGGTGTTTATGGACATATGCCCTTTTCCCCTATAATTTTTTAGCCAGTCGTCCTTGCTATGTTCTAATTATGATAGAGGTAAGAGAACGAATAAATATTTAGTTGATCAAAAATTAAAAATAAAGGTTTAAAGGCCTTTCTAAATTAACCCAATCATAAAATTTGAGGATTTTTCGGAAAGCTGATTTACTGCCATTACTGGCGGGGTTTTTGATTCTTAATCGATGAGCCGACTTGCACTGCGCTATCTAGGTCATACAACTGCCATTGTCATTGTTGATTACATTGAACCTTCAGGCTATGTGTGTATGATCTGTATACATGTATTTTAACTGATGAAGAAGTTCGATTACACACCGGATGAGGTCAGCAGGTACACAATTCTTCAATCTAGAGAATTTCCAGTTTCAGTTTTTGTTAGGCTAAATCTCTATCATTACCTATAAGACTCCCGAGTTTTGAGATAATGATAGAGATTTATCCTTTGTTTATCCTAACATCGATGTTTGACATTATAAAAAAGAAATTTGAAGGCAAAATGATCTCCCACTGGGCATCTTTTGCGCCAACGACAAAGCTATTAATTCTAAAACAAGCATCATTTTCAGATCTCGATCATTTTATTCAGATTCCAAAGTTCTAACTGCTTTATGTGTAATGTCCTCAACATTGTCCGATCTTGTTCATGATGATGCATCAAAATGCATGTTTTTTGGAGTCAAGACCCACATGTCACAGCGGCCACACGAACTCAGATCAAAAATAGGCATATTGAGGCACATTGCTAGAAATAGTTGGACACTTCTGTGGAGCAATTCTCTTCATCAATTAATTAAGCCTACAAGAGACTGTGCGCTGTTGCGTGAAGCAAATTTCACGTGAAACAGGGCACACATGTGTTTTTTCAAATTCAAATTTATCCTCAAATAGTTACACAGTTTCCTTTTGAAGTCTATTTGAAAAAATCTTACAGTTTTGTCATGAAGTGCATGAAATCTCATTAGTTGATATGATTCTGTCAGTATTGATTAAATAAATACAACCATCATTTTCTCATTGCTTGTTCATAAAAAACAAATCATTTTCTCAGTTTTTGGTACTTCTATTCTCCCCCCCCACATTTCTGTTGTTGACACCCGGAAGTGTTGCATCGTCAATGATCTTCTCTTGCTCCTACGGCAGTCTCACTGACGTGGCATAGCGTTGAGTGTGTAAAACTCCTCTTACCTGACTTGTAAAACATTTACAGCCTCAGAATTAGACAACTACTTGTCATTTGTCTGCAGACAACAATCACACGAAGTTCATGATCACAGGTGTACCTTGTATTCTAACTGAGTATCCAAGGGACTAATCCTTCATTCCAGGATTCAAGTAAGACTTCTCAGTCGTGTTGCAGTGTCACTCAATGACAGATGAAGTCTATTCTAAATCCGATGTGACCAATTTTGACGAAATCTGATGATTTTGGAAAACTTGAAAAATGTGTGGGGGGGAAAGAATAGAAGTACCCGGTTTTTTGACACAATATTAGGCTGAAAAGTGAACTCTCAAAAGCATGACATTTCAAAATCTTTTTCATGATATGAAGTGATTGTGTGTCAAAGGTGATCATTCTCATAGTACATGCGACTTTTTGCAGCGCGGAAGTCGCGCGGTTGTTTGTTTAGCACTACAGCCTATGGAGCCTTTCACAAATGTCACGCGGTTTCATTTTGCCGCGAGTAAATCGCTCGATTTTGGTTTTTGACCTATCAATAATCGTTAACATCATGTCAAACTGAGAACAGTTCTGAGTTCAGCATGATGTGGCGATCAAAACGCATTTCAAATTGTCAATTTTCGTTAAGTAGAACCGATTCTATCTGGAATGATATCTTTGATTTCCAAAGTGTTGATGTTCTCGAACTTCGTGTAAATCAATCAATACTGTAGCCAATGCGCGTGCTAGCGACAATGACTGAAGTCAGTCATAAGGCGATTTCAAAGTTTCGGTAGATTGGGTTGAATCAACCGGATTGCGATGGAACTAACCTGGGGCCGGTTGCACGAAACAAGATAATATCATTATCTTAAGTTAAAACACGAAATAAGATAAATGGGTTGCATCAAAATTATATTATCTTATTTCCAAGATAATACTATTATCTTAGTAGATATTTGGTGCAACCATACTATCTTAAGATAATAGGATTTCAAGATAAGATAAGACGGCTGCACCAATGAAAAATGGTGAAAATATTATCTTATTTTTCCTCTTAAGTTAGTATCTCTTTAAGGCGCTTCTATCTTCATACATCACTGATAACATTTAAAAAAAAGTCGATAACGTTTCTGCGAACTTTTAATTGATTATTGCATGTACAGATGCAGTATTTATTTTGTTTTACACATAACTTGCTCATGGGATATTACCTGAATTGGAGTTTTTGCCTGTCTATTCTGTACATACTGTATACGTAATTTAGGCGACAGTATATATGTTTTCAATCATTCTCTTGAATATTTTCCAATCAGCTATACTTCCATTATTTATTCTTTAGGACCATGAATCAAGGCAAAAAGCAAACAGAACGATAAATGAACCCAAGTCTTTGAGAAAAACAACATCAATGTAATGGAATGCATATAATCATGTATGTTCAAAACATATACAAATCAAAGGACAGCCAACTTAATCCGCTAAACGCTATAAACTCTGAAAAAGAAGCACCGGTTTGATAAGGTGATCACACGTCTCTAAATGAACTTTGACCATACACAATGCTTTCATTTTTCTCTTTTCCTTTGCTTTAAGAATGTCACTCTTCAACAATTCATTTTTAATTTTGAGGTCAATAAAATCATCTCTTTGTCATGACGGTTCGATGTTTTGAGCTATCAAAAGAGTCTCTAGATCACTTTTCTTCGATGACTTACATTTCGGATCAGTAACAATTTTCTGTTGTAGGACTTTCGTCAGTCAACTCGGTATCATCTTGTTCACGATTGAGCTATCAGGTTGAACCTCATTCTCATTCAACAGTGACGAGTCCATATCTGACCCAATGGCCGTTTACTTTGGGATTATTCTCTCCCATAAGATTAATGAATTTCATGGTGAAAGGAAGAGTTCACGAGGTGGTAGACCACCACCGTCCGGGTTGTCTCTCGCTTGTGTTGAGAAACAAACAAGTTTCAGTTTGTCACTTTATTAAAACTGTGAATTTTCTTTTCACATATTCCTGTGGTCTCTTGCAAACTTCTTCTCTCCTCGATTGCATTCCCAATATATTACCGCTTTCTCCTTCGTTACAGCTGAGCTGAACCGACCGAATAATTTCTCATAATTGTTCTCCATCAAATCTAACAGAACATTTATAGTCCGGGAGCTAGCGCGAACTTGTGCAGGGAACGAGGTAGTACATAAAACTTTCACACACCATAGTACACCTCTAACCTACTGCAAAACTTCGCGTCTGCCGGATCAGATCATTTGCTTTTAAGAAATAGAGAGGATAACACCTATATGTATGGATAACACACTATGTATTTCCAGTGGTAAAATTGTGACATTTAAGGTGTTGACTCCATTTTTTCGAATTTTTGCTCATAAAAGTTACACAAATTGGTATTTTGTTGAACTGGTTATTATAGAAATCATCTACAGATCATGATCTTTCAAATGAGTTATCATTCAGTGACAGAGGATGAAGTAAAGTGTACAAACAGACACTTTTCGTTGGTGTAACTGCAAATTTTAACATAGAAATTTCAGGAAAATTGTTGATATACTTTAACGAAAAGTGTCTGTTTGTAAACTTTACTTCATCCTCTGTCAATGAATGATAACTCATTTGAAAGATCATGATCTGTAGATGATTTCTATAATAACCAGTTCAACAAAATACCAATTTGTGTAACTTTTATGAGCAAAAATTCGAAAAAATGGAGTTAACACCTTAAATGTCACAATTTTACCATTGGAAATACATAGGATTTTGTTATCCTCTCTATTTCTTAAAAGCAAATGATCTGATCCGGCAGACGCGAAGTTTTGCAGTAGGTTAGAGGTGTACTATGCTATGTGAAAGTTTTATGTACTTCCTCGTTCCCTGCACAAGTTCGCGCTAGCTCCCGGACTATTACCTCAGACTCAGTCCAATTTTTTCTTCTCTTCTCATTAGCCATTGCCATATCAGTTGTCTTAAGATTCAGTTTACCAGACGATCGACGATGTCAAGAATAAAAATACTTCGCTGTGCTTTACGAATACACCGGTATACACTTGACGAGGAAGCTCAAACTGCAGCCACTCACAGTCCGACATTGATTTACGTCATCAGTTATTGACTGATTAACGAATAAAGAGAAACGGCTGATTCAGACTTTGTGTGTTATTCAGACTGAACAGCATTGCAGATTCGCAAGTCAGATTCCCACACGCGGAAGAATTTGATGATGGATGCGCTGGGCGATATCCGTCAACTACAACAAGTTGCACATCTTCGTAGCGAATTACATACAAAAGCAGGCCTGTGATTGCTCCTCAAATTCCTCAGATTCCTCAAAAATTGTTTTCACTCCTCAAATCCTCAAATGTAGCTAAACTAAGAGAAATTCCTCAAATACGATTGTTTATAGCGAATGTTCAATTCGAATGCTCAAATTGTTTTTTAGCGAATGGTGATTATCTCTAAACTTCCAATCAAGAGGCTAAGATAGAATCCTATAACATGTATCCTACACCCTGACTGCTAAACCTGAATCAATCATGATTTATAATTTGATTTTGTTTCACGTCGTTTTAATTTCTGGAAGCTACAGGGTTGCAAATTTTCAGGTTCGTTCGAACTTATTTTGCTATGCAGAGAAGTTGTCTGAAGTTATTGTCTGCCGAACTCCTTAGTGAATGAGTGAAACACTGCGATCAACATACCGAAATTGTATATTGAACACTACAGGCAATTTTTTTCTTCAAACTTCATAATTTTGCGTAGAATTCCAACAGTAAAATGCCTATTCAATTATTTTCATTAATTATCTGAACCGGTTTCACAGCCTTCATTATATGTTTCTGCGACTATATGGCTGCTAAATGCATGCCTGTACTTCTTAAAGAACTTTAGGCTATCGATCCTCTATATCCATTATGTGATAACGTATAGGTATCCCAGCCCATTTGGATTTCAGTGCTCTTATCAACTGAAGCTTTTGTTTCACTCATTCTCTTCCATTTTATTTCCGCTGAACATGAACAAATGCGACGGGGTAAAGCGGATGATCTCCAAATTTAGTGTCTATCTGCCTCCTGGTCACTAGCGTGCGGAGGTTGGAGGCTTATGAGGCTCTGCTATCCCATGAGTCTGTTTGCAGCTACATTTTTCAGGGTCTGACGACCGACATTTATCCTGGATGAGATATCCACTCATAGATCATTTTCATAGTTTGCTGAACACACCTTGGTGTGAAAGTAATGCAGAGATTGTTTATCGTTGTATGCGAACTTGGATTAATTAAGACATTCATCAAGCCACATATTACTGGGTTGGCAGATTTTCAACCTGGGTCTACTGCAAGATGTGGATGTCTATATCTATGCTGAACTTCATGCGAATAGAGGTGATAATCTTTCACTCTTTGCTTAGATGAGACCAACAACTTAGCTGGCAAGCCTGTTCCTAACAGTTTTTTGTGTCGTATGAGAGAATTCATGTTCATTTGAATGTAGATCGGAGCGATATGATCAAAGCGCTAACAGATAAACAAGAGCCACCAAAACTTGTGCAGTATAAAGTAATATTAATAAATTAGTGTATCATGTAGCGCATCCTTCATAATAAATTACTGACTTTTTTTAACCACAAGCATTTCGTCAACGATTTTAAGCTTTCTATGCTTATGGGTTGCTCTCCTCCCAAATTTGTCTAAAATCCGTTAAAAGCAATCGTCACAAAGCCCCAGATGCATGTAGTTGAAGATATTTCCTACATTAAAAAAAATTACAGTATCATTGAATTGGAGACGATAGCGTGAAGCACAGCGATATCAGCAGCTTGATCTGACATCCTCTGTTCGACAAATTCTAAGCAGATAGTTAAAATACAAATTACAATTACAATACAAATTAATTTCGCAACAACGCGGGAAGTGACTATGACCGGGCCAATATCCTTTTGTAATGCATATAACTTCAAAAAGTGTGGTGGAGTGTGGTCAACTCTGGGGTTGCCTTCTTCATGACATTTTTTCATGAAGTTTGGCCCAAATTCCCTGTTAAAATATGGAGTTTTTCTTGCAATTATTATATTAGGCTCCGTTTACATTCCTCAAATTTTTCAAAAATAATCCTCAATTTTTCTAATAGGCTAATCACAGGCCTGCAAAAGTCAACCGCAATAGAATCGATATTAACTCTTTTACTAATGAGGAGCTTTACGACAGAATTCGCCTGAAGTGGAGATCCTTCGAACTCCTTATCGAGTTATTGACACCTCATATTCGTCGAAAATCAAGAAGAAACAAATCCCTTTCAATAAGGGAAGAGACTTATATTGCTCTACGATTCTTCGCTAGTGGTTCGTTCATGGAAGTAGTTGGTGATACTTTTGGGGTGAACAAGTCCACTGTTCATCGTTCCATAGGTCTGATAATGGATGGTCTTATCAAGCTCTTGCCGAATTTTGTATCCACGAAATATTCCCTGTGGGAACGCATCTTGCTAATATCAACAGATTATCTGGCGAGGTGGCGATTTTGTGGATAATTTTTTTAAAGGTTCATTTTCGAGTAAAAACTATCTCCGCATGTGAAAATGGTCATCATTTATCCAAAAACATGTGTAAAATTAAAAAACGACAGGTGGCGAAAAAGTTGCTATAATTAGTTGGTAGATATTTGTTTACTAATGCGAGCTGATTTTTCGCCAACCGGCGAAATCGTGGATATGAAGCAACTAATTAGTGGTAAGTAGTAATGTTCGTATATTACCTTCACATGAAAATATATTTTATACTCAGTCTGATGTGATAAAAAGGGAATCTTTTTTAATTCACGAAGGCTTAAACTAAAAAGAGTATTTATCTTCCATTAATGTCGCAGTAAATACTATGATATTATTCAAATATTTGTCATTGTTGTAAATTATTGAATGTCAAGAGGTTATGAAAATTGATATATGCGGATTCTCTATATTCTTATCATTATCAAAGAATGATAGTCTGCACTTATTTCTTAGATAGATTAGCCATATGTGGCGGATAGTGAGGAGGTGAGGGAGACAATAGAGCCTCGGCTGTAGAGGCGGATTACTAAAGAAAATAAGAGAGAGAGTCAAAAGTAAAAGGTGGCAGAGCGCGAATTGTCACCGGCGAACTTCGCCAGCGAATATCCCGCAAATATGAGACATGAACTTTAGCATGATATTCTGCAGCTGACATTCGCCAGTTTTTCGCGAAGATTCCGTTGCCCACAGGGT
>CAJQUW010009065.1:0-41670 GCA_907163375.1 Prostheceraeus crozeri | reverse complement strand
TTCCAAAGAAAGGTTCTGACTCATCTCTTCCATCTAGTTACCGTCCTATCAGCCTGCTTCCAATTGCTGGCAAGATTTTTGAAGCAGTGATTTAACCAACACCATTGTTAGCTTCCTTGACCACTCAGAACCTTCTATCAGAAGAACAGTATGACTTCAGGCACTCTCGATCAACTGCAGATCTTCTCATTCATATGTCACCCCGTGAACATCGTGAGTCGTGTCCTTGACAGACAAGGTGAGACGGAGATCAGTTGCCTTGGATATTTCCAAGGCATTCGATAAAGTCTGGCATCAGGGACTCCTTATGAAGCTAAAGTCCTATGGAGTTGCTGATCAACTCCACAAACTTCTTGCTTCTTCCTTTCCTTAGTGACCGGCAGATATCTGTCGTCTTAGATGGACAGAAGTCTTCCACCAAGTCTGTCAATGCAGGAGTTTCTCAAGGGTCAATTTTGGGACCCACTCTTTTTCTGCTGTACATCAACGACCTCCCAGACTGCCTAGTGAGTAAATTGATGATGTATGCAGATGACACAACACTCTTCAATTCCAATGAGCGACTCGCTAAAACACTCAGCAACGTCAGCAGTTATGCGACGTTCTTAATGAAGACTTACGCAGGGTCTCAGAATGGGGCGCCAATTAGCTTGTTTCCTTCAATCCTTCAAAAACTCAGAGTATTCTGCACTCACGACTTAAAGGGGATGATGATGATCATATCATTAAGATGTCAGATAATAGGATCAGAGAACAAGATTCCATCTCCTTCCTTGGATTGTCGGTTACGAAAGACTTGTCATGGAAACCGTACATCCAATCCATTAGCAGGCAGGCAGCTCAACGAATTGGTAGTCTCTATCGTGCCAGCAGCTATCTTTCACCACAGACTGTCTGCTATCTTTACAAGTCTACTATTCGTCCTCTGATGGAGTATTGTTGTCATCTGTGGGCAGGCGCCCCACAAACGCATCTTAACCTCCTTGAACGGGTTGAGAAACGTGTCAAGAATCTCATGGGTGAAAAACTTGCTAGCAAGTTACAGCCGCTCTCCGTCAGACGGGATGTTGCTTCACTCAGTCTCTTCTACAGGTACTATTTCGGTAGAAGCAGCTCTGCAGTAAATGAGTGCGTACCCAAACCTAAGATCTTCTCCAGAAGCACACGCAGAGCTAATGCACTCACATGCTATAATGTGAGCTTAGAACGCGCACGTACTGTGAGTCGCTCGAAAAGCTTTTTTGTTCGCACGGCACAGCTTTGGAATCAGCTTCCCCAGACCACTCTCCCTGACCAATACAATCTTGATACTTTCAAGAGGCGTGCGAATAGGTTTCTGATGGGGACTGCTTAATCAGATTAGAAGATCTGTTTTTTTTAATTTTATTTATTTAAAATAATACAATTTGTTACTTTTCATTGAGTAACCCCTAGTTTCGTTCATGGCTCACAGCTGTGCTAGGGGTGAAAATTCAGTAAAATAAAAAAAATAGTAATTGCTTTTCCAATCATGTTTTGCAACGGTAAGGCATTAAATGGTGCCTATATGACCTCTTCCCTAGGGATCTTCGGATAAAGTAGTGAGAATATGCAATAGAAGAACAACCGGAAGGAGTGAAACATACAAGTATAATCTCATCTGCAATTGTTTCAAATAAATGGTCATCTTAGCTTGTCATTTTTGTATAAAGGCGTTCAAAAATCTTTCATGCCAGGTAAAATAGTCTTAATGCTTGAGAGGTTTCAAGGCGCACCGTGCCCCAACATCAGCAGAATGAAAAAAATGACTTATCTGCAATATAACTACAAATATCCTGCATCTGTGATTAATGCAGGGATGCGGAGTCCAATCATTTTGATAGGACTCCGACTCCGACTCCGGGAGGCAAGCAAATATAGCCTAGTTTTTGAAAAAAATGGTAATCTACATCATAGATCATTATAGGCCTACCTGAACCTATTTTTAGTGATCGTTGCTGTATCCATTATCAATCATTTTTGAAGAAAATTTATCAAATGTCGCTTTAAGTTGGATGCATACGACTCGGATCCTCCCGTCTTGTTGATGAGTGCTTCACACGGTTTTCTCCAGTCTCTACCAGGCAGGAAAATCCTCCATCCTTCTCCAAAAAATATGAGTACACTATCGATTTTAATATGCGCTTTAAAGGAGCCATCACACACGATTAACGTGAGGGCAAGAAGTAATGTTCTCAAACAAACTAGAATTTCATTTTTGTCTTTGACGTGACCTTTGGTGCATAGGTGTGATCGAGGCTAGGAAGGCTTGTCTTCTCTACTAAATCGCCGATTGAAAAGACAATCCTTTTTTCACTTTCACGGTTCATTCCCTCAACTATTACAAGCTTTACATGCAGCAGTGTCATTGTACTTTTGTTTGACGGCGAAAGTTGACATCAAGACAGTGACAGCTATGCACGAGAATAAATAATTTGTTTGTATTATATTTCGGGTGTAGTTATAGGCCGGAGTCCGGAGTCCTATCATTTGATAGGACTCCGAGTCCGACTCCACATCCGTGGATTAATGTGCAGTTTACTATAAGTGAAGTTTGAGATGGCGGAGAAAGACGGAAGATGCAATAGTTTTCTTCAATATAATTGCTCAAACAAAATGTTTGGATGAAATTAAAGTTTCGTCATCAGTTATGTATCCCAAAATTCTCAATTCAGATACATTGAAAACAATGTATTTTTCTTTGATATTTTCCTTTTATCTGTGAGTGTGCAGATATTCTGCATTAACATGGCAAATAATTCGCATTTGCGTTGCTACTGAATTTCAGAAACAGGACATACCAAATTTCTTTTTAGAGAATGAAATGCTGCCACGAGTCTCATAACACTTCTAATAATAGTCTTATTATTTAACTTCTCAGTAAACAGCTATGAAATCAAGCGCACTCGTTGATAAAAGGAAATTCTCCTGAGTCCACACTGACTCGCATGTCAATCGATAATCGTCGAACGGTGAGTTGAGAATGAACAAATAAATGGAAAACGTGCTCAAGAACAGCACCTGGAAAATCAATCTTTTCACTATCAAACCTTGAGGAGACATCGCAATGAAACTGGGGAACAGACTTTCAGGAGTGCACTAAACTCTACATTACAAGGGAGAATGCTACGTCAAAGTTAGAGATCACTATGGTGATGCTGTCGTAGTGACTAATATATAACAGATGCTTTTAAAGCCTGACCCAAGGAAAATAAAATCCTCTAAATCACAGTTTAATTAATTTTATTTTGCATCTTCTCCTCGAGTACACGCAATGCATGATCGGAATATGAATGCAAATAGCTAAATCTATGAGTGCAGCTCAGAGTAGAGTTTGTAGAAAAGTATTCAAATGAAAAACTGAATGAGTGATTCTAACTTGAAATCCATCTTATTATTCAAAGAGTATCTGGTATGAGAAAGTTCATTGTATTAAATGAGTATCTTGATAAATATATTTTTACGCTTAACAACTTGCTGAGTTAACGTCTGTATAGATTCGAAATTAATTTTTCACTTTCTTATCAAAACTTTCGCCAGTAGTTGAGTTATCTGATACATTAGAAGTCAATTATAAGACCTCTGTTTCTGTTTTACGATGGATTTTCCTTGCAAGATTTGAACGAACTAATTATGAAGATAGTCAATTGAGGCTAAGAGGGTGCAGATGAAAATTAATTTCTCATCGCTTTGGCAATTGGTGTACAAGAACTTATGCAGGGTCAGACAAACAAGGCATCAAGGAACAAAAAGGCCTGCTGTAGAATCTACTATATCAAGATGTGCTGTGTAACTGTCGCCTACTGATTTAGTATCTTTTCTGTCGGTATTTTGTATCATACTTTGTATCTTCATTTTGTTTGGCCTAGCCTAGATTGTCAGCGGGAATTCTGATTACTCCTAGTGGGCTTGTCAAAATTGAATCAAATTTTCCTACTAATGAACGACACTTTCATATTCCATTGTAAGGGGAGCTACACATTATTTAGAATTGCTTTGATATAGCCTAGTTCATCGGTGGGCAACGCGTGGCCCGCGGACATTATTTGAATCGGTGATGTGAAAATGGTCCACTCGAGCCTCTAAAAAGGCAGGACGTCTTCTAAGGTTGAGTTGATCTTCTCTAGAATTTCTAATAGCATTGACTAATGACTTATTGAACAATGTGATAGCACAGACATTTTCATTCGAATGCCTAAACCATGTTCCGTTCACAATGAATATGTTGTCAGTATGAAGGTATGTGAAATAGTCATCAACCGCGTGAGTGCTAAGTCACATGGTGTTCGACACCTTGTTGAGAATGTTTCACTACGTAAAAACAACGTTGCAATTGGCAACCTGTAACTACATAATTACTACATGTTATCTATAAATACATAGAGTAGGCTGCGCATGAAGGAATCCAATCGAATGAGAAATGTAATTTTTTCAAGCCAACTTTAACTTTTCATTCAAGCATTCTTTCCGGATAATTTTGTACTAGAATGGCACCTTTGCTTACCTGAAGACGAGCGAAGCGCTCGGAAGCTGGCCTTTGGCATTATCGCACGTTAGAACAGCCTGCGCGTTTGTCGAAAGCTGCATAGGTTTGGGTGACAGGCCCTTACACTTAGGTGGATGTAGTTTAACCAGCTTTGTTTACGTTTTTATATATTGCACAGCATGTAGGATTACAGATGTACTACCGGTAGATAGTTAGTCATTTTTCGATGAAATAAGGTAATATTATATATTACTCGTACCAATAAAGTCATATTACCATCATTTGATAACATAAAAGCTTCCGCAGCTAGTTTAGCCTATTCACATCCCATCTTTCATGTAGATTTTAGATTGTAAAGTGAAGCTCCTCAAAAGGCAACATCATAGAGTAAATATATTAGGTAGAGTGGTAACTCCGCATTTATTAAATCCCCAATGTGTATACACTTTCGATTTTATTAAATGAACTCAATGGAGACACAGTCGGAATTGTTTCCAAATGTGAGATATGCAAATTTTTGCATTTTTTCAGAAATTACAGCGGAATCGACTGATCATGATAGTGTAAAGCAGAAGGAAATGATATTATTCTGCAGATCGTCCGTGTCATGACAGCCTTGGAGAAGTAATGTTTGTTAAAAAGCTATTACTTTCATGCTCAACCTTAAGAGTATTTTCTTAAGCGTGATCATATCACAGGCAACCTGCCACTGGCAGAGCAGTCACGTAATCAAAGACAATGATTTCAATTAACTTTGAAAGATGCAAATGGGTCCACATCACTATTCAGATTCAAGAAATAAAACATGAATTAGTGAATCATAAAATCATGACGGTGGAAATTGATTTAAAAACTTGAGATTTCAGCCACAAAAGCACGAATAATATCGCGACTTTTTCATGAAGACTTTCATTATAATGCAATTCATGAAATTCCCTTGATAATCAGCTTGATTTCAGCTTATTTACGATGCTTATTATCAAATATTCATTCCTTTTGATATCTGACTTGTTTCATACTACTTATATAGGAGAGTCATTTCGGTAGTATATAAATTGGCAATTTTTGACTTTTTTCAAAAGTGCTCAAATAATTTTTTGGACCACGGGAAATCTCCGCAAAAAACTAAATCTTTTGATATAAAAATTTTCACTGTATACAGATACTTTTTTGAGTCGACACTACCTATATATCCCTACTCAATGGGCAACATCTTAGTTGGATACTATGATGCTTGCCTACAAGTGCCTAAACCATTACTTCAGATAAAGCGATATCATGAAATAACAATTTTAGGAGTCACATTCACCGATTGCCTAAAAGTGGACACTCATATTAACAATCAAATCAAGAAATGCAACCGAAGTCTGTACGCCATCAAAGTCATTAAGAATCGCGGTGCGAAGTCTCAGTCTGTCCAACAAGTTTACAACGCTCTTGTCCTCAATCGTCTCCTTTACGCGATACCAAGTTGGTGGGGCTTCGCAAACCAAAATGACAAGAGACGCCTCACGAGTTACGTAAATAGAAGTATTAAATTCAGATGTTGCAAGGCGATCAACATTCAGGACACAATCGCAAAAATTGAAAACCGCTTGTTCAAGAAGGACATTACCAACGAAACGCATCCACTGTACAAGTTCCTTCCCCTATGACCGCATTCATTACAGCGAACATTGAACAACAACAACATCGGAAGGAACTTTTTCAACCGAATGCTTCACGCTGACTCTACCATTTGACATTTCCGTCTTCAGTCTATCACTCCTTTAATCTGACTGACTTACTAAGTAACTTCCATAATTGTTTTCTTCATCTATTGTAATCCGTCATGCGTTTGTCATATAGGAATAAATCTTTTTAGCATCATTATTTATTTTCAAATACAATTATGACATGCACTACCACTAGCAGTTCTCAAAATTACGCTGAAAAGTACTCGATAAAGGAATTTGAACATGTTTCCGCCTTTTGAAATTGGTGGCCTGCGAGCCCCCTCGCGGGTCACTACTTGTGGCCCTCCATCCCAACTTGACTGCCCACCACTTTATTGCAGGAGGATCATCAACTTGAACTATTTTCCCTCTCGAATAAGAATCTTCTCATTTTTTGTTCTACGTCGTTTGACTTCTTCTCGCACACTCTTCTGCTGTCTAGTTGTTCAAGAGTCATATTTTTATTTATGAATGATTTTGATTTTCATCGTTTTCCTCAGATTTCTGGATTTTTGCAGAACTTCAGTGCGAGTCTGGCAACTGCCACATTTAACTCTCAACAGACGTGATCGACCCTGCAACTCTCGTCCCACTCGACTGACCTCATTTATACCAGAAGTTTGAATTCCGATAGTTTTGAAGACTTCTTTCACTTGTTCCGTATCATTTTCAGTTCTTTCAGAAACAGTACTGTAAGTTTGTTTGGGCATACCTGAAATCACGACGCATTTTCGTTTCTTGTGTCGCTGCTCAAGTTCACTAGACGTTCTCCAATTTCTCATCTGATGTTCATCTCAATGTTATCTTTTTGGCTTCCTATTTCAATAGAAATGTTTTTCAGTTCAGCCCTGTAACCATCCTGCCTTTCTTTCATTGAATCTAGTCGATCTTCAACCTTGTTTACTCTTTCGTATAATTGTTGAATATTCTCATTTATCATATTTATCAATGTTGAAACCACAGAATTAGACAGGTCGTCTCTTCTTCTGTTTGACTAGAAAGGAAGCATTGGAACATGCAGCGTTAATGAAATGGCACAATCTACTGACATACCATAGTGGCCAAAATATTAGCCCACCCTTAGATTTACCTAAAGTATAAAGCGATACGATTAAGCGTCTTCTGTCGTGTTCTTTTCATTTGAATACGATATCTATGATTTCATAAATGAGTCATTAATGATGGTCTGATGCAGTGAAATCTGTTTACTTCGATTTGACGTGATCACAGATTTGAATTTCGAATTTTTGAATCAGAATGGAAATGATTCAGAATTCCACTTTTCGTTCATTTCTTCGCATTATGGGTTGCAAGAAAGACATCACAGACTTTTGTCGAGGACAGATAAGTGCATATGCCAAAATGAATCTATCTCATGCTGACATTGCACGTCGATTAAAGATTTCACGGCGATCTGTGAAGAGACACTTGGATCGAGAATCATTGGGGCTACCGGTAACCAACAATCGCTTATCTTTCCGGCAGGAAGAGGGTGTACGACCGATAGAGAGGGACAGATTCATCAAGTATCTTGTTACCAAAGACCCTACAAAGCCATCTGCAAACATCTCTCACGCTGCATCAGAACTTAACATCTCCGTGAGTGATCGCACTATCCGTCGTAGATTAACAGATGATTTCAATCTACCAGCAAGGAGACCTTCAAAGAAACCGTTATTAACAGAGAAACAGAGACTGGCTCTGATCAAGTTCAAGTTCAAGATCAAGTTCTGTAATCTTCACAAGGATAAATCGCCGGACTGGTGGGAGAATGTGATGTTTACTGATGAATCTACATTTCAACAAGTTCGAAGCTGCGGATATAACTACATTCGAAGACCACCGAACCGAAGGTACGATCCGAAATTTACGATCAAAACCGTGAAACATCCTCCGTCAATTCATGTGTTGGGGCGCCATTACTGCCAAAGGTCGGGCTGGTATTTTTTGCATTCCTGGAGAAAGGGAAACGACTAAATTCTCAAGGTTATATCGAAATTCTCGATGAGAAATTGAAATTGCACATGAATATCCATGGAGTGACTTACTTTCAACAAGACTCCGCACCCTGTCACGTATCAAAAGTGACTAAAAGGTGGTTCGTCGATAATCAAGTTCAACTACTGGAAAACTGGCCGGCGAATTCCCCGGATCTCAATGTCATCGAGAATTGCTGGTCTGTAATGAAGTCAAAAGTCAATCTTCATTGTCCTTCTTCCGAAAGTGATCTTCTTCGGATTTTGAAATCTGTTTGGATCTCCGAAATATCTCCGGAATACTGTCGGCGATTGGTAAGATCCATGCCATCGCGCATCCAAGCTGTCCTTGATAACAGAGGTTATCCTACCAAATATTGATTCTAGTGATCTTCTTACATCATGTTTCTATGAAATAGATTGTTTTCGAATTCAATAAATGATAGTGATGGATATTTTTTGAGTTTTAGTTCCAAATGAGACGGAAACCAAAAACATGATATTTCAGTGGGTGGGCTAATATTTTGGCCACTATGGTAATACCATAGCAATCGAACAATGAGCAGCCAGTTCAACATTAAACACACCAAATTGTGCAAAGTTTCAGTGACTGTTATCAACCGGCTTTCACAGCAAAGAGACACAGTTGATGCCAAGTTCTACAGAGAAGTTTGTGAAAATTTTTTCGTCCGCCTGCTAACTTTTTATTAACGATTGGACTGCCCAACATCATCGAGAAAACTTTTGCGCAATGATCTGAATTCTTCGAATCTGAAGGAATCGCCGCGATCGGAGCACTTTGAAGGAATCCACAACAATCAGCAAGCAACACACGACTAATTTTCCTATCTCAGCAAGGTATTAAAAATTTCTTTTTGCCCACTTAATAAGTTTCTGCATGTGCCATTACTTTGATTCAGTTTGCACTTCTAGCAAAGTGATACAGTTAAACAATATAATTCTGTGGTTGAAAGTGATAGTGCTATAGCTTCCTTTGTCTCCCTTATCAATTGTCTAACTTCATCTATGATAGCAGGAGTTGATTATGGTGATTATTGGTGATTATGATTTTAGAAAAAATAGAAAAATGTATGAAGTTGGAATCGAACACACAGTATTTGATGTTAAAGTGAAGAAGCTAGCCCTTCGGCCAATAGTCAGACAGATCTGGAGAGTGTTGTTTGACTAAGATAACAAAATAAAAAATGAGATTTCTAACAAAAGGTCTCGTGACAACAGGGTTCCGTTAAGTTCGATCAACTGATTGCAATCACCAGCCAATGCGTTGCAAGTAAAATCGAATCAATAAAATCGAGGTGGTGAGAGTGAACGGAGCAGCACGGATACGAAACGATTCTAAAAATAGAATCTGAGGCACACTGTGGTAATCCAACTTTGCAAGCGAGATTTGATAGTGAAAGAATTGAACATTTGTCAGATCTCCACCAGATGTCCACAAAAAAAATTGAATCTTGACGAAATTATAAATTTTCCAATTTCGAAACAGCAGCAAAAGAGGAGGTCGTACAATAAGGATCCAGATGATACCAAATTCACCAAAGAACTATACCAGAAAACTCGATTCAGACGCGAGACAACGACAGATTTACGTCCGCTCTCCTTCACGAAGTAGCATCGTGTTTGAAATATGATGACATATAAGTGTATAAAATGATATGTGATGTAAACATTCATTATTTTTTTCAGATAGTTAATGTATATGATCTGAAACTATTTTCCAATCATTCGCATCTTCATGAAATGTTGCTTATATGAAGAAACAATGATAGCAATAATATAGTTGTGACAACAGTATTTTCAATTACCGATACGGTAAATTTTGTAGCTAGAATTAGGCCTCAATCAGACTGCGAGCTTTTCCAAGCGTTTCCGAGCAAAGCGTTTTGCAGCAAATATAGAGACACCATTTTAGCAGTTGTAGACTGCCACACACCGAGCAAAGCAACCCAGAGCGATTAATAGCTTACGAACATACGTTTGCTCAAGACGCTCGCGTTTGCTTTGCTTTCAGTGTGACTGAGGCCTTACTCAGCGATTTTCTTTGTTCGTTGTTCAATAACATATGTGCGTAGTGATTCACAATTTTCAAGCCTTTCTAAAAAGCTATGGCAATCACAGATATTTCATAGTTCGTCCGTACGGGAGGTTAGTCATAATTGTGTGAAAAAACAATCGCTCCCTTTGCTTGACGTAAATCTATTTTTAAAAAAATTTTCAAAAGTTCACCCGACGCGTTTCGTCAATCCGATAGTCTCAAGGGCATGCTAAGCCCTTGAGATTGTCGGATTGACGAAACGCGTCGGGTGATTTTTTGAAAAAAAATTTAAAATAGATTTGTCAAACAAAGGGAGCGATTGTTTTTCTCACACAATCATAGATATCTTAGATAACTCTTTCAACGCTGAGGTGTGAAGAAGTCCTTACTCATTCGCAGTGATGGTCAAGTTTGTTATCAATGCTTTGTTGTGATATGGGTGAGAGAGGTGCAACAATGGATTTCGAGACTCGTCGCGACTTACTGCGACTTTATTATGCCAATAATAACAGTGCTACTGCAGCTATCCGTGGTTATTGCACGGAGAATAATTGCAAACATCCCTGCAACCCTACGACTGTTACCAGAATGGTGCGTCGATTTAAAGAAACGTTCTCGCTTCATGATAAGCCACAAGAATGTCGAAGAAGCATGGAGGAAGAGCGCAGTGATAACATTTTAACAACCATTCACAACTCCGATGGTGCAGATGGCTCAACATCCGTCAGGAAAGTGTCTAACATGTCTTCACCAAATCCTGAGACGGCAGTTGGCTTTGTTTCTATACAAACTCCGCCTGCTACAAGATCTGAAGCCTGACGACCATTTAACTCGTCTTGAATTTTCAAGATGGAATGGACTCTGACCTATTACCTAATGTCTTCTGGTTAGGCGAGACATATCTTCATCTTGATGGAGATATCAGCAGATATCACTGCCGCATCTGGACCTCATCCAAGCCTTACGAAACCGTTTCATCCAAAAAGGATCTGCGTTTGGTTTGGATTCACAAGTGAATTCAAAGTCACAACTTTCTTTTTTTGGTGGCACAGTGTCATCTGAGACATATTTGCATGTTACAGACTGGTCATTCCACAGCTTGCCCAAAGCCATCTTTATGCAGGATGGTGCGCCGTCCCATTATGAGGCAGTTCCTTTATGACAAGTTTTCGCCACAGAGCGTCATTTCTCGTGGATGTTGCATTACGTGGCCACCCGGCTCAGCCGATCTAAGTGCGCTGGATTTTTGGTTTCGGGTAGCATTCAAAGCGAGAGTTTTTCACTCAAATCTACCGACAATAATGGATGATCTTAAGATCAGAATAACGGTAGAGTGTAACCTGTTCACGGTTGAAGAGCTGCAAAGCTCTTGAAAGCGGTGGCGGACACATTGAGCATTGCATCTAACAACTAAAATCGCTGTAATAAATCTCTTTGGAATAATTTTCTACTTTTCAATTCTTCACACGATATTTCAATGTTAAAAATCATCAGTGAAGTGTCGGCATGAGAACAACATGCGTTAATTCATGCTGAAACAATTTGTTACAATGCATGAATCACACAAATGCATTCACAAGCGACGTGTTTTCATTACACACAAAGTTTTATTCTGAAAGTTAATACAAGCGCCTTACAAAGCTATGTACAGGAAAGATACAAGAGTTACAAAAGTTACAGGAGCCCGGTATGCTGATACTAGTATATGAAGGTCACAAAACAAAAACGAGGCTACTCATGTGATTGTGCCGGCACCAAAGAGTGGGCTTCAGATAAATCAATATCTGTCGGCTCAACAGACAATACCTTAGACCATAGTGTTCGGGAACCTCTTACACATAGCAGTCTTGATCGGAGGAGTGCGAATGAGATCTTCGATAGTCTGTCTGAGAGATTTGAGAAGAAATGATAGGCTTCTCTGCTACATCCCCCATGAGCACTGCAAATGACTGGTGTGAATGTGCCGGCTTCTATCTGAATGATGCGCTGATTGCATCTCTTCTTCTTTTCACACTCGTTGTTTGAAAAGGCTGTCGCGAGGGAGTGGTTAACGTGGGTTAAAGACCTTGACATCAAAAAATGCCTTTACTCCACTTTGCCAAAAGTCTCTTACAGCCACATCTATCTAAGCGAACTTCATCGGCTTCATTTGATCGAGCAGGCAACTGCTCACCCGAGAGTGGTGTTAGCGGAGGTTCAACAGATGCATCACGACAAATTTTGCTCAGCATTTTCGCTATGAGGTCACGAATAGCATCATGTCTCTGATAGATAAAACCTCCTTTGATACATGACATAGCATGATCAACACTTTACCGCATCCACACACAACCGGTAACCGCTTCAATGTCCAACGATAGCGTAAACATAATCTATCAACGAATTCTCTCTTTGATTTCTTCACACGGTACTATTGAAAAGTTATCCATTATTGTTATTCTTATTGTTATTATTCTTCTATTATTGTTATTCTTATTTGTGCACGTGAGAAACCGTTGATGAAGATGGGAATGGTTTGAAAAACAATTTCATATTATATATATATATATATTAATAATATATAATATAATATAATTATTAATATATATATATTAAAATTTACGATGGAATTAAGCCAGAATGAGAGTCTCATATTTCTTGACACTGTTGTCAGCATTCTTGATGGTGCATTTGATATTGGCCATCACATTAAAGAAACCAATACAGGTATCTACATACCTGCCTCTTCATGTTCTCCCTCTACTTATAAAATCGCTGCTATGCGTTCCCTATTTTCGAGAGCATACAGAATTTGCTCCAATAGAGAGAATTTCAGAATAGCGTGTGAACGCATCAAATCAATGTTTCTGAAAAACGGCTATGATTCGCAATTGATAGACAAAATAAAAAGAAATTTGGTAACTAAGTTTGAAAATTCGCAAAATGCCTCAACCACTACTGAAGTGGATAAGGTGTACTGGTCCATCCCTTTCATAGATAGCAAACATAAGCAACTTAAAAGACGCATAAACGAGTTGAATGAGAAATTGCAGAATGTGAAAATTTACTTGGCTTTCAAAACCAATAAAGTTTTGGACCATTTCAATAACAAAGATCGCATTTCGTTTGGCTTGAAATCGAATGTTACATATTTGTATACTTGTGATCGCTGTCCAATGCGATACATTGGTGCAACCAAGCGCCACTTAGCCACTCGAATCAGCGAGCATTTGAAAGCCTATCCCGTAGCCACTGAAATCTCTTTACATGAGCACCATCCTAAAGCTGAAAATTTCTCTATTATCGGTGCATCAGCCTATCCTCTTATCTTGCAGTCTATTCTTCTGAAAGAAAATATCGATATGCTATCTAATGAAAGGAATGGCTCAGTGCCCTTGCACTTGAATTTGTGATTTTCATGACGTCATTTTTCGCCTGTACATAGCAACATAGTTTTACACGTCATATTTGATGGATATCGGTTCTTGCATTTTACGCTGATCTGTATATAAGCTTACTTCTGTTGTTTTATCGGATTTCTGTACCGCTGAAGATGGAATGATCATTACATTCCGAAACATGTTCGGTTGATAGAAACATAGTTGTTTTTCTTTCAAAATATGTTCAAATTGGGCACGTTATGTCTGAATATATATATATATAGAAATAAAATAAAAGTCAGCCAGATTCTCAAATAATGCTTTATGCCGATCGATTTCACAGTTTGATTGCTTATCAAGGCATTGAATAAAAAATGAGAAGAGGATACATGTACAGTAACCTACTGTCTGCGAGGAGTTGCACGGTGAGAATCTCCGAGCCGAAGGCGAGGAGATTTCTGTGTAACTCCGAATAGACAGCTAGGTTACTGATATATATACCATGATATTAACTATTTTCCGGTAGTTATTTTCAATGGAATTCCATCAAAAATATCTATGTGTATGGTATTTTCTATTATCAAACAGGGAATACGGCTAAAATATCCATATGGATATCTATGTGGATACCCACTTCTAAATATGCCAACAATGTGCGTGTATACATGAACATGAGAACTTGTCACACAGCAATGTCTAATTGTTTTTAACGGTACTCGTACCATTATTGATCACGACATTGCAATTGTTGAAATTGAATATGAGAGAGTCTGTTCCACTTCCACACGGTTTTGAAACCTTGGATAGAGTTGTTTCATCGAGAATGGCAGAACAGTTTTCCAGGTGAGTATCTGCGGTTCTTTTGTAACATCTGACCCCTGCCAGACTTCTGTGACCCGTACGTTCCATGATGAGTTGTTCGTCAATGTTGTTCTGATAAAGTCTTGTTGCGCATGTCGCACGAAGGGAATGGTTACTTTTGCTGCCTGAATCTATTCCAGCTTGATCACATATTGATTTCATAAATTTGTTGAGCTTGTTCTTGCCTATTGGCTTAGATGTGTACCAACATAAATTGTTTGGTGTTTTTTAAGGTTGCAGATAGAAGCGATTTGAGCTTTGAGGTCGTTTACTGAGGAAAAGCTCCATCAAAGTTACATGGCATCTTGATGTGTTCGATACATTCTCAAAATGTACTACTTCCTTGGTTTTGTGCCTCAAGTTATTCAAACCTCCTGAATTTGTTTTCGAATGTTTTTCACGGTAGACTAGACATCGTTTGCCGTCACGAACTTCAAAAGAAAATTGCTCAATAAGAAGATGTACGTGTTCCTCACCGCCTCGAAGAGCAAAATTCAATCCATTCAGGTAAAACAGAGCATATAACAATGATTGTCCATCGGAGGCCCCCATTGCATGGTTCCATAAAAATTTTTCCTCATTTTCACTTATCACATCAGCCGACTTCGATTTCAAACTGGCACCGCTTTCAGTGGATATTCTCATCGATGAATCAAGACTCACTGTCACCGCTAAAAACTTTTCATCTCGAAAGAAGTCGACTTTTCGTGTGAGCGAAATATGTGATTGTATTCCCGCAACAATCGACACGAGAGATCTGCCTGGGTATCTTTCACCATTTGATTTCCTTACTTCGTGAATGAACTTAGTCATAAGTTGGCATAATGCATCATCGGATAAGTCACATATGTTTGAATTTACATAATCCAGTCGTTCTTTTCTCCAAGATTCAAATATTTTATTTGCCCATTTATTGCGCTTTTTGGTGTTCTTGTTTGTCACTGATTTATTCAATTCATTTAGCTCTTGTTGTGAGTAGTTGGCAAATCTGCTGTAATTCGTGTTGTGGTTTTGCAAATCACTTAGCAGTGAGAACAGATCTTCAATAGTTTCAAATTCATCATATGATATTATATTCGGATCGTGATTGCCGATGAATCCATTAGTGAGGTCTACCAGAGGTTTGACAATGCCCAATTTACCATCCATGTCTGGCAAATGTTTACACTAAAATTGTCAATGCAACCGAAGTAGATCTATATGTACGCGTAATAAGAATTCTATGATGCGTTGATCACAAACAAATTTACAATTCAAATCAAAGGGAGTTATCTAAATAACTCCCATAAAAAATATCATGGTATATATGAGATATTCCATGGTATTTCTGGGTGATATAAGATAAATCCCTCGAGCCTTCGGCTCTCGGGATTTATTTACATATCACCCAGAAATATCATGGAATATGTAGTAGATAACTCATGACGCTGGAGGGATTTAAGTTTGATATCTCACTCCATGGTCATGAGTTATCTATGTTAAACCATAGGATTCAATATTTCACCTTCAGGGATCTATTTAGATATATCCCGGACAAAAAATAAATCCCGGACGCTATTTCATTCAATACTACATTCAAATTTCAAAGAATATCATGAGATTGCGCATAGTCATTTAATCATAAGCCATGGCTTGGAATGGTATGCTGAATTCTGATAGGCATCCTGTGATCAGCGGACTCTCTGAAGAGCAAATTCAACGAATGATAAATGAAACATCATACGACCAAAATTGCAATTTTAGTGAAATTCAATTTTCTGATATGAACAACCAAATGCCAACAGCAAGCAAAAATCAGCAACAGCACAGATTTGTTGAAATCGACAGCATTAATGACACGAACAATCAGGTAATCCCGAAGAACACAGTCAAACGTGATAGGTGGGCGATCAATATGTTTACGTATTGGTATAAGCAAAGGTTCAATGCAGATGTGCAAGTACAAAATTTGACCGATGAACAACTTATTGACAATGTATCTCGCTTCATTCATGAAACAAGAAAAGATGGCGGAGGATGCTATTTTCCAACTAGTCTCGTCAGCATTATTTCCGGGATTCAGCATCACATCAATCTGGATGGTAATCGAAGTGTGGACTTTTTCAAAGAACATAAGTTTCATCTCATAACACGAAGTTTGGATGCTGCGATGAAGATCGCTACGAGAAATGGTGTAGGGCTGCAGCGCAAACACGCAGAAATCATTTCAGAAGAGAAAGAAAAGAAGATGTGGACTTCTGTTTTCGGAGATGAAAGTCCTTCGCAGCTAATCAAGACGCTGTTCTACCTAAATGGAATACATTTCGCTTTAAGAGGTGGAAGCGAGCACACTGAGTTGACAATTGACCAATTCGAAGCGACAGAAAGAAACGGTAAACGCTGCCTCATTTACAGTGACAAATTTTCCAAGACATTTAGTGGAGGTTTAAGGGATATGCGAAAATCTCCAAAGAAAGTTGTTCATTTTGAAAATGTTTCAAGCGACGGGAGGAAAAGTCACATCGATCTTTTCACGAAGTTTATCTCAGTTCGACCGAAAAGAACAATGCGATTTTATCTGCAGCCGCTCAAAGAACCGAAAGATGGATGCTAGTTTTCAACCAGGGGCAGGCGACACGAAACGCCGTTAGTGAAAGCGTTATTAGTGAGAACCAGATGACTCGGTAATAGACGCTGCACTTTCAGCGACTCGAAACCTCTGTTAGCTAGAATGTTTATTAGTGAATGCCAGCAAAGGTGGCAGTCGGATATCTATGTAGGATTTCCCATAAAATTGTTGTTCGCTTTTATTAGATCTGGCGTTGTCGTAACAACGCCTGCAGCAACCAATCAAATCGTGTATCAGCCATTCAATTCATTCTATTAACGCTGACATTCTATTAAGCTAATACCCGGTCACGCTAGCAGAATTCTGTGTCGCTGACTTTCCTGTTACACTAATAGCCGATTCCCTAACAGAATTTTGAGTCGTCGACTTCAGGGTATTAGGGATCACTAATAACCTGTCAGCCCTAACAGCGTTTCGTGTCGCCTGCCCCAGACCGATTGGCAGAAATTCATTGAGTAAATTTATGAAAGACATCTGTTCTCTGTCTGGAATTGATGGCAGAAAAACTAACCATAGTCTCAGAGCTACCTGTGCGAGTCGCCTATATCAATCGAATGTCGATGAACAACTCATCATGGGGCACACCGGGCATCAAAGTGCTGTTGGAGTTCCCAACTACAAACGAACTAACGACTATCTTGTCGAACTGCTCAGCTATTTTAGATAGTAAGAAAATTTGTGAAATGGCAAGCGTATCAACAATGAATGCATCAACTGCAATGAGACCAAACATAACTTTCAATTTTAACAAGGGTTGTAATGTCATTATAAAAAATAACAATTGACTTACCGTATGCATTTTACTGGAGTTGAGTTTCGATGTTACGCATCTACATTTTTCTGATGTATTTTGATATTTTTACGTTCTATGGCATAACTCGTATACCATAGACATTTTAGTGCTATGGTGTTAAAGTGCCAAAAATATATCCCGGATGCGCGAGATAACCATAGTTTTATATCCCGTATTACAGATAACTCCCTCTTCACTATGGTTTAAGCATATCTATACGTAGAAGATAATGATAGATTTCTAGGTCGATAATTATTTATTGACCGACAGCCCATGGACTCCTAGATTTCATAGATTTCAGTCCAGGTGTTATATATCTAGGAGTCCATGGACAGCCGAAGGCTGTCGGTCAATAACTTATTATCGACCGTAGAAATCTATCAATATCTCTATTAACCCATGGTAAATTTTCCAGTCGTTTTACAAAATAACGACCGGAAATTTCAAAAAATAGATACGCAATTATCAAAGATTTCAGTTAAATTGAGTAATTATGGAAGACTCTAATGTATGGCATGATGATTTTTATGATCCATTGATTGACGAATTTGAGCAACAATTTGAGCAGCAAAACTGGTTTTCGATGATAAATTTTGCGAACGTTCCTTCGGGTATGATCTCAGGTCTAAGCGGAAATGAAATTGAAGAGGTCGCAAGGCACAGTATGGAACCTACCACTACAAGTATTGGTGAATCATCAACCGCAACAAATGCTGGTAGATTTGCTCCTGCAGTTTCTGATGAAGAGCTAAACAAAATTAAGAATTCATCAAAACCCGCCAACACCTTGCGTCGAAATGATTGGGCACTTCGAGTGTTTGAAAGATGGAGGATCAATCGTGAAAATCTCATCTCCGAACGAATGATGCCGCAAAGTGATGTTTCATTATGGGATAAAGAACAACTGAACTACTGGCTGGCTAATTTTATTGTTGAATGCAGCAAAGAGACGGAAAAATGTATCCAGGGAGCTCCCTTATATCGATACTATCTGGTTTGCAGCAAGTCGTCCGGAAAACAGCTTAGTTGATTTTTTAAAAATGACGAATTCACTTATCTGCGTGAAGTACTTGATGCTTCGATGAAAATATCAACTTCGAACAATGTTGGCATCAGTCTAAAACAAGCAGACATCATTACTTTTCAAGAAGAAGAGGAGCTCTGGAGTAAGGGACAATTGGGAGATGCAACTCCAAAGCAGATTATTCAGACACTGTTTTATCTGAATGGTATTAATTTCGCGGTAAGAGGTGGTCAGGAACACAGCGATCTCTTGATTTCTCAATTTCGTGTAGAAATAAGGGAAGGTGCAAAAGTATTGGTTTTCAGTGTGGGTGCCACCAAGACCTACAGTGGTGGGTTACAACAACGACGCTTGAGACCGAAAGAAAAATTACATTTTGCTAATGAAGGTAATCCTCAAAGATGTCACATCCGAATTTTTCGATCTATTTTTATCGAAGAGACCTCAAAACTGTGACAGGTTTTACCTTCAATCTAAGAGGAAGGTAATGATTCAGGATGATATTTGGTTTACTTCAAGGCCATTGGGACACAATACCCTGAAAAAGATGTTACAGACAATGACAAAAGAGATCGGAATTCAAGGGAGAAAAACTAATCATAGTCTGAGGGCTACTTGTGCCAGTCGTCTTTACAACGCGGGAGTTGACGAACAGATGATTATGGAAAGAACAGGTCATCGGTCAGTGCTCGGGGTTCGCTCTTACAAAAGAACATCGGATTTGATGATCAAAAACACTTCCATGATTCTTAACAGCGAGGTTTTGTTTTCAGAAGTCAAGAGGCAGTGTCCACGTGTTCAACAACATGCGTGTGGCATCAATATCAACATTCGAGACTGCCAAGTTACAATTATGAATAAACCTCCAGCTGAAGGTGATATTTCTCGAGATGATCAAGTCTGATCGCTATGACTTTGCATTTCTTGTTAAAATGTTGAAATAAAGATATGTTTTTTAACATAGATAATGACCTCTAAAGTAAAAATAATGACCGGAAATATTACATAACCATGCGTTAAAGTACAGTAGCATGGATTTCTATGTAATATTCTATATCGATCATAGAATTAGATAATAGTACTTTCTATGGGATGCAAATCCAGAATGGGGTACAAAAAAATGAAGATCCCCCATTCTGGATTATGCCAATATATAAATTACCGAATGGAAGTGACAGAGGCATGAGAGAACTAAAAGAAAAAATGTGTATAAATATCTTAAAACCAAAATTAAATGTAAATCATTAAGTGAGTAACATGCACCAGTACCATAGAATCTCACTGTGCTCATCCCGAAAAATCTATGATTTCCTTTTCCATTTCAGTACATATGACTAGTGTCATATGTCTATTATGTTATGTTGATCATTTGCATGCTTCAGTTCGAATTTTTGTAATATAATTCAGTTTTCCGTGAGAAGCCTGGAACACAGGTGAAACCGGTTTGGGCTACAAAATTGTGCTTTTTCTTTTTGCCTTCTGCGTGGGTTACTATTTGTCGTATATATATATATATATATATATATATATAATATATATATATATATATATATATATATATATATATATATATATATATATATATATAAAATTAGTAAAATACAAATGGAAATAATTTGAATATAAAGCTACAAGAAAATCAAAAGCCAAAATGCCCTGCCAATCGATTTCTACCGCTTAGCGGCTTGTCAAGGCAGAAATGAAGTATATTTAACTCAATAATTACAGATATCCAAATAATTCAGAGGATATAGAAATCAAATACAATTAAGAGTAGGCTGGAATAACTTAATAAACATAGATTCCTTTGATTCCCTATCCAAACGGCCGGCACTTGGAGGCAGTTGATGAAATGGCAAGGCACTAAAATTGCCACTAAGCAACCGAGAACACTGATATCTCTTTTAGCAAGAATAATCGCATGACGGTCAAAGGTGTTACTCGATGTCAAGAACCACGTTCTAAAAGCTGTAGCATAATAGTGGAATGCAATCGTTTGTATTTCGAAACACCGGGGGGAACTAAGACATTTACTATCAAACACAACATGGATTGCCGGTCGTCGAATGTAATATACAAATTGATCTGTGACCGTATGCAAAAACTATTACATCGGACAGACGGGGACACATTCAGACACAGGATGACTGTACACAGACAGCAAATATAAACAAAAACTTGTGCTTCGCTGAAAGTAAGCCATCATATTTCGAGCTGTGGCGGCAATTTTAGTGCCTTGCCATTTCATCAACTGCCTCCAAGTGCCGGCCGTTTGGATAGGGAATCAAAGGAATCTATGTTTATTAAGTTATTCCAGCCTACTCTTAATTGCATTTGATTTCTATATCCTCTGAATTATTTGGATATCTGTAATTATTGAGTTAAATATACTTCATTTCTGCCTTGACAAGCCGCTAAGCGGTAGAAATCGATTGGCAGGGCATTTTGGCTTTTGATTTTCTTGTGGCTTTATATTCATATATATATATATATATATATATATATATATATATATATATATATATATATATATACTTATTGAAATAATTAATGAAACAAACTATCATTGGCTTGAATTGAAGTTTGTTTCATTTTTTTCTCAGGTATGATGCACTATCTCGCTTTCTGTGTATTAACATTCAACACATTAGAGAATGGAGAAAGATCTATGGTGGTCAAATTTCAAATTTTGATATCGATACAACTGTCACAATTGCTTTTACAAATTGAACATAAACGTGAACTGAAATCCAGCTTTTGTAAAATAAAATGGCACACGATCAGTTTACCAGAAGTATGGCTATTGGAATGATTCGTTGTGGTAGAAGTTATGCGAGTGTTGCCGAAGAGCTGCAACTATCGAGAGTCGTTGTTTGGAGGTGGTGGTGTCGATGGAAAGCAGAAGGAGATGTTAAAAAAAATAAGGGATCTGGTCGACCAAGAAAGTCTGCAGGAAGGACAGACGCACGTCTAGTTTTAGCTGCAAAGAGGAATAGATTTGTGTCACTCCCAAGGCTAGTCGTACACTGGAAGAGTGCCTCAAATATAGACTGTAGCGTTCGAACGGCTTACCGAAGATTACGAGAAGCTGGAATTCAATCGCGACGACCAGCTGTCCTAATTCCATTGAGTTTTGAGCACCGCAGAAGACGAGTTGCCTGGTGTGATGCCCATCGCTCATGGAATGACCATCACTGGCAGAAAGTCTTGTGGACCGATGAATCGAGATTCACTCTGGATTTCAATGACGGTCGTGTCAGAGTGCATCGTCTTCCAGGTGAACGCTTTGCCCCATGCTGTATTAAAGAACACGACAGATATGGTGGTGGAAGTGTTATGCTGTGGTGTGGCATTTGTCATGGCGGACGAACGACAGCAATCATCATCAAAGGCACGTTGACTGGAGAGAGGCATCTCAATGAAATTGTGCTTCCTGTTGTTGCCCCAGTGGTCAGGGTGGAGGATCTCGTCTTCCAAGACGACAACGCAAGACCACATCAGTAGTAATCCCATCCCAGGCGCAAGCACGGTGCGGTGCAGTGATGAGTCATCGATGAGTCATCATGCTGACTCAGCCCCGTGACCTCGCGTGACCTGAGGGGATGACCTCGCGTGACCTTAGGTGATGACCTCGCGTGACCTTAGGGGATGACCTCACGTGATCTTAGGGGATGACCTTGTGTGACCTGAGGGGATGACCTCGCGTGACCTTAGGGGATGACATCGCGTGACCTTAGGGGATGACCTCACGTGATCTTAGGGGATGACCTTGTGTGACCTGAGTGGATGACCTTGCGTGACCTTAGGGGATGACCTCGCGTGACCTGAGGTGATGACCTTAGGAAGAGAGTTTGCCAAGGATGTGATGGAAGGATGGGTCCGAGAGGAGGAAACTAGTCCCTTGGGTTCTAGAGATCGTAGAAAGTCGTGCAATAGCTCATTTGAAAGCTAAGAGTGAGAGAAATGAGGTGGAGAGCTCAGTTATGTCCTAGTTTCCTGGGTTTAGAGAGGAATATGGCAGGAAAACGTCAGAGTTGGAAAAGGGTGGGTGTTGATGGTTTTGGGATGAGAAAAGTCGGAATTCGTCATGAAGGAGACCTCGGATGGGAAAACGGAGGCCACTCAGGTCACACAAGGTCATCCCCTAAGGTCACGCGAGGTCATCCCCTAAGGTCACGCGAGGTCATCCCCTAAGGTCACGCGAGGTCATCCCCTCAGGTCACGCGAGGTCACGGGGCTGAGTCAGCATGATGACTCATCGATGACTCATCACTGCACCGCACCGTGCTTGCGCCTGGGATGGGATTACTACTCACATCGCTCCTCGGCTGTCATTGCCACTGTTAGGAGATTGAACATTCAAACCCTTGACTGGCCTGCACGCTCACCTGACTTGTCACCTATTGAACAAGTCTGGGAAGAGCTTGGGCGGCGAGTGAGAGACTGCTATTCACTTCCACCAGTGTCCCTGAACATTCTATCTAAAAGACTGACAGAGCAGTGGCATCTCCTTGAAACATCCTTCATTCAGAAACTTTGTGAATCCATGCCATCTCGGATTACTGAATGCATTGGAGCTAGAGGGGGGCACACGCGCTATTAAAGTTGAACCTGCTACATGCGTTGTTTTTCTGTGCTAGCGACTTGGTGGAGATAGTGACTAAATTATCAAGGTATCATACATACATGTATATATACCAGTCAAAAATGAAAGAAGTTAAAGAAGTAAATGTTTCAAAAATTTTGTCAATGAGATATATAGTCATTGTGAAAAGAAAAACACTTTTTTCTGGACTAGTTTCAAGGCTAGTTAATTGCCTCATCTTCAGCGGTACAACAAAGAATTCAATAAAATCCACAACAAAATTTATATATACAAGTTTGCTTTAACAGAAATATTTTCATTACCGTAACTGAAATTTCAAATAAAATACGTCACAAAATGCAGAGAGCGTTGAACTACATAGCTATTGCGCTAAACATGACATCATTACGAGCGGATTACGTCATAAATTTAATGTCAAAGGAAATTGACCGTTCCGGTCATTCGATAAGCAATCTGTGTTGTTAATTAAAATAGATTCTAGAATCATTGGGTATTTCGAGCAACCTATAATTTTGAAATTCTCATGTTTCGGTGCATGAACATGCATGGAAACCTCAGTTTAAGTAGGATACCCTCGTAAGTGCTCTGAGATACGGGTATAGAAATGCCTTTTGGTGGCAGCAATGTACCGCATTGAACAGCGGTCACAGTTATATTGATAAACAATATCCGATCGCAGATCACTCACAATTTTATCTTTGTTGCGAAAAAAATTTGTTATATATATATATAAATTATCTGTACTTAAAATGTACATTTACATCATATATCATACTCATATATCATTTTAAAAACCTATGCGACTTATGGAACAATCTGTATGATGTCGAGAATTTAGTTGTGACTTTTATCTTTTGTCGACAATTAAAATTTGGCTGTGACTGCACAAAGCCTGTTGATTGCAAAGTGATGCTTTATAATATTCTATACTGGTCTGCGTTTCCAACCCTTTTCAGCATTGCGACCACGGAACGTAGACCATTGTTGTAAATGTGATAAAAATTCATTTTGAACCAAAGCCGCCAATTGTTCACACTAATTCGTGACTTCGAAAGAGCCTTAATACTTGTGATAGATAAGAATTCCATTGAACTTTGCCATTGACAAGATACGACCATAAAATGTAAATGGATCTCTATGCGAGATTGTATTCATGTCATGTTGCAATCAAATAATTGAAAGTGCTAGGGAATGTAGTACTAAATTGAAATAAACCATTACACGATGATTTCGTGTTCGGCTGTTTTGTTGAACTCCGCACCCGAGACAGGCGATTCGCTGTGGTTTGCTGAAAGAGGAATCTGAATGAAGTAGGCAAAAGTCCCTATTTGCTTCATTCAAGGTACTTTTATGTGTTGAGCTACTACACTGTTGATCATAAGGGTCAGCATTGAAGCGAAGGGTCTGTATCCATAGGTCCGGATAGTCACTATATAGGGACCATGTGCCTCGTATTTTGCAAGGGTCTGTATTAACTCAAGCACCTTTGAAATCAATTTTTGATTTTTTGATTCATCCTGCGTAATTAATGGAACCCAAACCGCTAATGCTGCATCTTACCGCTCCTACCAACTTCTCCGTCAATTCATCTGATCTAGCCACATCCTCGGCAACCAATGATACCAGTCCTTTGAGCGGGTCAAACTCTACTTCAACTGTGAACATCCCAGTAATTCCGATTGGTAGCCATCTGTTTCCGCTTTAGAAGCCATATCTGAAACTTCCGCTGAATTACCTATCTAACGATGATCCTCTTTTCAATGTCAAGAGCAGTGTACTCTACGGGGACTCTAATCTTTCCTCGTTTTCTGATAGTGACACTAATGTAATTTCCGCACACAGTGGACGTTTGAAACATTATAACCATACACTTAGCGACATTTAAAGAGAACTTTTCTGAATGCCTATTTGCATGTTATTTTGCTGAATGCTTCAGATGATGATGATGATTTTGATAATGCACAGCAATTCAATGAATTGTTTCTTTCTAAAACTCCGACCAATTGCAAAGTTGTCAATTTTGATCAGCCTTGGTCAGTCACAAATGGTTATGTATGGGACCAATCTTTTAAATATTCTATTTTTGAATCTATCAGAAACTGTTTAAACTAGCATCTGCTAGCCATAGTATAAGCAGTGTTATAAGATGTTGTAATAATTCCATTTATGTAAAGGCTAATGACTTAACGATGAATGCACATGGTGTTAGTCTTCTTAGTCGTTCATACAAGTTCATTCCTACTCCTAGTGGTTGTTGCCACGGGAAAATCATAAAGAACATAGACAATTTTTTGAGAAAATGCAAATTGTGGTACTCTATTTTATCTGGGAACGCGGTTAATGACAATTCACTTCTTTATGTAAATTGTACCGCGAGTCCCCAAATGCTACTGTTTCTGATGATATTTTGCGCACTTGGAGTTAATTGAAAATATTGTTATTTCCATGTTGAAAGCCTGCAATTCATGTTTTCCTGTTGACAATCTTTCGACTTTTGAAAGAGAATAATTGAATTCTCTCATTGCTAATACTGATGTTATTGTTACACCCGTTGATAAGGGTGGAGGTTGGTATATTCCAGCGAAAGATGACCATTTACATGAAGGTTATCGCCAATTATCTGATGATGTTCTTTATTCACCTAGTGATAAAAGTTTGTATCGTAAAAATTCCCAGCGATTAATTCAATTAATCAAACATCTTCATCGCTAAAAGTTTATCAGTATTAAAGAATTGAGAATTTTGTGTCCTCCTAATGCTGTGTATGAGCGCTCCTTGTACCTTCTGCCGAATATTCACAAATCTGAATGGCCTAGTGTATTAATGGCTCCAGGTCGTCAAATAATTTCAGATGTTAAGACTGTCTCAAGAAACTGTGCAACTTTCGTTGAACATTTTTGTCTCTAATTGCTCGCCAGCTCCCTGATAGTTATGAATAGCCGAAATATGTAGATAAAAAAATTAAAGGGTTAACAACTTCTCCATGGCTTTTCCAAATCTTTTAAGAGAAAGCAATTCAAATTCATCGGATACAGTGTATTACATAAAATACGTTGCGACGTTTCGCCTTTACCGGCTTGATCACGCACAATGAACAGAGACGAGAAAGTCAGAAGCAACCATGCATCTGCTGTTGATTTTAAGTAGTAGTATATAAGAATGTCTCTTTTTTATGGAATAATCTATTAATCTTATTGATTTTATGCATGGTTGCCTCTGACTTTCTCGTCTCTGTTCATTGTGCATGATCAAGCCGGTAAAGGCGAAACGTCGCAACGTATTTTATGTAATACACTGTATCCGAAGAATTTGAATTGCTTTCTCTTAAATGTGACCATCCGGATACGAGAAGAACAACTACTTTTCCAAATCTTGTGCGTAATTTAGCTATGGTACAATGATATGATGACAGCTATGTTTTGAGGGCGTCAATGGCAAATTAGAGGGCCGACAATTTGCCATTGACAGCCCGAAAAATGTAGATGTCATAATCATTGTATGCCATGTTGCGAAATATTTCTATGGTTTCATTTCCAGGCCATGAATTTTCCGGGCCGTTAATGAATTTCTGGGCATTATCAAAGATATCAGTCTTATATACATGGTATACAATGTGGAAAAAAGAAGACAACAATGTATCTCGTAATGATGATATCCGCATCTGCGCATGTGAAAGATATTTTAGAAATCTCATTTGTCGTGTATCTCCATGTGTAATCATAGCATTGCTGACCAGTCAATTTCAATTACGCACAATGATATTAACATAGATTTTTGAGGGCAACAATGTAGGAATGCCATATAAGATTTCAAGGTAAGTAATGTGCTTAATCAGGGGCCGCGTTACCGGTCGACAATGTACAAACTGCCATTATTCCTATATTATTGCATCATAGATTTAGAAATATACGTAGACAATGTAGGACATTTTCAGGCTCTTACGCGCCCTCAAATGTCCTGCATTGTTGCCCTCAAAAATCCATGTTAATGTTATATTGAAACTTGATTAGAGGATGGCTATGCGATTCTCTGGGTTGCAG
Organism: Prostheceraeus crozeri; assembly: GCA_907163375.1. Taxonomy (NCBI): domain Eukaryota; kingdom Metazoa; phylum Platyhelminthes; order Polycladida; family Euryleptidae; genus Prostheceraeus; species Prostheceraeus crozeri. Next base: position 14,128 of record CAJQUW010009065.1, on the reverse strand, counting down.
CCAGGGACATCTATGGCTGCAGCATGCTTTATCCATAGACTTCTAAATTTCTCTGGACAGATTGGTGAGCAAAATTTGAAATCATTTTATACATGTTCAGGCCAACCAACATTCGTGTTGCAAAAGATCGAATTTTGCAGCTTGCTTGAATGCAAAATGCAAGCAAATGCAGTATACCATTGTTGGCTGTGAACCGAAATGCAATGACGGTGTAACACAAATACATTCCTCTACTTGCATAACAAAGAAATTTGAATTTGTGATTGCATCGATTTAGTTGAAAGTATTGTATCCCAACTAAACATTCTTGTGCAGCCTTGTGTGACGTCTTGTGTAACCTTCAATTCCTTGAATCTGAAAATTGAAGAAATGAAACAGCGTGATCTAAAGTACAGTGCCATCGAAATTCCTTTATCTGTCTAGAATGCTTCTCCAAACAACTACAGTCCGTTTCATAAAAAGTGGATCATCCTAAAATTTGACTAAATAAAACATAAGCATGATACAGAAAGCATTTTTCATGTTATTTCATGTCCCTAATATATTTAAATGTCCTTATATAATCTGATAAGCTATGATACAGTAACGGTTCTTAAGAAGCTAATATTTTGTGGCCCTACCCTTATTGTCAATGACATTACCAATTCGTCTAGGCATTGATTCGATGATATCGTTGATTTTTGACTGATATAACTTTCTCCACTCTCTTTTTAACAGTGACGTAAGTTGTGATACGCCATCTGTAGGTAGCAGTGAACGACGAACGTTACGTTTTAGAATACTCCATACATTTTTTATGGGATTCAGATCAGGAGAACGAGCTGGCCAAGATAATGTCCTAGGCCCTAATTGAGACTTGCATAAGTTGACTCTACTACTCCTGTGACACGTAGCATTATCATCCATAAATAACCAAGTCGATGGATCACCAAGTTGATCTGTCATTTGGCCAATGTTCATTCGTAAAACATTCACATAGCGTTCAGAATTCATGGTTCCTTGCTGTATGTGAAGTTCAGAGCGGCCATTGGTCCAAATGCTAGCCCAAATCAGTAGAGTCGCACCACTTTGTACCCGGGGACGATGTAAATGTCTCGGAATTTCCTGATCAGATTTTATCCATAATCTCAATCGACTATCACTATCCTTCAGACGGACTGATGCCTCATCAGACCAGACAACCCGATCCCATTGATTTCGCCAATGACAATGACTCATTGCCCATTTGAGACGTCTTTTTGTATGCTGATTTGATAATTCGATCTGAGAGGGCCTCTTACAGCTCTTAAAATTCGACTCAATAAGTCTTCTACGAATAGTGGACTTAGAAATAGACGAGACTAGTGCAGCCATCTCAGTTAACGAGAGACTTGGATCAACTTTAACAAATCTCAAAATTAGGCGGTCTCTACGTTTGGATGTTTTGCGTGGACGGCCAGAGCCCTCTTTACGACAGAGTCGAAAATCATCATTATGCCATCGATGCACATTTGTGTAAGCGACATTTAGTCGCTTGCTTGTAGCTCGCAAAGAAAAGCCTAGTTCTAGCAAGGCTGACACTTTGCCTTTTGTGAATGCGATCTCGTTATTGTTCATTTGTGCTTTGTATTGTTTTCAACCGGTAAGAGATAGATTTCTAGCTGAAAGCAATCGGGAGTGCTGCCAACACTACCGCAACGAAGTCAGGAAGCTATGGAACATGAAGTCCAGTTAATCACATGTAGCAGTTACATTATTGTTGATGAATAATGGTGCTATACTGGCTCTGATTGACCGATTTTCTTTATTTTTGTTTTGCTTGATAGCTTTTGGCTTGTAGAACAACATACAGATTGTTTCATAAAAAATGGATCACCCTTAAACATCGCCTAACTTCAACTTTGTCTAACTCCGCCAAACTTGAACGAATTTCTCTGAAATTTGGAAGATATGTCAGTTGTGCTTACTAATGTCATTGTTGGAAATTTCAAGCATGAATATTGAGTTGTTTTCCTGTTATAGATAAAAAAGTAGTAGATAATTTGATCTTCATTTAGCAATGTTACACAAAATTATACCTCACTCTTATAAAATTACATTTGTTTCCTTTGGTATGTAATATGTTGTTCTACAAGCCAAAAGCTATCAAGCAAAACAAAAATAAAGAAAATCGGTCAATCAGAGCCAGTATAGCACCATTATTCATCAACCATAATGTAACTGCTACATGTGATTAACTGGACTTCATGTTCCATAGCTTCCTGACTTCGTTGCGGTAGTGTTGGCAGCACTCCCGATTGCTTTCAGCTAGAAATCTATCTCTTACCGGTTGAAAACAATACAAAGCGCAAATGAACAATAACGAGATCGCATTCACAAAAGGCAAAGTGTCAGCCTTGCTAGAACTAGGCTTTTCTTTGCGAGCTACAAGCAAGCGACTAAATGTCGCTTACACAAATGTGCATCGATGGCATAATGATGATTTTCGACTCTGTCGTACAGAGGGCTCTGGCCGTCCACGCAAAACATCCAAACGTAGAGACCGCCTAATTTTGAGATTTGTTAAAGTTGATCCAAGTCTCTCGTTAACTGAGATGGCTGCACTAGTCTCGTCTATTTCTAAGTCCACTATTCGTAGAAGACTTATTGAGTCGAATTTCAAGATTTGTAAGAGGCCCTCTCAGATCGAATTATCAAATCAGCATACAAAAAGACGTCTCAAATGGGCAATGAGTCATTGTCATTGGCGAAATCAATGGGATCGGGTTGTCTGGTCTGATGAGGCATCAGTCCGTCTGAAGGATAGTGATAGTCGATTGAGATTATGGATAAAATCTGATCAGGAAATTCCGAGACATTTACATCGTCCCCGGGTACAAAGTGGTGCGACTCTACTGATTTGGGCTGGCATTTGGACCAATGGCCGCTCTGAACTTCACATACAGCAAGGAACCATGAATTCTGAACGCTATGTGAATGTTTTACGAATGAACATTGGCCAAATGACAGATCAACTTGGTGATCCATCGACTTGGTTATTTATGGATGATAATGCTACGTGTCACAGGAGTAGTAGAGTCAACTTCTGCAAGTCTCAATTAGGGTTTAGGACATTATCTTGGCCAGCTCGTTCTCCTGATCTGAATCCCACAGAAAATGTATGGAGTATTCTACAAAATATTAGCTTCTTAAGAACCGTTACTGTATCATAGCTTATCAGATTATATAAGGACATTTAAATATATTAGGGACATGAAATAACATGAAAAATGCTTTCTGTATCATGCTTATGTTTTATTTAGTCAAATTTTAGGATGATCCACTTTTTATGAAACGGACTGTATTACATAACAAAGGAAACAAATGTAATTTTATAAGAGTGAGGTATGATTTTGTTAACATTGCTAAATGAAGATCAAATTATCTACTACTTTTTTATCTATAACAGGAAAACAACTCAATATTCATGCTTGAAATTTCCAACAATGACATTAGTAAGCACAACTGACATATCTTCCAAATTTCAGAGAAATTCGTTCAAGTTTGGCGGAGTTAGACAAAGTTGAAGTTAGGCGATGTTTAAGGGTGATCCATTTTTTATGAAACAATCTGTACAAAGCTGCGATCCGGTATGGCCACGTTTTCAAGTATATGTCCAGGCAATGGAAACACAATCGGAAGATTTCTTGTTATGACAATTTTGTCTAAAATTTAGAAAGAAACCATTCTATCTGCGTTTGGGACATCTCAAAACGATAATGGACTAAAAATGGCGATCATAAGTTGAAATCTTCCCCACAGCATCATCGCATCATTGACTGTCGAAAAATCTGCGAATATGTATTTGCATTTATCACAGAGAGAAATCCATTCCAAGCAGCACATAATGTATCTATCATCTATCACAAGTTTTCCAAAGTTGTCAATCTGATGACTTCTGGATAATCTCTGGATGACCAGCCAGTAATAGAAATTCGAAATTGGATTCAATTATGTAATACTTGGGAAAGACTGACAAAGCTCCGTGCAGCCGAATTCAACAGACGGAAGCTCTAACCGATGCATTGACCATTGTTATGTAAGGGTCAGTTTCGAGAGGAAAAGAAAAGCCACCGATTACCACACTACGAATGTCCTGAAATGAGGGGGAACAGAAAAGTGAACTATACGGAGATCCTTCTTTGCATTCAATTTCATGAAAACAATTATGATGGACACAATAAGCATTTACAACCTGAGCAGCTACTTCTATACGGAAGTCTGAACAGTTATCAGGCGATCTGACCTGTGATGGAGGCTCTTCTGAGACCAATGACCAATGCTCGGAAAAGCAGAGCCAGATCACATTGAGAAGGGTTTTAGCAGGATACGTCAAATGACTGGTGCATATTATTTTATCTCCATGCGTCACCTTACAGAGAGTGACAAGAAAATGAAAACAATAACTTTGTTGAAGTTTTCCGGATTTAGTCTGTGAAGTGTTGATGATAAAATATCATGCTCAACCACAGAAGATGATGTGTATGCAGGAGAATGTTTGCATACAAAAACTGATTTCAATATGAATCCTAATAATCGAGATGATATAAGTGGTGCTTGCTGCCCTTCACTCCTGAAATGTAAAAAAATGTGATTTTTGTCGTGAGTGTAATGTCACAAATAGCGAGTTGGCAATGTTCGACATCCTGAAGCTGCAAAGGTTTTGAGCAAAATTTATCATGGGAAGTCTTTTCCGCCAAACGTATCTGTGCTTCAACCATACATTCCTTGCTGGAGGGTGTTGTATGAGATCAAACTGATTAGTTTTTAATTTTCATGTAAAAAGTTTATTTTTTTGAGAATAGCGAAGAAAAACCATTTTTCCAGGTTATACAAGTCACAACTGAAACTGAATAGTTGTATGAGAAAATAGTATCTTTCTTTAAAAATGAAAGGACGATGCTCAGACTATCGATGAATATCATCACATTTTTGATTACTTTGTAAAATCTCGCTGTTCGCACGTACATGAATCAGATTTCCGAAATTTCAATGACATTTTTCAACAGCATGTGCAAGATATTTGTTCATAAAATCTCAAATGCCTCAGTTCTGAGAAAATTGTTAGAAGAAAAATTGCAAAATTAGAAAATGACGCGGAGGTGTAGCACATGCGTTTAACGCATAAGCATGTGTAAGCTCATGCGTCCTAACTCCTAATGTACATGTACATAAATATACATACATGCTGTGCTGGCAGGCAACCTGTTCTCCAAAATGTTGATTATGCTTATTGACAGTCTATTTGCAAGGTAATCTATATTTAGGAGTCCATGCCTGAACATGTATAAGCCAATTTCAACCTATCTGTCCAGAGAAATTTAGAAGTCTATGCTTTATCTATGGATTGAGACAGTAGTCCATGGATATATAAAGCATAGACTTCTAAATTTCTCTGGACAGATAGGTTGAAATTTGCCTCATACATGTTCAGGCCAGCAATCCTAAATTAGACTACTGCAAATAGACTGTCATCAAGCGTTATCAAATTTTAGAGAACGTATTGCCAGAACAATGCAGGTAAAGCACAGTATGTGTCTATATTTATGTACATTGGGAATAAGGATGCATGAGAATGAATGGTTATGCGTTGAATTCATGTGCTAGACCTCCGCGTTATTAGCCAATTTTTGCGATTTTTCTTCTAATGTCTCAGAAATGAGATGTCATGAACAAATTTCTTGCACATGCTGTTGAATTATTTCATTGAAATTTCGGAAATCTGATTCATGTACGTATGTGCAGCAAGATTTTGCGAAGAAGTAATCGGAAAAGTCACCAAGAGAGATGATATATCGATAGCCTATTCTGAGCACCATCCTTTCATTTTTTAAAGCAAGAAGCTATTTTCTCTTAGACAACTATTCAGCTGGATCTCATAGAATAGCCTCCAGCAAAGAATGCATGGCTGAAGCACAGATGCGTTTGGACCCGCATGATAAATTTTATTCAAAAGTTTTGCAGCTTCAGGGATGTCGAGCATTGCCAACTTAATATTTCTGACAGTGCATTCACTACAGGAATCACATTTTTTTGCATTTCAACTAGCACCACTGGCATCATCTCAATTAATGGGATTCATATTGAAATCAGTCCTTGCATGCAAACATTTACATCCTGGATACATTTCATCTTCTGTGGTTGACTGCATGATATTCGATCATTGACATTTCTCAGAGTCCAAGAAACTGTAATAAAGAAATTGTTTTTATTTTATTTTCGCTCTCTGTGCGATTATACAAGCAGATAAAATAATTTGCTCCAGTCATTTGACGTGTCCAGTCAAAACACTTATAAAAATAATCCGATTGCACTTTCTCGAGTGCTTGTCATTTTTCTCAGAAGGGTCTCCATCACAGGTCGGACCACACCATATCTGTTCCAACCTCCTCAGAAGTGGCTGCTCAGGTTAGGAATGCTTATTTAGTCCATCATTGTAATCATTGAAATATAAGAAATATATTGAAATATATTTCTGTTCCTCTTGATTTCAGGACATTTAAAGTGTGGGAATCGGCGGCTTCTCTTTTCCTCTCGAAATTGTCCCTTAGCATGTTCAATGATATTGGTAGGATCTAGCGTTGATCTTCCGTCCGTAGACTTCAACTGCACCAGCAATTTTATCAGCCTTTCCCAAGTATTACACAACTGAATCCGATTTCGAATTTCTTTTACTGACTGGTCATCCAGCTATTATACAAAAAAGTCATCAATTGATAACTTTGGAAAACTTGTGATATATAATATGTGCTTGTTGGAATGGATGTCTCTCTACGTGATATATGCGAACATTCGCAGATGACGCTGAAGGGAAGATTTCAACTTATGTTCAGCATTTTGTAGTCCATGATTGCTTTGAGATATCACAAACCCAGATAGAATGATTTCCTTGTAGATTTTAGACACAATCTTCTTTCCAAAGAATCTTCCGAATGTGCATCCATTGCCAGGACATGTATTTAAAAACGTGGCCCTGCCGAATCGCAACTTTGTAGTTGTTTGGAGAAGAATTTAGGCATAAAGCAATTTTGATGGCTTTGTCCTTTAGATTACGCTTTTTCATTTTTTCACTTTCTTAAAGCGATAATGATCTATGTACTTTGTGATGTATTGTCGTCACGTTCGTGGAAGTGGAAGTCACACAAGACGGAATGTTTAGTTGGGATATAATACTTTCTACTAACTCGATGCAACTATACAGATTCAAAATTCCTTGTTATGTAGCGGAATGCATTGGTGTTACACTATCATTGGCCATTGCATTTAGGTTGACAACCAGCAGCGGCATATTTATTTGGTATTTTGCATTAGATTGAATTGCACAAGAGACACATCAAATAGTCATCTATCTCTTCGATTATCTACAAGATTCGATCTTCTGTAACACAACTGTTGGTTGGCCTGAACATGTAGAAAATGATTTCAAATTTTGCTCACCTATCTGTCCAGAGAAATTTAGAAGTCTATGTATAAAGTACACCAGATTATTTTTTACATAGCTGTAGAATCGCATCTCGGAATCCCTTCTATATTTGATAAAATTTGGTCCCAGGGAGCATTCTATCACGGATATTTATGGTCCTAATAATCTAGCATACTTTATAACGGATAGAGGATAGCTATACGATTCTTTGACATAGCTCATTAAATTATTTGATATCCCTCGGGCTAAAGCCATTGGGATTCATCAAATAATTTCCCTCTCTATATCCCAGAGAATTGCAAAGCCATCCTCTATCCAGTACATAGAGGGAAATTTATTGATGAGTCCCGATGGCTTTAGCCAGAGGAATTAATCAAGTAATTTCACGAGCTGTGTCCTTGAGAATTGCATTGCTATCATCAGTAGTAAGCAAAACTCCACTTCTGGACCGCGCAAGATGGCGGCCATCGCTGCGTCCCCCCCCCCCTCTGGCACGGCAGAGTGTCGTGGTCGGCCGCCGTGGTGCTTCGTGTCTGAGTCCCCCCCCCTCTGGAACGACAGAGGTTGTGGTCTGTCGTGGTGTGCCGGCCGGCTCCACTTCTGGACCGCGCAAGATGGCGGCCATCGCTGCGTCCCCCCCCCTCTGGCACGGCAGAGTGTCGTGGTCGGCCGCCGTGGTGCTTCGTGTCTGAGTCCCCCCCCCCTCTGGAACGACAGAGGTTGTGGTCTGTCGTGGTGTGCCGGCCAGGTGGGTCCACGTTCACAACATGTTCGCTGACGTCCCCCCCCCTCTGGAACGACAGAGTGTGAGACTCGGGTGCGTTGGTCCGACCGCCTGGTTGACGTGGGCGACCGTCTAGGTTGACGTGGGCGACCGCCAGGATTAGTCTTGAGGCTATAGTGTGTGATGTTTTTGGTGTGTAGCGTCCAAACGAAGCATCGGATGAGAAAACGGAGGCCAGATTCGGAATCTACGTGAAATTTTGGGTTAGGAAGGATGTTTCCAGCGAAATCGGAGAGAAAAAATTTTCGGCTGACGTCCCCCCCCTGGACAGCTTGCTTCCAGTGGACGGATTTTGTCGTGCGATAGCTCGTTTGAAAGCTAAGAGTGAGACAAATTCAGTGAAAGAATCGGCTTGTTCGTATCTGTCTTCGTTCAAAAGTTAGAGCGGTTACAAGATTTTAGGTCGGAGCTCGCTCACCTGAAAAATCCTAAGTGTCAGAGTGACTTTGTATGGGTAAAATTTTGAAAATTTTCCAAAGTGTGGAATTTCGACCTGGGACCGTCACCAAAACATTTTTCATCAAATTTCACTGACCCCCCCCCCGACAGCAATCTTCTAACTTTGGTTCTAGTGGACGGATTTTGTCTTACAGCTACTCGTTTGAAAGAGGAGAAAAAACTGCTCGACAACATTTTTTGTTGCGAGTCAATCGGACCAGCCGTTCACAAGTTAGAGCGGTTACAAGATTTTAGGTCGGAGCTCGCTCACCTGAAAAAATCCTAAGTGTCAGAGTGGCTTTGTATGGGTAAAATTTTGAAAATTTTCCAAAGTGTGGAATTTCGACCTGGGACCGTCACCAAAACATTTTTCATCAAATTTCACCGACCCCCCCCCCCCCCCCGACAGCAATCTTCTAACTTTGGTTCTAGTGGACGGATTTTGTCTTACAGCTACTCGTTTGAAAGAGGAGAAAAAACTGCTCGACAACATTTTTTTGTTGCGAGTCAATCGGACCAGCCGTTCACAAGTTAGAGCGGTTACAAGATTTTAGGTCGGAGCTCGCTCACCTGAAAAAATCCTAAGTGTCAGAGTGGCTTTGTATGGTTAAAATTTTGAAAATTTTCCAAAGTGTGGAATTTCGACCTGGGTCCGCCACCAAAACATTTTTCATCAAATTTCACTGACCCCCCCCCCGACAGCAATCTTCTAACTTTGGTTCTAGTGGACGGATTTTGTCTTACAGCTACTCGTTTGAAAGAGGAGAAAAAACTGCTCGACAACATTTTTTGTTGCGAGTCAATCGGACCAACCGTTCACAAGTTAGAGCGGTTACAAGATTTTAGGTCGGAGCTCGCTCACCTGAAAAAATCCTAAGTGTCAGAGTGGCTTTGTATGGGTAAAATTTTGAAAATTTTCCAAAGTGTGGAATTTCGACCTGGGTCCGCCACCAAAACATTTTTCATCAAATTTCACTGACCTCCCCCCCCCTGGACAGCTAGCTTCTATCTTGGCTTCTAGTGGACGGATTTTGTCGTGCAATAGCTCGTTTGAAAGCTAAGAGTGAGACAAATTCAGTGAAAGAATCGGCTTGTTCCTATCTGTCTTCGTTCAAAAGTTAGAGCGGTTACAAGATTTTAGGTCGGAGCTCGCTCACCTGAAAAAATCCTAAGTGTCAGAGTGACTTTGTATGGGTAAAATTTTGAAAATTTTCCAAGTGTGGAATTTCGACCTGGGACCGTCACCAAAACATTTTTCATCAAATTTCACTGACCTCCCCCCCCCTGGACAGCTAGCTTCTATCTTGGCTTCTAGTGGACGGATTTTGTCGTGCAATAGCTCGTTTGAAAGCTAAGAGTGAGACAAATTCAGTGAAAGAATCGGCTTGTTCCTATCTGTCTTCGTTCAAAAGTTAGAGCGGTTACAAGATTTTAGGTCGGAGCTCGCTCACCTGAAAAAATCCTAAGTGTCAGAGTGACTTTGTATGGGTAAAATTTTGAAAATTTTCCAAAGTGTGGAATTTCGACCTGGGACCGTCACCAAAACATTTTTCATCAAATTTCTCTGAACGAGGGGGGGGAGGTCAGTGAAATTTGATGAAAAATGTTTTGGTGACGGTCCCAGGTTGAAATTCGGAAGTTTTAAATTTTTCAAAATTTTCACCACACTGGAGCTCTCACACTTAGGAATTTTTTCACTTGTGGCATGTTACATGGACATGTGCTGGCGGACCAACTTCCCGTGGTCATATGAGAATGGTTCAGGTGTCATATTGTAAAGAATGATGAGACAAATCGTTTGCAACAAACCGCATGTCGCTACGATGAATACTTTTGGAGATAGAGCCATTTTAAGTTTTCTTCCGAGCATATATAAACCCCCGACAACGTAAGTCTGATCACTTCATCGAAAGACGAGGTAAGCGACGGTCGTCGCTCTGAGCTCCCGATATCGGGTGCAAAGGACTCTATCTTTTGAAGTAGGCAAGCTATCTTGCTACTTCAAAGTTTGTATGATAGAGTTTGATAGTGTCTTTACTACTGATAAAATTTTTTAAAAGTAGTATGAGTAGTAAAATGCGGAATTTTTTAAAAATTCTTAATTTTCACTTTTTTCAAAGTTTAACATATAGACTAAGGTTTTCAAGTATCCTGAGTTCAAATATGCTATCAGATTTGAAATTTAACTAAGTCTAAGGCAGCTTTGAGGGGTTAGATCCCAGCTACTGATCACTACCTTTGACTCGGCGTTCCTGTTACCACTTCGGGGCAGTGACAATGATGTCTTCAGCTGTAAAGAGCGGGTATCGGGGAAGATCTCTCACTTCCCTAGTGATCGGTACAAGGCCTTCGGGCTGTCGACGGGATCGAGTGCCACTCACTACGCTCTTTAGGAATATGACTGTACTACATGATTCCAAACTTATACAAATTTCATTATCTTACAGTTCACAATAAAATCTAAGATGGCCAATGACAAAAATCGTAAATATCACATCAAAATGTGCTCTTGTGGGCGAGTTAATCGCAGTGCGGACGCCAAAGCTCATGTGAAGAAGGCGGGCACCGGCCACATGATTGTCTTGAATAGGGTTGCTTGCGTAAAGTGTAGAGTGCTGAAGGGTGATGAGGATGAGGTGCAGTTTTACAGAGTGCATGCTGACTGTAGTGGTGGTTTAGTGACTGATTTGAGATTTACGCAGTTGATTGCGGAAGAGAGGGAGCGAATGTTGGCGAATGTTGCGAATGTTGTTGAGAATGTTGTTGAGAATGTTGTTGAGAATGTTGTTGAGAATGATGAGTTGGCGAGAGCGGTTGCGTCGTTGGAGGGTGAGATTGAGCAGCGGAAGAGAGTGCTTGAGAGTGATGATGAGGATGATGTGGATTTAGATAGGGAGCGTGTGAGGAAGCGTGTGAGGAAGTTGAGCTCTTCGTCATCGGAGGTGTCCAACATCGTCATCACCGACCCCCCGAAGAGCTCATCTTCCCCAAAAGTGAAGAGTGGTGGGATTCGTATGCAGTCGGCGAGGTGGTTGAAGGATGAAGAGAAGAGACATGTTTCGCAGCAGATGGCGCATGAGTTGTTAGTGAATAAGTTTGAGAGTTTGAAGAAAGTGAAGGATGAAGTTGTGAAGGAGTTGGATGAGTTGAAAAAGAAGGATTTGAAGTCGAAGGAATTGGTGGCGGATGAAAACATTAGAATGAGGCGTTGTGTGACTGATTTGAAGAATAAGACGCGAGAGTTGGAAGAGAAGAATGATGCGTGTGAGAAGAGGGCGAGTGCTGCGGAGAGAAGAATGAGAGATGCAGAGGCGAAGTTTGAGGAGATGATGAAGGAGATGAGTGTGTTGAGAGCGAGGAATGTTGAGTTGGAGAGGACTGTGGCTCGGCGGGGTGATGAGAGGCAGGCGTGTGAGAAGTTGGAGCGCATGAGGGATGAGTGGGAACGTGTGAATGAGGATCGTTTGTTTGAATTTCACATCCCTATTCGGGACAATCATTTGGCCGGCGAAGTATTGGTAAATAAAAATCTGGACGAGTCAATTATTTGCTACAACGGTCATCCGAGCAAGAAGTGTCTCCATGCAAGCTTACGAATGCGCGGCCATCTCCATAAATTTTCGATTCGGAAACGCGCGAGACTACCTAAGGATGACTAACTTGGTAAGTGAAAAGCAAATAAGATAGTATATCCTATTCTAATACATATCATTTTCATTGCAGATCTTTGCCCGCCTTCACCACCCCATCAATTTACTCCCGAGAACGAACCATCGGCTCTCTTAAGGGCCACCTAGGGGCAAGACATGATAGAACCTCCACGCGGTTTGCCCTGGGCAGTCTTCGGACTGGCGAATACTATCATTAAGTTGAATCTGCTATCAGTCAACTTGAACGTTGCGTCGCGTTAGAGGGGTATATAAACCACTGCCTCTCATTTCATTTCATTTCAATCATGCAGACGCCGAACAGTCAAGTTAGCTCTCCTCGCGGACCGCAGTTAAGGCCGCGAAAATTTATTTGAGGAGTTCGTCAGGCTAGAGGAGCAAGACAGAGTCCACAACAATCTTGCTCGGATTGGCAATCCGATGACAGCAACTGCTGCCAATCCAACGGAATGGCGCTACATTCCACTCTATACTCACATGCCAGTTAGTGTGGAAGTCGACAGTGCTACCAAAGAGAGAGTCTTTGACTCTCTCAGCAGAATTGGTAGGGTGTAAGATGACGTTACTCCGGAGAACGAACCATCGGCTCTCTTAAGGGCCACCATGGGGCAAGACATGATAGAACCTCCTCGCGGTTTGCCTTGGGCAGTCTTCGGACTGGCGAATACTATCATTAAGTTGAATCTGCTATCAGTCAACTTGAACATTATGCAGTCGATTGCTATCCCTGAAGCATTCTGATTCGCTGTTGAGCAATTCATTGTTGAAAACCCTATATAAGCCAGAAGATTGTAGCGCTTCTCATTCAATTTTAAGTCACGATGGAAGCGACATCTGCCGACAATATTCCCGTCTTCACTGATGAAGACAACGCCATTCCCGAGTTCGTCATCCTCGACGAGTGGGATGAGGATGAGAGAAGGGGAAGATCAAGAGATCATTTGGACGGATGAGGTGTGGACTCCAAATACCACCCGCATCCGAAAGGTGCCAGATGCACCACCACGGCTTAGGCGGTATAGGGTATACGAGAACTAAGCGTCATTACCCATTGACTATTCCAGCAATAGTCATCTTGTTACTCCCGAGAACGAACCATCGGCTCTCTTAAGGGCCACCATGGGGCACGACATGATAGAACCTCCTCGCGGTTTGCCCTGGGCAGTCTTCGGACTGGCGAATACTATCATTAAGTTGAATCTGCTATCAGTCAACTTGAACGTTGCAAATGAAGTTCGGTGTAATACTTCCTTTCGACGGGCGTTCCTGTAAAGGGCGGCGGTAAACCCGTAGCTATGTATACCGCAAGGGACATTCGGCAATGGTCAATCTTGTTAAACCTCTCTGCGTCATGTTTGCAAGTGATTGCCTCTGTCTCAACGTAGTATGCATTCGCGCCAGGGCGACATTTAGCCAACTGTCGAAGGTTGCCTAAAACTTTCCAGTGCATACGTTATGAGAACCATGAGTTCTACCTGTCTCTATCAATGAGACGAATTGATGAATGGAATGAAATGGGAGGACACTCACGCGCCACACGCAACATAACACACTTCTCTCTTCCGTAGTCTAACAAGCTCTTTACATATGGATCGCAGTCGATTGCTATCCCTGTATCAGAAGTGTAAGCTATCTTAATTTATTTGACACTATTTTATCTACCATCATCGTCCATATGAAATGTTTTAAGATTTTCAAGTTAGACTAAGCGTGCTACTATTTCCAAATGAAAAAGTATACATGGTTAAATCATCCACTTAAGCCCATCCGTAGTCTAACAAGCTCTTTTACAACATG
>CAJQUW010009064.1:0-45701 GCA_907163375.1 Prostheceraeus crozeri | reverse complement strand
GTAGTAAGCAAAACTCCACTTCTGGACCGCGCAAGATGGCGGCCATCGCTGCGTCCCCCCCCCTCTGGCACGGCAGAGTGTCGTGGTCGGCCGCCGTGGTGCTTCGTGTCTGAGTCCCCCCCCCTCTGGAACGACAGAGGTTGTGGTCTGTCGTGGTGTGCCGGCCAGGTGGGTCCACGTTCACAACATGTTCGCTGACGTCCCCCCCCCTCTGCAACAACAGAGTGTGAGACTCGGGTGAGTTGGTCCGACCGCCTGGTTGACGTGGGCGACCGTCTAGGTTGACTTGGGCGACCGCCAGGATTAGTCTTGAGGCTATAGTGTGTGATGTTTTTGGTGCAATCTGCTGAATGTTGGGTTGTAAAATGGGTTGTTTCGAGTGGAAGGAGTGGTCGGATGAGAAAACGGAGGTCAGATTCGGATTCAGCGTGAAATTCTGCATCGGTAGGGTGAGTTTCAAGGCAATCGGTGAGAAAAAATTTTCAACATTTTTCGAAAAACGACAGAGTTAGAATTTGGGACGTTTTGGTGTGTAGCGCCCAAACGAAGCATCGGATGAGAAAACGGAGGCCAGATTCGGAATCTACGTGAAATTTTGGGTTAGGAAGGATGTTTCCAGCGAAATCGGAGAGAAAAAATTTTCGGCTGACGTCCCCCCCCCCTGGACAGCTTGCTTCCAGTGGACGGATTTTGTCGTGCGATAGCTCGTTTGAAAGCTAAGAGTGAGACAAATTCAGTGAAAGAATCGGCTTGTTCCTATCTGTCTTCGTTCAAAAGTTAGAGCGGTTACAAGATTTTAGGTCGGAGCTCGCTCACCTGAAAAAATCCTAAGTGTCAGAGTGACTTTGTATGGCTAAAATTTTGAAAATTTTCCAAAGTGTGGAATTTCGACCTGGGACCGCCACCAAAACATTTTTCATCAAATTTCACTGACCCCCCCCCCGACAGCAATCTTCTAACTTTGGTTCTAGTGGACGGATTTTGTCTTACAGCTACTCGTTTGAAAGAGGAGAAAAAACTGCTCGACAACATTTTTTGTTGCGAGTCACTCTGACACTCAGGATTTTTTCAGGTGAGCGAGCTCCGACCTAAAATCTTGTAACCGCTCTAACTTTTGAACGAAGACAGATAGGAACAAGCCGATTCTTTCACTGAATTTGTCTCACTCTTAGCTTTTAAACGAGCTATTGCACGACAAAATCCGTCCACTAGAAGCCAAGATAGAAGCTAGCTGTCCAGAGGGGGGGGTCAGTGAAATTTGATGAAAAATGTTTTGGTGGCTTTGTATGGGTAAAATTTTGAAAATTTTCCAAAGTGTGGAATTTCGACCTGGGACCGCCACCAAAACATTTTTCATCAAATTTCACTGACCTCCCCCCCCCGGACAGCTAGCTTCTATCTTGGCTTCTAGTGGACGGATTTTGTCGTGCAATAGCTCGTTTGAAAGCTAAGAGTGAGACAAATTCAGTGAAAGAATCGGCTTGTTCCTATCTGTCTTCGTTCAAAAGTTAGAGCGGTTACAAGATTTTAGGTCGGAGCTCGCTCACCTGAAAAAATCCTAAGTGTCAGAGTGACTTTGTATGGGTAAAATTTTGAAAATTTTCCAAAGTGTGGAATTTCGACCTGGGACCGTCACCAAAACATTTTTCATCAAATTTCTCTGAACGAGGGGGGGGGAGGTCAGTGAAATTTGATGAAAAATGTTTTGGTTAAGGTCCCAGGTTGAAATTCGGAAGTTTTAAATTTTTCAAAATTTTCACCACACTGGAGCTCTCACACTTAGGAATTTTTTCACTTGTGGCATGTTACATGGACATGTGCTGGCGGACCAACTTCCCGTGGTCATATGAGAATGGTTCAGGTGTCATATTGTAAAGAATGATGAGACAAATCGTTTGCAACAAACCGCATGTCGCTACGATGAATACTTTCGGAGATAGAGCCATTTTAAGTTTTCTTCCGAGCATATATAAACCCCCGACAACGTAAGTCTGATCACTTCATCGAAAGACGAGGTAAGCGACGGTCGTCGCTCTGAGCTCCCGATATCGGGTGCAAAGGACTCTATCTTTTGAAGTAGGCAAGCTATCTTGCTACTTCAAAGTTTGTATGATAGAGTTTGATAGTGTCTTTACTACTGATAAAATTTTTTAAAAGTAGTATGAGTAGTAAAATGCGGAATTTTTTAAAAATTCTTAATTTTCAGTTTTTTCAAAGTTTTAACATATAGACTAAGGTTTTCAAGTATCCTGAGTTCAAATCTGCTATCAGATTTGAAATTTAACTAAGTCTAAGGCAGCTTTGAGGGGTTAGATCCCAGCTACTGATCACTACCTTTGACTCGGCGTTCCTGTTACCACTTCGGGGCAGTGACAATGATGTCTTCAGCTGTAAAGAGCGGGTATCGGGGAAGATCTCTCACTTCCCTAGTGATCGGTACAAGGCCTTCGGGCTGTCGACGGGATCGAGTGCCACTCACTACACTCTTTAGGAATATGACTGTACTACATGATTCCAAACTTATACAAATTTCATTATCTTACAGCTAACGATAAATCTAACATGGCTAATGACAGGAACCGCAAATACCATATTAAAATGTGCTCTTGTGGGCGAGTTAATCGCAGTGCGGACGCCAAAGCTCATGTGAAGAAGGCGGGCACCGGCCACATGATTGTCTTGAATAGGGTTGCTTGCGTGAAGTGTAGAGTGCTGAAGGGTGATGAGGATGAGGCGCGTTTTTACAGAGTGCATGCTGACTGTAGTGGTGGTTTAGTGACTGATTTGAGATTTACGCAGTTGATTGTGGAAGAGAGGGAGCGAATGTTGGCGAATGTTGCGAATGTTGTTGAGAATGTTGTTGAGAATGTTGTTGAGAATGATGAGTTGGCGAGAGCGGTTGCGTCGTTGGAGGGTGAGATTGAGCAGCGGAAGAGAGTGCTTGAGAGTGATGATGAGGATGATGTGGATTTAGATAGGGAGCGTGTGAGGAAGCGTGTGAGGAAGTTGAGCTCTTCGTCATCGGAGGTGTCCAACATCGTCATCACCGACCCCCCGAAGAGCTCATCTTCCCCAAAAGTGAAGAGTGGTGGGATTCGTATGCAGTCGGCGAGGTGGTTGAAGGATGAAGAGAAGAGGCATGTTTCGCAGCAGATGGCGCATGATTTGTTAGTGAATAAGTTTGAGAGTTTGAAGAAAGTGAAGGATGAAGTTGTGAAGGAGTTGGATGAGTTGAAAAAGAAGGATTTGAAGTCGAAGGAGGTGGCGGATGAAAACATTAGAATGAGGCGTTGTGTGACTGATTTGAAGAATAAGACGCGAGAGTTGGAAGAGAAGAATGATGCGTGTGAGAAGAGGGCGAGTGCTGCGGAGAGAAGAATGAGAGATGCAGAGGCGAAGTTTGAGGAGATGATGAAGGAGATGAGTGTGTTGAGAGCGAGGAATGTTGAGTTGGAGAGGACTGTGGCTCGGCGGGGTGATGAGAGGCAGGCGTGTGAGAAGTTGGAGCGCATGAGGGATGAGTGGGAACGTGTGAATGAGGATCGTTTGTTTGAGTTTCACATCCCTATTCGGGACAATCATTTGGCCGGCGAAGTATTGGTAAATAAAAATCTGGACGAGTCAATTATTTGCTACAACGGTCATCCGAGCAAGAAGTGTCTCCATGCAAGCTTACGAATGCGCGGTCACTTGCATAAATTTTCGATTCGGAAACGCGCGAGACTACCTAAGGATGACTAACTTGGTAAGTGAAAAGCAAATAAGATAGTATATCCTATTCTAATACATATCATTTTCATTGCAGATCTTTGCCTGCCTTCACCACCCCATCAATTTACTCCCGAGAACGAACCATCGGCTCTCTTAAGGGCCACCTAGGGGCAAGACATGATAGAACCTCCACGCGGTTTGCCCTGGGCAGTCTTCGGACTGGCGAATACTATCATTAAGTTGAATCTGCTATCAGTCAACTTGAACGTTGCGTCGCGTTAGAGGGGTATATAAACCACTGCCTCTCATTTCATTTCATTTCAATCATGCAGACGCCGAACAGTCAAGTTAGCTCTCCTCGCGGACCGCAGATAAGGCCGCGAAATTTATTTGAGGAGTTTGTCAGGCTAGAGGAGCAAGACAGAGTCCACAACAATCTTGCTCGGATTGGCAATCCGATGACAGCAACTGCTGTCAATCCAACGGAATGGCGCTACATTCCACTCTATACTCACATGCCAGTTAGTGTGGAAGTCGACAGTGCTACCAAAGAGAGAGTCTTTGACTCTCTCAGCAGAATTGGTAGGCTGTAGGATGACGACATTCCTTTTCTACTCATATTTCATTTTTCAGTATCAAGACGATCGACACGGGACAACACTCTACTCCAAATTTAAATACAATTCTATCCGGCCGAAGAAAGTAGAACACCAACAATAAAAACCCCCCCACCCCCGAGACGCCCCTGCCCCTCCCGAGCCACGGCCAACGCGAGACCCCACTCCCCCTACCCCCGGTCCCCTCTCCTCTCCTCCCGCTCTCCCCCCCGCCCCACCCCCTCTCATCCCTCCCCCCCTCCCTCCTCAGCCCCCCCATGCGCCGCCTCCGCCCCCCCCGGCCCTCCACCTTACCACCGCCTCGCACTCATCCCGGTCCGCGTGCAGTCTTCACCAATCACCCCCCATTTCGCGCCTCTCCTCGCACTCCCCCAACACTAAAACAACGCCTGTCGCCCAAGCACTGGTCTTCAACGCTCCGCGCCCCCACGCCAGCCCCCTCGCTCCGCGCGCCCCTCCCGGCCACTCCCAGCCCCACGCACCGTCTCCCCCCGTCCCCCTCCCGCCTCGCCCGCCCAAACCCTCCTCCCTCCCTCTCTCCCCCGTCCTAAGCACCCCGCGCTCCCGCCCCGTCGGCCCATCTCCCCTGCCTCTCCGAAATCCACGTCAAGGCAGCACCGCCACCTCTCTCCCCCTACGCTTCCCGCCGACATCTCCCTCCCCCCCGCGCGCCCTCGTCCCCTCACCCGCTGCGTCACTTATCTCCCTCGCTGCACCCCACTTTCTCCCCACAACCTCCGGCGGTCCCACTCGAACTCTGACCTCTACTACCAGCCTCCGCAACCGCCGACAACCTCCCTTGGTGCCTCCTCCCTCCCCCAAGCCCGCGCCTACTACCAGCACCTAACAGACCGAACCCCCTCCTCCACTCCTACCACCCACCCCCCGCGGACTCAACCCCCAACCCACCGCGAACCCCCCCCGCCCCTCTCCGCTTCTATCCCCTCCGCCTCAAAACAACCCGACAACTCCAAAAAAAGTAAAAAGTCATACCAACCCGCCCGCCCACTGCCACGCACCCTCCGCTCCCCCCCACCCCCTCAGCAACCCGACCCCAACTGCGCCCCCACTCCCCTCTCCCTCTCTCCCCCCCCCTCCCACCACTCATGCTCGGAACCCTAACCCTCCCTGACCTCATCTCCCATCCGCCACCGCTGCGGCCCTCAGCCGCAACCCCCCGCCCCGACCTCCCCCTCCTCTCCTGCCAACCCAAGAAAACAACAAATGAACCCCATTACCGCGACCATCACTCCCCCACCACGGCCTCGCACCACTCTACAACCCCCTCTCTCTCCGGCTCGGCCCCGGCCCCCGCTCGTCCTCCCTCGCCCCCCCCCCCCCCCATCCTACACTCCCTGGCAGCCCTCAGCCCCCCCTACAATCGGGCCCCCCGTCCGTCCCCTCCCACTCACTCTGCCTCAGCAGTCTCCCCCCTCCCCCCCACCGCCCTCGCCCATACCGCCCCATCGACCCCCAACGCGTGTGCCGCATCGCGCAGTAACTCCCCGCCCCCGTCCACCTCCCCCCTCCCCCCACTGCACACAACCTGTCCCCCCAGGGCCAACCATTCACGCCCCACCACGCGTGTTTGCCCTGGGCCGTCTTCGTTGACAGGGCGGCCACCACTCCAACCGAATCAACATCTCAATCGAGTCCAACTTGAACATTATGCAGTCGATTGCTATCCCTGAATCATTCTGATTCGCTGTTGAGCAATTCATTGTTGAAAACCCTATATAAGCCAGAAGATTGTAGCGCTTCTCATTCAATTTGAAGTCACGATTGAAGCGACATCTGCCGACAATATTCCCGTATTCACTGATGAAGACAACGGCATTCCCAAGTTCGTCATCCTCGACGAGTGGGATGAGGCTGAGAAGAAGGGGAAGATCAAGAGGATCATTTGGACGGATGAGTGTGGGACTTCCGAATACCACCCGCATCCGAAAGGTGCCAGATGCACCACCACGGTCTTAGGCGGTATAGGGTATACGAGACAACATAAGCCGTCCAATAACCCCCAATTTGACTATTCCAGTCAATAGTCCAAATTCACGTCCCCGAGAACGAACCATCGGCTCTCTTAAGGGCCACCATGGGGCAAGACATGATAGAACCTCCTCGCGGTTTGCCCTGGGCAGTCTTCGGACTGGCGAATACTATCATTAAGTTGAATCTGCTATCAGTCAACTTGAACGTTGCAAATGCAGTTCGGTGTAATACTTCCTTTCGACGGGCGTTCCTGTAAAGGGCGGCGGTGAAACCCGTAGCTATGTATACCGCAAGGGACATTCGGCAATGGTCAATCTTGTTAAACCTCTCTGCGTCATGTTTGCAAGTGATTGCCTCTGTCTCAACGTAGTATGCATTCGCGCCAGGGCGACATTTAGCCAAGTGTCGAAGGTTGCCTAAAACTTTCCATTGCATACGTTATGAGAACCATGAGTTCTACCTGTCTCTATCAATGAGACGAATTGATGAATGGAATGAAATGGGAGGACACTCACGCGCCACACGCAACATAACACACTTCTCTCTTCCGTAGTCTAACAAGCTCTTTACACATGGATCGCAGTCGATTGCTATCCCTGTATCAGAAGTGTAAGCTATCTTAATTTATTTGACACTATTTTATCTACCATCATCGTCCATATGAAATGTTTTTAGATTTACAAGTTATACTAAGCGTGCTACTATTTCCAAATGAAAAAGTATACATGGTTAAATCATCCACTTAAGCCCATCCGTAGTCTAACTAGCTCTTTACACATGGATCGTAGTCGATTGCTATCCCTGTATCAGAAGTGTAAG
The DNA here is from genome assembly GCA_907163375.1 of Prostheceraeus crozeri. NCBI lineage: Eukaryota > Metazoa > Platyhelminthes > Polycladida > Euryleptidae > Prostheceraeus > Prostheceraeus crozeri. Next base: position 38,562 of record CAJQUW010009064.1, on the reverse strand, counting down.
CTATCTTAATTTATTTGACACTATTTTATCTACCATCATCGTCCATATGAAATGTTTCTAGATTTACAAGTTAGACTAAGCGTGCTACTATTTCCAAATGAAAAAGTATACATGGTTAAATTATTCACTAAAACCCCATTCAAGTAAGTCAGTATGAAAGCAAAGATAATACGAAATAAACATTTATTATGGCATGTATTTCAAAAGGTCTTCATCGTCAATATCGTCCCAGAGTCTGGCTTCACATAGATTACAAAAACAGTTGAGCTGCTTTATAACGTTTCTTCTGCAGCCGTCCCTCACTTTCTCAATGTACGCCCACTCCGCCACGGTTCGCGGTTGGGAGTTAGGGGTTTGTACCACTCCCATATTTGATGCAAGTGCGACTTGCTGGTCATCTCCATCACCCCTTCGGCATCATATTGTAAATATTTCCACCGTATGCCTGTTAGGTCGGGCAACTCCTCTTCATCCTCCTCCGATAATGATAACTTTCGTATATTGTCGAGATTGTATGTCTTCTCCACCTTCGCCTTTCTTGGTGCATTTGGTGTAACGAGCACCTTTGCTGATGTATATGGAGAGGAGAACTCCAATGCGGTATTTGGTGTTGTTGGAGGACTTGTCATGTTGTCTTTGAAATGCTGACTTTGAATAATGATAACTTTAACATTTTTCTAATTCTTAAGTATACACAAGCAGCCAATCAGAATGAACATCCAATGAATGAAGAGGATGAAAGTATATAAGCAAAGTGACATTCAGGTCATTTCATTTAATCTGTGAATCATACAAGTGACGAACGCACGATCTCTCTCTTTGACTATTATTTGATTGAAGTCTCTATCTTGTAGAAGTATCAACCTTAAACTTGATTTCGTTGAAATGGTAAGTTGAAAATTTCCTCTCATCTCCCTCAAACGTGTGACTAATAGCATCTTCCTCAATTTCAGGCATCAACTTCATCACCAACGCCCTCTCTTCTCGAGGAAAGTTTAGAGTTATTGAGTCAAGGTAGGTTGTAACACTACACTGAGGCTTGAACAGAGATGAAAGAATGATTTCTCTTTCAGGTGATGTGAGTTCCAGCTCAGGACTCTCGCGGCAAGGCAACGAGTGGGAATGTGCCGACTGCGGACATATGTTTACAAGGAAGCACAGTCTCCTTCGACACATCAAACAACGTGTGTGTCAACGCAAAGCGGCGTCAATCTCGGAGGTGAAGTTGATTCTGACGATGACATCTCCTTTCCTTGCGATTTGTGCCCTCTTTCTTTTGATAGTCACTTTCAGCGATCTTCGCACAGACTTCAACACACGCATGCAAATGATCACTACACCAACGGTACCTCTACCATCTCCCTCATTAATGTTTCACATAATAATTTAGTACGCGACTACTGCATGGAGTCCAATACTCAAATTGTAGATTTTCCTGAGTGGCTCCTTCAAAATTCTAACATTATCGAAGCGCTCTTCAATAATTTAGACAATTTTAGAATGAAGGCGCTCATCTACCTTAAACTAAAATATATTAAAATAGATTTTCAAACGGGTCAAGTGACGGAGAGAATACAGTTTCATGTTCCTTCCTCTTCCGCAACCGAAGTTGTAGACTGCGAGTCTTGGCTAAATTTTCACATTCAATGTTTAAAATCAAATGTAGATAAATTCAATCAACGCGACAGCGCTCTCATTTTTGATGGTGTGGACTCAGCCATATTCAAAATTTCCCTATTAGAAAGTCATGCAGCTCGAGGCACATTTAAACTTCCAAAAACGTTGTATAATAAGAAAGCTGTCATCAATGTTGATTGTAAATCACAGTGTTTCAAATATGCAGTCCTATCCATCCTTCACTATAATGATATCAACGCGCATCGAGATCGCACCTATAGCTATAGACAGTGGGAGGATGAACTAGACTTTGAAGGTTGTGATAGTAACAACATGAAAATCAAAGATGTAGAAACGTTCGAAAAACATAATAAGATTAAAATTGTCGTTCACGTGTGGGAGAAGGGGTTGAAGGGTGCCCGCTATAATTCACGTTCAACTTGTTATGAACGTGTAGTCAACCTCTTATTAGTAAAACAAGATGATAGCGAGGAATGGCACTACTGTGGTATTCCCAAAATCTCTCGCTTGTACACTCACTTGGGGCACTCTAAAAGAGGTGAACATTTTGTATGCGACCGCTGCATCCGCTCATTTTGGAGTAAAGATAAATTTGAAACTCACTATGAATGGTGCAAGCGAGGTAAATTACAAATGGAACGCATGCCCAAAGATAAAATATTTTCACATAGGGATAATGGTGACGAATTAAGTCCCCTGCGTGTCATTTACGCAGACATAGAATGCTACATTGATGATATCATCCACAAGCCAGCAGCCATATCCTGCTATGAAGTATGGCATGACCACTTTAGGAATAGACAAAACAAAATGCATACTTGGCAAGGTGAAGATTGCATTTCAAAATTTCTAGAATTTCTCGATAAAGCTGCAAAATTTCAACAATCATATGATTCCCAATTGCAGCGTAAGTCACTACATATGTCAGATGAAGACAAACAAAAATTTGAAAGTTGCACATCCTGTCCTAAATGTCATAAAACGTTTGATGACGATAAAATTAAGAAAGTGCGTGATCATGATCACATCACTGGTAAATTTAGAAACGCACTCTGCTCCAAATGTAACTTTTCACTTAGGTTGAGACGTCGTGTACCGTCATTTTTCATAACTTTAAGGGCTATGACAGTCATATGCTCATAAAAGGAGGGTTGAGCCACATGAAATCGTGGCAGTTTAATGTAATAGCACAAACGAGAGAAAAAATTCATGGCAATGACAGCAAAAGTACCAGTAGATAAAACTAAAGAAAATAAGACAGTCTTCTTCGAAATAAAATTTTTAGATTCATTTCAATTCATGTCAGCGTCACTAGCTTCTCTCGTTCGTAATCTCAAGTTTCTTCCCCATAGTCAAACTTTGAAGAAACACTATCCAAACTTAACGGATGAAATAATCACTCGCAAAGGAGTCTTTCCTTATGCGTATTTTAGCTCAATGTCTAAACTAAATGAAACAACCCTTCCTTCCATTGACAAATTCAAAAACGATTTGACGGGTGAAGATTGTCCAGTAGAGGACTATGAACATGCTCAAGAGGCATGGTTAAAATTTAATTGTAAAACGTTTGGCGATTATATGATCGCTTACTTAGAATTAGATGTCATTTTGCTGGCTGATGTCTTTCAGGAGTTTCGACGAGTGGCATTAGAAGAAGACAAATTAGATCCTATCCACTTTGTCAGTCTACCAGCCATGTCCTTTAAATCAGCCTTTAAAATGACTGGTGAGACCATTCATCTCTTACAAGACCCGGAGATGTATAATATATTTGAGCGCGGAATACGCGGTGGTCTCACATTTGTAAATAAACATCATATAAAATCTGAAACAGTAGGTGATGATCATATCCACCTAAAGTACTATGACCAAAATAATTTATATGGCAGTTCACTGTCTAAACCACTACCTCATTCCGAGTTTAGTTGGTTAAATCAAAATGAGCTTGAGTATTACTCCAACCCTTCAAACATACTGAATATTCCAGATGAAGGTGATTGGGGATATTATTTTGAAGTGGATTTGATTTATCCAAATAGTATTAAAAATAAAACTGCTGATTTCCCACTCGCACCTGAATCTGGCGAAGTGACTGAAGATATGTTTTCACCATTCATGTCACAATTTCATAATAACTTAACAGAGTGTGGACAGCCAAGGTACAAACCATGCCGCAAACTTTTACTCACCCAATATGATAAGAAAAATTATCTCGTACACTTCTGCATATTAAAATTCTATTTAGAAATGGGCATGCTTCTAAAGTCAGTTCACCGCATTATCAAATTTAGACAGAAAGCCTTCCTCAAACCCTACATAGATAGTAACAGTCAAAAACGTGCACTCGCCCAAAATAATTTTGAAAAGGATTTTTATAAATATAAGAATAATAGTCTATTCGGAAAGACCATGGAGGATGTTAGAAAACGTAATGAATTACAAACTAGTCGTTGATGAACAAAAATATCACAAATTGACCTCATCACCTCTTTTCATTGATAGAGACATCATCGATGAGGATCTTGTAGGTGTTAAAATGATTAAATCAGAAGTTGAGTTGTGCAAACCCATCTATATTGGGCAAGCCGTTTTAGATTATTCCAAGCTTGAAATGTATCAACTCTTCTACAAAATATTAAAACCATGCCCTCTCGTAAAAGAGGTTCGCTTGCTGGGTGGTGATACAGATAGTTTCTTTTTAGGAATTACCACTCAAAAAGATTTAAATTTTAATGAAGTAGGTAAGTCATTAGAAAAATATTTCGATACATCTAACTACAATCCCACTCATCCACTCTATTCCATACAGAATAAAGCCAAACTTGGTTGTTTTAAGGATGAAACAGCAGGAAAGGAAATAGATGAAATGATTCTCCTCCGTCCTAAAATGTATTCCATGAAACTAAAAGAATGTGCAGATAGTATTAAGCGTGCTAAAGGTATATCAAAATCCATTGTTCATAAAATGAAACATCGGTCCTATAAGAAGGCCTATAAAAATAAAACTATAACGTTTGTCAATATGACAATCTTAAAATCTCAAGTTCATACTGTGAAAACGTACACGTTCAAGAAACGAGCACTTTCAGCATGGGAGGATAAGAGGTGTTGGATAGGACATAACACATCTCTTCCACATGGACATCCTGACACAAACATACCTCCACCCAAAAGAATAAAACTCACGCTACCACATTCAGGAGATGTATTGACATAATCAACTTTAACTCAGTATTTTGATGTTGCTTTTTGTAGATATACATGGTTGTTTTATGTATCGCATGAGATCGTTTCTTCCTTGTGAATATATGCCTACAGTCAGCCCATTCCCCCTATATCTGTGAAAAGACTTTTTCATATACATATTTTTATTTCAATAAACATATCACAATGACTTCACTTTGTTTTCCGAAACACTAAAGTTACGAGGGATTTAGTATCTTTCACATGGATACACTCTTGTAAACCATTGGTAATTTTGATAGCAATAGAGGGTATAGTTTGTTTGACGACGGGATGATAGAAAATAGATTCAAACATCTTCTCGACTATTCCATATGAAGCGTCTTTATCATGAATGAAATCACGTAAAATGTATTCTTTTTTCTCGCCAACAGAAATAGGTAAAATCAAATCACTTTGAATGTAAAGGTGTTGTTCATGTTTATCAAGTGTCATTGGTGTTTCTATACCAATCGTATGCGCAGCAGCAAACACAGTTTGTAGCATTGAAAAGCCAAAGAGTTTTTTCAAATTTTTACTCAATTGACATTGAATGTCATCACCCAGTTTCAGAACAACGCGTTGTTTTTCAATTGAAAACGAAATGTGGTGTGTCTTTACATCATATTTACTTTTCATCACATGCTTCAACTTCTGTTGTATATAAGGATTTACTACATGAATGAAGCTTTCAACTGTATGATATAGACGCGGCATTATATTGATAGCAACTTTAGATTCTTCATAAGACTGGTAAATTTTCTTGATGCGATCGCCATAGATGTCCACCCACCATTCATCATTAACTGAATCAGCTTTAGTGTGATATTCATGAGAACCATACACCACACCGCTTCCAATAATAGGCGTATAATGTCTTACAAAATGACGCAAGGTTGGAGAGAAATAAACTGTAAGTTTGTCATTATATTTCTGAATAACCAACTTATTTTTGTCCGCCATAATTTTCTCTCCATACTTCTTACCCACAGTCTCATTCCATCGTTTTACTAACTCAATAAGTGATAAAGGTTGAACACCACGCTTTTTCAAAATGATGCGTTCTTCGCATTCTACAACATCTTCATCAAATATTTTAAATCTATAATGAAATTTGTTGATTCGAGTTGAATAAACTTTTTTAACATTTGCAGTAGCAATTGACGTTAGATGTAGTCCATGACCAAAACCAAGATGTGGATAGAATTCACTATCCAACCTCAGCGTAAGACCTTTAGTAAAAGAATGAAAGCGGAGGAACTGTCTCCCACTCCAATGATAGATAGTAAACTCATAAGCTTTCTGATTTTTATTCTTCATGATGGAAGTATTACCACTGTTGAATGCCTTAATAATTTTCTCATTCCCAAATGGCTCATAAGAATCTGATTTTATCTGAATCCATTCATAGTTCCACTTTCCATCTGATGTTAAATTGTATGGGAACTGAAATGCATTATTCATCGTTATTCCATCATGGGTGCGAGGAGTCAATATCATTTCTTCCAAATCATTCACATTCTGAATATTGCTATCATAGCAAATACTAGAAACGCCAACTTCCCATTCACCTTCTAAATGCAGTGGCCGATTTAATTCTACTCGATAGTCTGATGGTTTATTTTTGGGAAATTTATTCATAGAAGCATTACTGGGCAAGTAGATTAGAAACGAGTCCTTATTTTCACTTTCCATATTATTCACATTGGAAAAATATATTAGCATACTTTTGCATTAACTCTTCATTCGGAAATGGAGTGTAATACTTGTCACAGCATCTTTATGAAAAGGAATCAACGCACCAGCATCATCATAAATGGCAATATCAATTTGTGGGATGTAGTTTGATTTCAGCTTTGTATAATGCACTTTCTTGAAAGTATGCTCAGATAAAATACTGCAGCTTTTTGGCTGGTATGGTATCATTGCTAGCAATGGAGCTTCAACATCTCCCACACGTACATCTTCACCAATATTGGAATATATCTGAAAATAGTTAATACGACGCGATAGCGACATGTCTGCGCTAGCTTTGGTTACAGTACCACTTTTAAAGATATTTTGATCAAAACCCAAAATGTCCATTAGAGTTTTATCCATAATTAGTTCAATACCTTTTCCATTTATAGTGAGAGACAAAGTACCTTCTTTTTCAGAAAATGAAATATGTTGCTCATTAATCACTTCATTTAAATAATCTACAACCAATTTAACCGAAGTAATAATGCGAGGCATCAACACTCTTGTTTCATGTAAGAAACCACCAAAAGGCTCTACACACTTTCTGTATAAAGATACGGCCCATTCTGTATCAAATTGATTTGACCTTTCACATGGTAAATGTTGCATATCAGATTTTCCATGAACAGCTGCAGAACGATGTCGTAAGAACTGATGAAAATCTTTTGAACAAACTAATACTAGATCATCATCATTTAATTTGCTTATTGCAATATGATTAGATGATTTAATATAAGTCAATGTTGCCACTTGTTTGTCATCAACTCGAAGGAGATAATTAAATTTCTTCAATAATGTTTCAGGAGTCATGTTTGTCTTTCTTGGCTTAATCACAATCTTCTTCACCAACGTCTTCTCATTTCTTGGAATAAGATCTACATAATAAGCTTCCTCTCGATATATTAACTGTTTATGACCACTTATGTGGTAATTAACGTTAAAATTATCATAGCTTGTTAAGGCGCTAGCGAGGTAGCCTAAATCATTTCTTAAACTTGGACTTAAACCAACAATCCAATCTTTCTCAACTACATGATGTACATAATTATAATCATCATTGTGCGGAGTAAATTGGACAATATGTTTACACGCTTTATTCAAGAAATCATATATAAACTTTTTACATGATAAGAGATCTTTCTTTGGCCACTGTGGAATGTATACTCGGCACCCCTTTTCACATTGATAAGCAGCTGTACGCCTCATATTAATAGTCATCACCTCATGATCAAAAGTATAGACACAGTTGCTATAAACAAGTTGAGTGACACCCACTTCCCAATTCCCATTTAGCTGTTGTGCATGATCAATGGGAGTAGAAAAGAGTGCGGCTCGATTGCTAGTAAATCTCTTTGTAGCCGCATTGCTAAGCAAAATATGATAAAACGACATTTTTATATTGCTAATCTGCAACTTTGCATAACATCATGAAGACTTGGATTTTGGACTCTCTACAATATATCAGAGTTGATCGTGATGGAAACGTACATTTCAAAAATTCTCATGGTCATACATCAAGAGGAATTACATTAACATGGCGACAATTTGTCAACCTCAATGATATCATGAGGGATTTGGAATATTTTGAAACATTAAGATTCATCTCCTTGGGTGATCAAGTTTGGCTTCAACATTACAGAAATGAAATTCAAATCTACCATTCTCATTCCGCAAACTGTTTCTCATTTCGCAAATACAATTGGGAGAAGTATAGAAGATACATACATCGCTCCATCATGACATTTATTCGTCGTGAGTTCATCGCCCTACTATGCAAATCTTAATCAGATATGATTACCACGCACCATGAGTTGGAAATTAGATTCCCTACAACGTATTGAAACGGATCATGATCGAAACGTCTATTTCAAAGATTCAACTGGAAATGTGAGAAGAGAGTTTGTTTTATCTTATCGTCATTTTCAATCTCTACATCATATCATGAAGGACTTGAAATACTTCTATATGAAAAGACATTCACGTATTGGAAATCGCATCTGGCTGCGCGTCAACAATCGGCGAATTCAACTCTATCATTCCCAACTTCATACTAACTTCACATTTCATCAAGGTAGTTGGGAAAAGTATAAAAGGAAGGTACATCGCTCAATTTACTCATTCTTTCATCATGAAGCGCCATCGCTACACCATCGTCAACATTCTCCGTCGCTTCAGACTCTACACCAAAATCGATCTCACAACATTACGCCAACAGCTTCCAAACAGCAAGTATTACCCGGGCCGTCCTCAAATGTTAGTGGTGAAGATGAACAATTCACGGAATCTTCAACTCTTCCCAAATGGGACTGTACAGATTCTCGGCGCCCTTTCTCATTCATCGGCGCAGTCAATGCGCTTAGAGCTACAGAGACTACTACGTCGGATATGGAAGAGGGAGAGGTGTGTGATGTCGAATCTGACTGTGGACAATATGGTGATCTCTACTCAATTGAGTGACAGTCTATCATTTTTGAAGATTCGTACCAGCAGTTACAGTTTGTGTTATGAACCCGAACTTTTTCCTGCAGCTCTCATTAGTTGTTGGTTGCCTGTGCATGTGGCAATCTTTCATAATAGTAAAGTGATCATTACTGGACTAAAATCTCATGAACAAGCAAATATGATCCTAGACTATCTCATTGAGTATGTACGTACCCAGCGGATTGTAAAATAAAAAACAATTTTTCCAACATGATGTTTTTATTTCAAATCATGATAGAACTTACAAATCATTTTTTCATTAGAGGATGGATTACATGAAAAGTTTTGAATAACAGATGCAAATCGAGATACATGTAAACGTTTTAAGATGAAGTACAGTACAAAAGCACCACACGTTGATGAAAGTGGATGTTGTAGTATGCGTTCATTTCGCTGATATTGACGCGTATGTTTTCTCAACCACTGCTGTGTTGGTATATTTGGAGGTTGAGCAAGAGAGTCAAATAGTTCACCACGTCGGTCTTCTCCAATAAAGATCGCTTTCCAATGCTCACCGCCTAAATTCTGTGAATGAGTGTTTAGTACAATAAAGATGGGATAGTGATTTACTGCAGGTGGTAAGGTATCGAGTGAATAGACATTATCGAAAGCTTTCAACGTCGCTTCGTCTGCATTACGCTGCACTTTAGTCTTAATATCGTCAGCAGTCAACCAACTCATTAACGATTATACTGAAGAATCACGTCACGATACTTTGTAATTTCAATATTTGAATCGAAGACTGCATAAATTAATACATTGATCGTCTCAGGTAGTGTTCTTTTGAACGTCAAATCCAAACGAATATTATGAGGCACGTTCGCTTGACGATAGGGTGCACTAATATCGCTGTCAGCAGTCAAATCAAATGCATAAATAGTATATCCACTCTTAAACTCTTTCATAGTCAGTCCGTTGGTATCATCCGTATTGTAAAAGCCAAAGACATCCATAAAATCAACATAACTGCGCATAAATTGATCCGAAGCAAAATCTGGTTTGTAGGGTGGACCAGGATGACTCACACCATTAACACGCAAAGCAATTTCTTCACTTAACTGATTGTGTTTAAAATTGAAAGGATTCTTCTTTATATTACCATTAAATGCATCATTTTCAACCATTGCCACCATGAGGAGCTTCGGTGCTTCCGATGGAAAGAGGCCATCTTTCATGAAACTCTTTTGATCTTTCGGAATTGTAAAGGTGAGAAGCTTTGTATGCTGAACGGGGTAAATGGCATTTTGGCGGTTAAGACCTTCAGCATGCCCTCTAATGACACTTGGATTCGGTACTACTCGACGAATGTAAAGTGCAATATCTTCCACATGAATTCTAAAATTGTCAACTTTAGCAAATGCATTCAGCGCAAATTCAGGCTTATTCAATGTCAGCTTGAGTCGCATGCTGGTATTACAGAGTAAAAACTTTGACTGTCTAAAGAAGTCTAAATTCAGCGGACCATATAGCTGACATACTCTACTATCTTTAATCATAGCAGATCGCTTTACAAAGCCACTGTTTGTTTCAACATCAAATTTTCCTGCTTCATCTCTGTACCATCCCATGGCTTCCATATGACTTTTTTGTGCTGCTGGATGAAACTGTGATACATGATTGAAATATGATTTATAGGGATAATCGCTTTGACCACCTTCCACCTGCTGCTCTCCAATCGTTAGAGAAACATCGCGAAGTAATGTAGTCAATGGTAAATTGTTCAGTCCAACTTTATGTGCATCGTCAATAGCAGTTCCATCTGCTTGCTGAATTCTAAACCTCAAATCAAGCATCGCATAACTCAAATCTATGTAGTCATCACTACCACCAGGAATAACAAATTCAATGGGGCCAGCATTCTCAGCTGTTCGAGGATGATAATCTACAATACTTGAACTAAGAATATCTGTCTGTATGGCTTGTTGATCGAACAAACAAAAACCGTAAGTTTTACACTCCATGATTAGAAGTTATAGCAGCGTCGTCGTTTAGCGCCTGATGAATGATTAGAGCCTCTGCGACGTTTGCGTGAATGCCTTTTGACTGAAGATCGCACCTTACCAGCTCCGCGATGTTTCCTCCTTCCTTTTCTCATTCGTTTAGGTGATTTCTTTCCTTGAGTAACACCAGCAATGGTCTGCTTCAATGTTTTTAAACCGCGTTCCTTCCCACGATTCAACAAACTGCTCTTAAAACTTCTACCTCTGGAAAGATCACTAGCAACATCACCAGCAAAGCCAACGGCATTACTTAAAACATTTCGTTTTAAAGATCTACCGACATTGGATATGAGAGGTGCTACAACAGATTTCAGTGCACCAAGTATGCTACCTCCACGTTGGCGACGAGCACCGATGTAAATTTGTCCTCCACCACTTACGTAGGAGGGTCGTGAATAAAATGAGGCAGTTGGATTCATAGCTCAAACCCTAAACATTGTTAGTTACAACTTTGCATGAATCACTGTCGATCACTTAGATGAAAGATGTCGGCACGACGCATCCAAGAGTTCATACTTGAAGGATAACCAGTCCATTTAACAAGACACCATTCTTCACCTTGCCGTTTTTTACATCGAATGATTTTCTCTACCAAATATGTTTCACTTTCAGTGACTACCTCAATCTCATCGCGGTAAAAGCTACCCTCAATTTCTTCATTATCGTAATCTTTCAACTTGTAGGTGGTCGGAGAGTCTTTTTGATTAATCCTTGATACTGTAAATACCTCCTCTGTCCAATTCGGGAGGTACCCTTTAGCAAAAACACTTTTCACTTTTGAGATACGAACTTTATCGCCAATTTTCACATCACTTTTCACATGAGTGCATTTACGTTGGAATGATTCGCGCACTTTATCTACATTGTCAGCATTTACATCTACTGGTCTGAGTCCAATAGAACGATGGATAGAGTGATTGTAGGCATCGAGTGTATCTTGTAGAACCTTTGTCCAATTTTGTGTCAAGTTGGCAGTAAAATGTCGCCACAAGCGATTTTTTAATGTGCGATTAAAACGTTCAACGAGTGCAGCTTTATAAGCACTCTTTACACTAAACAACTCAATGTCATGCCTCTCAAATAATCTTGTCACATGCTGATTTTCAAACTCTTTTCCTTGATCACTCTGAATTCTTTTTGGAATGCGACCTTCTCGAAAAATTGTTTGGAATGCTTTTGCTACTCCTTTCCCTTCTTTAGTTTTTAAAGGTTGAGCCCACGCATAACGCGAGAAAATATCAATGACGGTTAAAATAAAGTTATTGCCCGAGTTATGTTTTGAAATGGAGGCAACATCGCACAAATCTGCTTGCCACTGTTCATCGATGTCATGAACAATATAATGGCGGGTGCGGTACTTCTTTTTCGCTTGTTTGTGGAGTGTATAGGTAGCCTGACCCTTTAACCATCGTTTCACTTGTGATTGTGGAAGACCACTCGCTTTTGATAATTTCTTGATAGATGCAAATCCTGCCGGATGTTTTACATCATAATAGATTGACTTCAAACGTTCAGTCGATGACGACTGACTCTTTTTCCTCCTTCTCATCTTTTTGTTTTCTTCCCTTTCTACATTTACAACAACTGCAGCATTTAGCTTTAGCGGTTTTGCGATCATGTTCACATTGCTTAGGGGTTTCATTATGAGAGCTGGCGCAGCAAGTGCAAGTGACAACGACATTCACCTCTGGTGGCTCATTACATGGCAAGCAACACATCTGCTTCATATTAATAATCTGAGAACATGTATTTCCTGGGAGGAGCTGTTTTACGTTTTCCTTTTACCAGTTTTAGTGGCGATGTAGATCTACGTCGAGTTCTTCCTCTTGTTTGCTTAGTGAGTGTGGGAGGGGATGTAGCGGTGACGCCTTAAACCAATTTGTTGGCATTTTCATCGTCTGAAGCATTGGAGTAGTAGCCACTGTTGAATCAAGTTCTTTCAATGTCTCATTATTCAAAGCAAATTTTGGCACATTATGTTTTTTCAATAGTTTAAGAAAGTATGACCAACCAGGTGGAACATAGCCCTGACGGCGCTTTCTACGTGTCGCATACTGAATCAAGTCTTCATAACGTGAAGCATCAATCACTTTATTTTCATCTGTAATGATTTCTCCTCTATCATTTACATTGAGATGGGGCTCAATACTATTGAAAAGAGATATGGCATGTGCGCGAGATGCTAAAGGTGTAGCAGTCGATACAGAGTCACGCATCTTATTCTTCAAGTTTTTCAATTGCTCAACAGTTTCCGATTGTAATAATACAGCACGATGTGGATCTTTGATGTGAACATTTTGCTGATAATCTATTTCTTTCCTATACATTTGATTTGCAAGAGGTTGCTTTACTTGCTGCATGGCAGTCAATTGTACATATTCATCCTGAGGAATAACAATCATGCGAGAATAAGAACTCATAGTTTGTAGATAATCATGGGAGTTTTCAAAATATCACTTCGAAATCTAAATTCTTCCGGACACTCTTGCGTAAAGTCAATGAATAAGTAACCGTATGGTTTTTCAGTAGCTGCTTGAAAAATTTCAATTAAGGCTTTTGATCCTCTGGGTGCAACTTGTCGCGCTAAAATTTCAAATTGACTTTTATCTCGCGGATTCTTGAAAATAGCATAATAGTGTGTATTCAGGTTTCGTGTACGAGCTTCTTTTCCATCAGGAAACAAATTTTGTGTAATATAGATGATAAAGCACCTTTTATGGTGTGCTGCGCGAGTAAACATATCTGTAACATCTTTTGAATTCTTACTTTCTTTTAATAAATCATCCAATACAACAACATCATTAGACTGAAGTTTATCCACTGCAATAATTCCTTCATGTCGAATAAAGTTGCGACTTTGCAATTCCTGAAACAGCGACGGTTGATAAATACCATAACACCAAATCACTCGATTGATAGGTTCCTTAAACAACTCCCTTCTTTTATCCAATAAATTCAGCGTGAAAACAGTTTTACCTGCATGAGATGGACCTGATACAGTCAGAACTTTATCACATTGAAGTCTGAAATCCATTTTATTACTTTGAGACTCAACATTTGCATAATTAACGCTTAGAGCCAAAGATATTTCCCAATAGGTTACCCACGGCAGGAGCTATCATTGGAAGTATTGCTGAAAGGAAACCACCCTTTTGTGTTAGAGTTTTCCTCTTTCTTTGAAGGGCGACTTTAGGATTGGAGATGAAACGCAATTTTGTAGCATATCGCTTAAGTAACTTTCGTTGTTTTGGCGCTAATTTCTTCGTCCTCAACTTCCTCACATGAGAAATAATTTCACAAATGAATTTATCGTTAGCATGTCGTATAGCATTGTATCGCTGATTTGCTTTCATTCGTCGGAGAGCTTGAATGGCTGAAGAAAACTTTTGACTTTTACGTTTCGTCATTTTACGTTTCGCCATTTTCCGTGTTAGTCTTTGCTAAAACCTATCTTTACCACATTTGCATAGGTACTAACTATTGCGACATAAGTGACACTCGAAATGAGCAATATCACAGTGGTAACATTGGCAAAGTTGAATGCAATTACGTATGAAACAGCGTTGACAAAAAGCATGCTTACATCTCTTGAAGATGCGCTTTTCATTTCCATCCTTTCGCTTACATACACCACAACACATAGTTTCACCGTTACTGATGTCTATAGCAAGTCTTTTTGAAGATATGAATTTGCTAGCCTTTTCTAAATAATAGACGCATGTACAGAAGGAATATACTTCGAGAGTGAGCAGACATAGCTCGAAAACCAGTTGTGCTACAATCAAGTACCACTGCATTTTCAATTTTTCTTTATGGAAAGTTGAATGTGAATATCTGAAATCGCTTCAATCACTAGACTGCTACCATGATGGTTAAATGCGTTAAGACGTTCAGCAATTTTTATCATATGTCTTTTAAAAAATTCTTGGGGGTGATCTACCACTTCCATTGAATAAGAAGCAAAATGGAAAGAGCGACTTTCCACCTCTTCCTTTCCAAAATGACTAAACTTAATTTTCGCAACTAATCGCGCCATGATAATGCTATCAGAGAATGTATTCATTAACTCTAGAAATAGAGTGCTAGCATCATCGACCACTGCTTCGATGTCGGTCTCATCTTTATGAAAATTTATCACATAATCTTGAACAGCTCCTTTTAAACTTTGCCTATGAAAACGTAATGTTCCGCAGTCGTTTGAGAAAGACATGATCGCCCTTTATCTAACCCATCCATTGCATGAAAACAACAACTCTTCTCATAGTAACATTTATTGAATAATGGTAACAAGCATGCATTATAAATCAATGGTTTGAAAGAGATAAAATAGATACAGCTGGTAACTATCATACAGCGAGCAATGATAACCATACAGGACTTTGGCAGTGTTGAGGTAAGGAGGAAAGAAGCATTGGTTATGAACGTAGCTACTACAACGAACAGACAAAATAGGAACACACAAATCCTTAAAACGTTTTGTGACTTCATGATAATGTTGATTCACTCTACTATCCCAAGGTGGGAGCAAAATATCATCAATGATTAGATTGGGAAATACTTTCCTCTCCTTACCAGGATTATTACAAAAGATGCGTATAACATTGAAAGCAGCTAACCATCGTTTAAAGTCAATAAGAAGAGCACTCTCACAAGAAAAGCCATAGTCTTGCAAATATTTCAGATTAAGTCCATGAATGTGTTTTCTCGCCCATTGATCAACATTGGGATCGCAGTTGGCATGTTGATGATAGACACTAACAATCTGATATGTCCAATTGTTCATAGCAATGGCACTGAGCTCCTGTACAGGTTCACCCTCACAATCCATAAAAATGATGATAGAAGCCTAAAACGGAAATTTACACATCTAAGGAAACGTTCTATAACATATTACAAAATGAAGAATTACATCGATGCTTTTCACGACAAAATACACAAATGATATGATGGCAACGAAGAAGTAAAATGTATCTAATAAGACCACGTCTACGACACTCAAAGCACATAAGCGAATTGTCATAGGGAAGAGTTAGGAAAGGACTAGCAATTCTCCTTCTTTGATTTGCGTTTTGATGTAGCATTCTTCTCCGACTTGCGCTTCGTACCACTGCTGTTAAGGATTTGATCAATTATGTCGTCCACGTTGGGTGGTTTCGGAATATATAGGATGGATTCCATATGCATGGAGAGAGAGGCTATTTTATTATCCTTGTGTCGACCATAATATAGCCCATTCACTTTGAAAAGGATATCCCAAGTACCTTCTCCGAGCTCATCACATCTGATGGGTATTGAATGATCTCCATCCTTCTTATAGTAAGTACACCAATGTGATACCGGTAGGCAAATGTGATTACCATCCCAAATCTTTCTATAGGGAGTATCCTTGTCATCTCTCGCCTTCCACTCTTGAGCAAGAGGAGTAGGAATGTCCATATTTAATGTCACGTACTCCTCAATAGTATCAAGTTGGTGGCGAATGTACGGACTCACGGGGATCAGTATGTAGTCCCCATACTGATTGTGCATTATCTTGACATCCGTGGAAGGGAGCATTCCCGTTTGGAGTACTACGCTATGATCATCATAACGCAAGGCTTGTTTAAATTTACGCTGTAGCGGTGTAGGATTATGTACCTTGGTTGTTTCTTCCACTGGCCTCAGTTGTAGATGATCTGACCGTAGCGAACCTTGTAACGTTTGACCGCCATTTTGTCCTACTAGTGCAGTAGATGGAGTAGATGCCTGAAAATGAAAAAAGATTGTATTAAGTTTACGTTCAAGGGAGGAGAGGGAGGGAAGTAGCGACTTACCATTTTAGTTGGATAATAGAACAGGGAACTAGGGAGAGAGAAAATGTGCGTCCGTCACTCGTGTGATTCAACGATGGAATGATTCTCGCTGTGGAAGGCTCGCTATTTATAAAGAAATGCTTGATTCTCATTGGATGATGATCCTCATTGGACAATAACATCAAGTTGATTCCAAATCTGGCATCCGTTTACCAATCCGATAGTTCGTTTTGAAGCTACAGCCCAAAACGTCCCAAATTCTAACTCTGTCGTTTTTCACCAATGTCCCAAAATCTTAAATGGCGTCTCACATCTAAACGAAGGCAGATACGAACAAGCCGATTCTTTCACTGAATTTCTCTCACTCTTAACTTTCAAACGAGCTATCGCACGACAAAATCCGTCCACTGGAAGCAAGCTGTCCAGGGGGGGGGACGTCAGCCGAAAATTTTTTCTCTCCGATTTCGCTGGAAACATCCTTCCTAACCCAAAATTTCACGTAGATTCCGAATCTGACCTCCGTTTTCTCATCCGATGCTTCGTTTGGACGCTACACACCAAAAACATCACGCACTATAGCCTCAAGACTAATCCTGGCGGTCGCCCACGTCAACCTAGACGGTCGCCCACGTCAACCAGGCGGTCGGACCAACTCACCCGAGTCTCACACTCTGTTGTTGCAGAGGGGGGGGACGTCAGCGAACATGTTGTGAACGTGGACCCACCTGGCCGGCACACCACGACAGACCACAACCTCTGTCGTTCCAGAGGGGGGGGGACTCAGACACGAAGCACCACGGCGGCCGACCACGACACTCTGCCGTGCCAGAGGGGGGGGGGACGCAGCGATGGCCGCCATCTTGCGCGGTCCAGAAGTGGAGTTTTGCTTACTACTGGACTCAACTCACCAGACTGCATTTGATCACATATGCCACACATTGTCGACAGCTCCGACAATCGTCGCATACTACGACTTCAAAAAGCAAACTCGTCTCCATGCCGACGCGTCTCGTCTTAATGGACTTGGTTTTGTTCTTCGACAAAAGCAAAATGACAATACATGGAGGATCATACAGGCAGGCTCCGATCATTAACCGACACCGAAAGCAGGTACGCAATGATTGAGCTTGAGCTGCTAGCAATCATATGGGCTTTTCGCAAATGCCGCATGTTTCTAGAAGGACTTGAACATATCGACATTGTAACTGATCACAAACCACTAATTCCTATTCTCAACTCATATTCATCTGATCAGATAGAAAATCCACGTCTACAGAGAATGCGATGTGATTTGAATCGATATAACTACTCCGCGCAATGGATTAGTGGGAAACAGAATGTCGACGCCGATGCTTTGTCCCGAGCTCCTCTTGCTGACACTGATACACTAACAAATGATGATGCCATCGTGGAAGATGCCCATCGACTCGCATCGATTCATGCTATGGAAACAACGTCGATAGATGCCAGATTGCTTGAAGTGCAACAAGCTGCTAATGATGACGAATAATATCAGAGGCTCAAATCCATGATCCTGAAAGGGTTTCCTAATTCGAAATTAGAAGTGCCCGTTGACATTCGTCCATATTGGGGCATGAGAGAGCACCTGGCAGTGGATGACAACTTCGTCGTCTGTGGAAGAAGAACAGTCATCCCAAGGTCACTCCGTCATCACATGCTCTCTACACTTTTGAATGCTCACATGGGTTCAACGAAAATGAAACAAAGAGCTCGCCAAGTGATTTGGTGGCCCAATATCGACAAGGAAATTGAATATATCGCAAGAACATGTAGTACATGTCAAGAAAACTTGCCAAGCCTTCCAAGGGAGCCACTTATACAGCACGAAATGCCATCCCGAGCATTTCAGGAAGTCAGCATGGACCTAGCATACTATCATGGAGAAAAATGGCTTGTAATCGTTGACAATTACTCTGGATGGCCAGTAGTGGGCCGGTTAGGCAAGCATGCTACAGCTAGTGACCTTATCAACCAATGCAGGAGCCTATTTTGTCAAACATCGGTACCGGAGAGGATATGGTCTGACGGTGGTCCACAATTCACAGCTCACTCATTTGTCAGCTTTCTACAACGTTGGGGAATCAGCCATACAACCTCTTCGCCGGCCTATCCTCAAAGTAATTGCAAGGCTGAGGCAGCAGTGAAAACTGTCACGAAAATTCTGAAAGGATCAACGAAGGCCGGTGGAGGAATAGATTTGGACAAGCTGACAGAAGCCCTTCTATTGTATAAGAACACTCCTCTATATGACCAACGCATACCATCTGTAATAGTATGTGGACAGCCTATTCGCGATACACTGCCAGCTCATCGGCGCAACTTTCTTCCGGAATGGCAAAGAAAGGCAGATGAAATGGAGAAGATTGTACTCGAAGCTCACGAGAAGGTGGAAAGAACATACAACCGGTCAGCGCATCCACTGAGAAAACTGAATTACGGTGAACAAATCTTAGTTCAAGATCCAGACACAAGAAAGTGGAACAGAGCTGGCATAGTTGTGGAGAAAATGAAAAATCGCGACTACTTAGTGAGGATGAAGAGTGGAAGAGTGCTGAGAAGGAATCGTCGATACCTTCGACGTCGTTATGCATCAGTGACTCCAATAACACAAGACGATGTTCAACCAACACCGCAAATTGCAAGAGAACCAACAAGAGAGAATTATCGAGCAAAACTTCGAAACAACGTTCAGCCACCGAAGCGCTTGATCGATGAACTGTGAAAGGGAGATGTTGTGTCTTAATGTGACTGAATTAGTCTTCTGTATACATTCATTACCTTTACGTTCATTTACAGCTACTCTCTGACCATAGTAGTAGTCTATGTTATGTTGTTATTATTGAGGTGATATAACTCATGCACGCTTGAATAAAAAACACACTGCGCTTCGACACGCATCGAGTGAGGTTCTCTCTGTCTCTCTCTTAGCGGATCGGTGGCTACAAGTTATAACATGTAATGCGCGTTGATTGTTTGTGAATTGTTAGCGATTGATTAAGCGCACACCAAGCTGAGATCTAGATCTACCAAATGCTGCACATTAGTGACAGTGCTAGAAACCAAATGGTAGGGATGTGGAAGGCAGGTGCAAGCTTGCGGGTTATCGGATTGGAATTTGGAAAGGGAAAAGGGAGTGTATCAAAGATTATAAAGAAATATCGACAATATGGGTCAACGGCTCATCGAAAGGGCAATTAAGGCCGTCCCAGGTGTACCTCGAGACGAAATGATTCAGCTGTAGTTCGCTTAGCGCGTTTAAACAGATACATGGCAGCCACTGTTCTTAGACACCAAGTCCCTGGCCCTGTTACATCTGTTTACACTGTTCGACGCCGGCTGGCAGAAGCGAAACTAAGATCAAGGAGACCTAGAAAAAGGCCACGTCTCACAACATCGCATGTTTCCAATCGAATGCGATGAGCCATGGCGCATAGCCACTGGCGGGAAAGACAATGGCGAAGAGTTATTTGGACGGATGAAAGTCGGTTCAAGCTCATGCGAACTGACAATAGGATACGTGTGTGGCGGGAACCCAACCAGGAGTGGTTAAAAGAGAATGTAACCGAGACCTTAACAGCCGGTGGAGGTAGCATTATGGCTTGGGCAGGATTTAATTACAGTGGGAGGAAAAATCTAGTAATTTGCAAAAATGTGACTGGAACGGTCTATAAGTACATTTTGCAGAATCACCTTTTGCCGTTTGCCCACCAATCCCTGGGAGAATCCAGCAACTATGGTTGTTGATGGATGACAATGATTTCAAGGATGGCATGGATATTCGAACTTTACGTTGGCCCAGTAAATCCCCTGACTTGAATCCCATTGACAATTTATGGGATATACTGAAAACAAGAGTTGCCAAGACCCTAGATGCCCGTTTTTGGATAAAACATGCATGATGCATGTATCATGGATAAATCCTATCAAGAAATTTCATTCCTTATTAAATAAAATGGTCTATTTTGGTGTAGATATAACTATATTAATAATATTTAGCATTGTAAAGAGTGGGAAATGTATATAAAAATTACTCAGAATAGTAATTTGGAATTGTACATGGTAAAAACATCGATGATCCATGTACGTGGATAAAATACATAATTAAAAGAGCGTTTCCTGTAGAGAAGAATTGTCCATTTGAGTTAGATACCGACTTTACTAATAATATTGATGCTGTAAGAAGTAACAAATGCATTTAAATTACTCAAAGAATCGCTCATGGATAAAACATCGATGATCCATGGATATCGACATGTGAAACATAAGGGGCCTATACGACATATGAAATATTGATGTCTACTATTATTTCGAGTGTTTTATATATGCCCTTTATATTTGATGAAATGGTGTGTATAATTAAGATATTCAGGTGACTTCATCGCTTCTCTCTTTCTCACTCACTCCCTCGTTCCTCTTTTCTTCCTCTTCTTCTACTCAGTTTTCATCATCTTTCACATTCACTACATGTACATTGTAGCTACAATGACAACAACATCAGTCAATGCTGACGAACAGGTCAACAATATTAGGCCTACACATGACATATTTTTTCAATATTAAGCAATTCTATCGGCACACATTTTTCTTCTCAAATTGAAACATTTATTGAAGTTTCTAAGTTCCACACCGTGCCCATCAGCATGTCGACTTTGATCAGTTTGCTCGTGTGTTCGCTAAATTACTTAGCTAGTAATTTGCAAAACTTATGATATTAAATCGGCATGTAAGTGAACCAAACAATTGCATAAGTATCTCGCTCAGTCTGCGTAATCGTATCTCGCTTCTATAACTTTCCGTCACTATATTAAGGAAATTCGCCACGCGCACGCAGCTGAGGAAGTTCGGTCACATTGTTGGCAGCCTGATCGTGGCCGCATTCGCGAGCCATGAGCGGTCGATAATATTCTCTCGCTGGGAACTGTTGATACCTGTGACTCAGCGTCCCTGCTTAATACAGTCCGTTTCATAAAAAGTGGATCATCCTAAAATTTGACTAAATAAAACATAAGTATGATACAGAAAGCATTTTTCATGTTATTTCATGTCCCTAATATATTTAAATGTCTTTATATAATCTGATAAGCTATGATACAGCAACGGTTCTTAAGAAGCTAATATTTTGTGGCCCTACCCTTATTGTCAATGACATTACCAATTCGTCTAGGCATTGATTCGATGATATCGTTGATTTTTGACTGATCTAACTTTCTCCACTCTCTTTTTAACAGTGACGTAAGTTGTGATACGCCATCTGTAGGTAGCAGTGAACGACGAACGTTACGTTTTAGAATACTCCATACCTTTCCTATGGGATTCAGATCAGGAGAACGAGCTGGCCAAGATAATGTCCTAAGCCCTAATTGAGACTTGCATAAGTTGACTCTACTACTCCTGTGACACGTAGCATTATCATCCATAAATAACCAAGTCGATGGATCACCAAGTTGATCTGTCATTTGGCCAATGTTCATTCGTAAAACATTCACATAGCGTTCAGAATTCATGGTTCCTTGTTGTATGTGAAGTTCAGAGCGGCCATTGGTCCAAATGCCAGCCCAAATCAGTAGAGTCGCACCACCTTGTACCCGGGGACGATGTAAATGTCTCGGAATTTCCTGATCAGATTTTATCCATAATCTCAATCGACCATCACTATCCTTCAGACCAGACAACCCGATCCCATTGATTTCGCCAGTGACAATGACTCATTGCCCATCTGAGACGTCTTTTTGTATGCTGATCTGATAATTCGATCTGAGAGGGCCTCTTACAGCTCTTGAAATTCGACTCAATAAGTCTTCTACGAATAGTGGACTTAGAAATAGACGAGTCTAGTGCAGCCATCTCAGTTAACGAGAGACTTGGATCAACTTTAACAAATCTCAAAATTAGGCGGTCTCTACGTTTGGATGTTTTGCGTGGACGACCATAGCCCTCTTTACGACAGAGTCGAAAATCATCATTATGCCATCGATGCATAATAATCGTTATTGTTCATTTGTGCTTTGTATTATTTTCAACAGGTAAGAGATAGATTTCTAGCTGAAAGCAATCAGGAGTGCTGCCAACACCACCGCAACGAAGTCAGGAAACTATGGAACATGAAGTCCAGTTAATCACATGTAGCAGCTACATAATTGTTGATGAATAATGGTGCTATACTGGCTCTGATTGACCGATTTTCTTTATTTTTGTTTTGCTTCATAGCTCTTGGCTTGTAGAACAACATATTACATAACAAAGGAAACAAATGTAATTTTATAAGAGTGAGGTACGATTTTGTGTAACATTGCTAAATGAAGATCAAATTATCTACTACTTTTTTATCTATAACAGGAAAGCAACTAAATATCCATGCTTGAAATTTCCAACAATGATATTAGTAAGCACAACTGGCATATCTTCCAAATTTCAGAGAAATTCGGTCAAGTTTGGCGTAGTTAGACAAAGTTGAAGTTAAGGCAATGTTTAAGGGTGATCCATTTTTTATGAAACAATCTGTAATTATTGTCCGCCCATCACGTGGGACCACAGAATTAAATATTTTGTTTATCTGCTTCGGTTTGCTAGAAGTGTGATTAATACTGTAACCGGGCTGAAATATGAAATACGACAGTTGGAAAAAATGGAAAATGTAACAAGTTGTAAAGTCCACGGGTGAAGAGGTGAAAATAATTAAATCGCAAATCGGCACGCGAGCTCAATCACAAGATGAAGAGGCGGAAGTGGGAGTAAAATTATATCAGACGCATGTGTCAAAAATGTCAAACGAACTTTTCCATCAAGATTGATTTATGACTTTCGAGGCAGTGGACGCATCCGGTGCGGATGCTTAGGAAGAGGATGGTAGTACAGTATATATAACTCAACGACCGAACAGTTGTCGTCACCGAACTGAGTATTCTTTTGTGCTTCACTTTGTACGCTGCTCATCCTTTTAGCTCTTCCCCACATAGGCATAATATACGGTGTCTATCGATATCATTATTTTATCTTGAGTAAGCCTTAGTGGGTGACACTAACTCCGGGAAAGGTAAACGTGAACTTGTGATTGCTGGAAGCGCAATATAGTTGAGGAAAGGCGATTGAGACGGTAGTAATAGAATTAATATTTCCAGAGTGCTAACATATAAATAAACTAAGTTACATAAGTGGAGCTCCCACAGCGTTTATCTTTCCCTCTTTACTTCGATCTTCCGTAAAATCTTCACATCAGTTCGGTGACCCGGTGCCGGTAAGTATATTCACGTTACAGTCTTATCCATAAGCAGCTGCTCCGTGTGTGAAGAAGAGAGATTTAAGTGAGTTTATAAAGGAGATATCAGTCAGTTTCGGCCATAATTTGATAAGCGCGCTAAAATCACAGATATAAAGTATTCCTTCTGTTCTCTAATAAAAGTGGGTGGCTCAGGGAAGCGTAGTACATCCACGTGTGTGAGTTCGTGGTTTGTCCAAAAGCGACAGCTTCGAAATATATATTGAGAGGAGGGCTCGAAGAAAACGAGCGTAGTACCTCCCAGATTACCGCGGTATATAAATTTGTGGGGGGCTCTGAAATAAAGAGCGTAGTACTTCCACGGGTTTCCTGTTAAGAGATTAAAAGTGGGTGGCTCTATTGAAGCGAATACATCCACGTTCGCGCGCGAGTCCCGTCATCCGAGATCTAAAGGGCGCCATATAAATAAGTGTCGGCAAATTCTAAATTGAAGCGATACGTAAGAACAGTGCATTAAAATATATTGTACGTACTATAATTAATCATACAGTACAGTCAATTACTCTACAAGTAAAACTATTACAGTACGGTAATTTTGTCTTCATTAACAATTCTTACATATCACAGTATTTCTTAACGTGTACGGTAGTATCATTCAATAAAGTACAATTTCCTATATACTATATTGAATAGGCCTATTCTGTCCATCATTGAAAATATACAGTAATACAGTAGCAATCTACATACGGTCATACAGTATAATAAATAGCATTATACCAATACGACTTTGATGTTGTAGGACATCTCTTTACATATTACCGTAGCTCTGATTATCTAATCAAAAAAAATTTACACTAAAATCGTGCAAGAGTGTCCGGGATTCCACACAGATTAATCCTTTATTGACTGACCCGTTTTTATTTAAGTCAACGTGCCTTATCTCACGAGAGGACGAGTCATGGCAACGGTCGAAGACCTGGTTGATCGAATGGAGAATGTCAGTAATGCCTTAGTCGAGATAGAAGACAGTCGACGACGAACCTTACCGTCTCCAGCAAGCGGTGTAACGTTGAAGACATTTTCGGGAGATCTTCAGGATCCAAAATATCAATTCGGTGAGTTCGCAACTCAATTTTTGCTAGTAGCGAAGGCCTTAGGTTGGAAGAGGGAACAGCAACTAGCCATGCTACCGATCTATTTGACGGGCCATGCTAGAGAAATTTATAATAGTTTACCAGCAGCTTCGAAAGACGACATTGACGTCCTAATAGAAGACCTCCACCGTTTATTGCATACACCAGAAATGAACAGATACAACGCGATGCAACTCCGTAATAGGAAGCAACAGCCAGGTGAATCGGTTGCCAGTTATGCGGCCGATATACAAAAACTAACCAGATTGGCGTATAATTCATATGATGAGGATGTTCGGAAAACGCTGGCACTAGAAGCGTTTTTAGCCGGGGTTACCCCCTCATTAAAGAAGCCGCTATTGCGTTTCGAGCCGACTTCGTTGGACGCTGCCATTCTCATAGCCTCGAAAGAGGAGATGCGTAGGAAGGTGTTAGCAGATGACAGTACGGATAATGCCACAAAACAACTCTTCGTGCTGACTGAGAAAGTAGGCAAGTTAATTTCCACTCTTGAGCCATCGGTTAATCGTAGATATGAATCAAATAATAGGCCTCAGGCCTCCTTTCACAACACCAACCACTGCCACAGTTGGAAACCATTACCGACTGTCTACATGAGGCCAGATATTTTTCCACTTTCGACTTAGCATCTGGTTACTGGCAGATTGACGTGGCGGAAGAGGATCGGCATAAGACAGCGTTTACTACTTGTTTTGGAAATTATGAATTTTTAAGAATGCCTTTTGGGCTCAGTAATAGCCCCGCGACATTTATTTCCGCTCTAGACTTAGTTTAGCGGGACTGCAATTCATCGAGTGCATTACATATCTCGACGATATCATAATTTTCTCAAAAACCTTTGAAGACCATCTGCGAAAATTGGACATTATATTCGAACGTCTGACTGAGTATAATCTAAAACTAAAGCCTGCTAAATGTGAGTTTGCCAAGAGCGAAGTTCGCTTTCTAGGACATGTCATGTCGCGCCAAGGCCTTACTCCATTACAAGACAATATTGAGAAAATTGTCAATTATCCAAGACCAAAAAATGTAAAACAAACGAGACAATTTTTGGGTATGTGTAGCTATTATAGAAGATTCGTAAAAGATTTTGCTCGTATTGTTGCGCCACTATTTAACCTTATAAAGAAAGAGGAAAAATTTGTTTGGACGGATCACCATGAAGAAGCGTTTAACCTCATGCGAAAAGCTCTAACATCTCCACCCATCTTGATTTATCCGAATTTTGAGCAACCATTCTACTTACAAACCGATGCTAGTAACTGGGCAATTGGTAGCGTCCTTAGTCAAATGGTCGATAGTGTCGATCACCCGATTGCTTACGCAAGTCGAGTTTTACAAAAAGCAGAGAAGCATTACGCAACAGTAGAAAAGGAAGCACTTGCCTTAGTATTTGCTGTCAAGCATTTCAGGGAATACCTCTGGGGCAAAAAGTTCTATGCCATAGTAGACCATGCACCATTACGGTATTTGCTAAATCACAAAGAACCGTCATCAAGGCTCATGAGATGGGCATTATTACTTCAAGAGTATAATTTTGAAATTTTATACCGTCCAGGCAAGAAACACTCAAACGCCGACACATTGTCTCGCATACCTATTAATGCGATCAGTGAAATAAGATCTCGTTCTGAATTTTCGTGCGTGCAGCAGCAACAAAAGGAAGACACTATTTATAACGCCATCATAAAGAAATTGCAGCACCAAGCCATGCCTAAACAATTGTCTAAGCAATGCTTAAAATTCATTAATGATAATTGGCCAAATTTCCGTTTATCAAAAGGTTTGTTATATTATAAAAGTGTAAACACTCCAGGCAACGACTTGTTACTAGCTCTCCCACAAGAGCTGCGTCAAACAGTATTCACGGAACTACATTCCGGTGCATTTGGTGGCCACCTAGGAATTGAAAAAACCATCTCTAGAATCAAAAAATTCTATTATTGGCCTACACTACATAAAGATGTCACTGAGTGGTGCCAAGCCTGTATCGCTTGCGCCACCAAAAAGGGTCCTAAAGTTAAAACAGTCGTTCCAATGGTGTCAATTCCGATAAATCGTCCAATGGCTCGATTAGGAATTGATGTTTTAGGCCCTCTACCTTTAACTAGAAACCAAAACAAATATATCGTTGTCTTCGCAGATTATTTTACTAAATGGCCCGAATGTTTTGCAGTCCCAGACCAGAAGGCAACAACCATCGCCAGATTATTTGTCGAAAACATAATTGCGACTCATGGTTGTCCTGAGTGTCTGTTATCCGATCGAGGCAGAAATTTCACCTCAGAATTATTAAAAGAAGTATGTCGTTTAACGAATACAGAAAAAGTTTTTACCACATCATTTCATCCTCAAACAGATGGTCAAGTAGAGCGATTCAACAAAACACTTACTACGATGTTATCATTTTATACCAGTCGCGACCAGAAGGACTGGGATGTCTTCATTCCATATGTCCTGTTCGCATATAGAGCTGCGAGCCATAGTTCTACTAAAGAAAGCCCATTCTTTTTATTGTATGGTCGAGACCCTCTACTTCCTAGCGATTTAGTTCTTCGGGATCTAACTGAATCGGCCAGCTCAGTTGACGATTATAAGCATAATTTAGCTCGAACCTTATCGGAAGCCTGGAAAGTTGTGAAAGATTGCATCGAAAAAGCACAAGATAAGCAAAAGAAATATTACGATAGGAGAGTGACGTTGACCGCTGATAAGTTGGCAATCGGAGATCGCGTTTACGTACACATGCCAGCTAAAACAAAAGGGCTCACTCCTAAATTGCAGCATAAATGGAAAGGTCCAATGCGTATTACAGAATTGACAGACACTAATTGTAAAATAGTATCAGTGCGTGAGCCCCGCTCCAAGTCCATGTGGGTCCACCTAAATAGGGTTAAACTTGACCGTTCGGCAGGAATCCCGACACTCATAAATAATGAAAAAACCGACAATACTAAGGAGATCTCGGAACTGTATGACGGCGACGGTCACACTTCAAGTGACGATGAGGCTGAATCGCTCGGGAGAGCTCAGCCAGAGCGGGAAACCGTTAATGACGCGTCAGAAGAGAAAGAGACAGAAGAGGAGGATGAATATGAGGCCGACAGAAATACAAAAACTACTCGATACCCATTGAGAGGAAGAAAAGTAGCTTATCCACAGTAAGCCCCGGCACCGTAATCGCTAACCGTAACCACTAACCGTAAACCGTTAACCGCAACCGTAAACCGTACGTACGACTTTTAACCAAAAATATTGCTCTATAAAAATGTACTACTAACCAACCATTTTTTTTTCAGCATATACCAATCATGTTACTATTATATATTTTGTCAGAATGTATGATTGAGTGTTACGCAGTGTAAAATAATTTAAGTAATTATTCGCCTAGGTGGCGAAGGAATCAGCAGAGTTGTTGTCTTCTTCTCTTTACCACTAGCTTGATGGAGTGATGAGTGCTACTGCTGGCATTTTATCTCATCATACATGTATATTTGAAATCCTATAACAACTTATATCACCACCATATATCCTCGTATACATCTATTACTATAGCGCTTTATGCCTTTACTAAATTCCGCCAGCTAGTAAGGTACGTGCAGTGTTGTCAGTGGTCGAGTTGGGAGACAGTTAATTGTATTTTTCGAGTAACGACATTTCATGGACTACTCTTAATCATCCTCAGTGCTTCTTACCGTATTATCTTGTTATACAATTATTCTTTTCATCATGGGATCACATTTGTTATCATGGGGTTATATTTAAGATGTCTCCATTGATGTGTGTGGACATAGTTTATCTCTCTTTGGGTGATGGTGCGATTGACAGTTCCGGTTATGGTGACCATATGTGTATTGAATGTTGCGATCAGTGAATATCAGTTTTTAACCCCATGATAATGACTTTGTACATTGATTGTTATTCTGTCATTTGATATATATGTATATGATTTTACATGTTTCCATAACTTATGTGAGGGAGAGCGGACAGTGTGAGCAGCATCTTCGCTTGATTGTAATTTTGTCTTCTCTATTTGCTACCATCCACATGCCTCGGTATTCGTGACGAACTAAACTCCCTACTTCGAATTTGTGTCAGGTGTTGGGACAACACCTAAATGAAGGGGTATCATATGTAACCGGGCTGAAATATGAAATACGACAGTTGGAAAAAATGGAAAATGTAACAAGTTGTAAAGTCCACGGGTGAAGAGGTGAAAATAATTAAATCGCAAATCGGCACGCGAGCTCAATCACAAGATGAAGAGGCGGAAGTGGGAGTAAAATTATATCAGACGCATGTGTCAAAAATGTCAAACGAACTTTTCCATCAAGATTGATTTATGACTTTCGAGGCAGTGGACGCATCCGGTGCGGATGCTTAGGAAGAGGATGGTAGTACAGTATATATAACTCAACGACCGAACAGTTGTCGTCACCGAACTGAGTATTCTTTTGTGCTTCACTTTGTACGCTGCTCATCCTTTTAGCTCTTCCCCACATAGGCATAATATACGGTGTCTATCGATATCATTATTTTATCTTGAGTAAGCCTTAGTG
Source organism: Prostheceraeus crozeri (assembly GCA_907163375.1). Taxonomy (NCBI): domain Eukaryota; kingdom Metazoa; phylum Platyhelminthes; order Polycladida; family Euryleptidae; genus Prostheceraeus; species Prostheceraeus crozeri. Next base: position 8,739 of record CAJQUW010009064.1, on the reverse strand, counting down.
GGTGACACTAACTCCGGGAAAGGTAAACGTGAACTTGTGATTGCTGGAAGCGCAATATAGTTGAGGAAAGGCGATTGAGACGGTAGTAATAGAATTAATATTTCCAGAGTGCTAACATATAAATAAACTAAGTTACAATACGAAATGGACGGCACATTGAGGAGCCTATTAGGTGGCCAAAAAGGAATTCCTAATACCTTACAGAGATAGGAAAAAAGTCGTGCGTCGCTTGCGGATTAATGTGAGTTCCAGCGAAGTGCTTCGATTGCCAAAATTCCTTCAGATTCGAAGAATTCAGATCATTGCCCACAAGTTTTCTCCATAATGTTGACCCTTCCGATCATTATTAAAGAAAGTAGCAGGCGTACGAAAATTAGTTCACTTGATGTTTTCACATCCTCTCCTCGGCATTGCTCACTGTGTAGTGCATACATGTACATTGAATCGAAGCCAGGCATCGATGTGTGTTTTGGTGTGTGCGAAGTGATATCACAGCACGCACGCATCTCTCACTGGCTCTGTTGTCCTTTGCTGACAGCTTATTGTTTGCCATTTCCAATAGCAAGCGATACACGAATTTTCCATTCGAGAAGGAGCAAGTTGTCTAATTCTGTGCCATTTCGATATAAGGTTACATATAACTCTTCCTTTCTAGGAAACCGAAGCGCGCGCAGATGAATCTAGTTCTGTGCGTGGGACAGAAAGCTGCGCAAGTTGTGCGCTCTTCGTTCTCGTGAACCCGTGTTAACTGCTTAATATTGCAAAAGTCAGCGCATCAAGAGGATATTCTACTTACACACCTTTATTTATTCATCGTCTACGTTTTTTCATTATCTTACTTAGTTTTCATGCACAACATGGAGCACAATTCAAAAATGAACACTCGCATGTAGTCAGTGAGTTCTTCCACTCAATGAAGCCATCAAGTTCCTTTGATTTGTGCATCAGAATTAAAAATTCATCACTTGGATCAAACCGCAGAAAAAGGATAAGCTTCTAAATGTTTCCAAATTTATTTTGTCAACTTACAGCATTTAACTGCAAGTCTAGGTACATGTATTTGGAAATCCCGAAAACAAAATCAAAGGAAAGATTTGGTCATATGATACAATCGATAAATCAAAAGTTGGTTTATTGACCATGAACACGTAGAGACATTTCTATGACTGTGCTGCTATCTCTGCTATTAATTTTGCAAATACTAGAAAGCTACTAGCGTCATACTTAATTTAATTTACTGGCAACAACAAAATATCTCAATTCCTCTTGGTTCCTCTTAGCAGCACATTTTGGGAGTTCTTTATTTATACATAAATATCATAGCTATCAAGAACTCCTAAAATGTGCTGCTAAGAGGAATTCTTAGCATATTGAATTCAAAGTGAATAAGTCTTGGGCATGTGACATCATTTGTGTGATGGAAAACCCAAGACTTATTCACTTTGAATTCAACATGAGAATGTGCATGCATATCAGTTTTCACGACGACGTTTCTCGTTGAAAAATCGATCAAGAGTTTATTGTGTCGTGAAAAGAATCATAATCAAATGGGAATATGTTGAAACGGTAATACACTGCTTTTAAATTCGTAATTTCTGATTGCTTTGAAAATAGCACAAAAATCTGGGCATGTTGAGACAAAATAGTTGCATGCTAGAAACTATGAGCATGAAGGAACTTATAGTCCGGGAGCTAGCGTGAAGTTGTGCAGGAAACGAGGTAGTACATAAAACTTTCACATAGCATAGTACACCTCTGACCTACTGCAAAACTTCGCGTCTGCCGGATCAGATCATTTGCTTTTCAGAAATAGAGATGATAACAAAATCCTATGTATTTCCAATGGTAAAATTGTGACATCTGAGGTGTTGACTCCATTTTTTCGAATTTTTGCTCATAAAAGTTACACAAATTGGTATTTTGTTGAACTGGTTATTATAGAAATCATCTAAAGATCATGATCTTTCAAATGAGTTATCATTCAGTGACAGAGGATGAAGTAAAGTGTGCAAGCAGACACTTTTCGTTGGTGTAACTGCAAATTTTAACATAGAAATTTCAGGAAAATTGTTGATATACTTTAACGAAAAGTGTCTGTTTGTACACTTTACTTCATCATCTGACACTGAATGATAACTCATTTGAAAGATCATGATCTGTAGATGATTTCTATAATAGCCAGTTCAACAAAATACCAATTTGTGTAACTTTTATGAGCAAAAATTCGAAAAAATGGAGTCAACACCTCAGATGTCACAATTTTACCATTGGAAATACATAGGATTTTGTTATCATCTCTATTTCTGAAAAGCAAATGATCTGATCCGGCAGACGCGAAGTTTTGCAGTAGGTTAGAGGTGTACTATGCTATGTGAAAGTTTTATGTACTACCTCGTTCCCTGCACAACTTCACGCTAGCTCCCGGACTATTAATTAACGCATTAAAACGATTTCAATTTAGCACTTCAATAGTAGGCTATACTTGTGCTATAGCATCAATATTTGGATGAGAAATAATTGAAAAAAAATTTGAAACAATTGAGCATGGTATAAGGCATAAAAAATCTATTCCAGGACTACAAAAAGTTTAGATGGAGAATATTTTTATCAATGCGGACAAACTATTGAGCTATTCGATATCTGCTTAAGTTATACAATTTAATCTTGTTTCTGAAAAATGGATCCATCAAGGAAGCTTGTTTAAATAGGTCAGTCACTATTTCCATTTCATAAATATTGAACTGAAAACCAGTAGCTAACGCCCATGATATTCAATTAATTTTTTCAGAATTGCTACATTTTAGAAAATGATATCAATTTGATATTTCGAGTCGTTTAAGAAAAATGATCAAGCACACAAAAGGCATAGATGCTACACGACGGACTGCACACTGTAATAAAGATCAGTTATGCGTTGCAGTCCAACAATAGGTTTAGTTTTGCAAAATCAATTATTTTTCATGCCTTACGATTAATATAAAACAATCAAAGTGCAAACTCATTGCCACTCTTTTATATCAATTTGTGTTTACTTATTACAAATTATGCATCGCACTTTTCATATCATCGTAGGCCTAGTTATTATGATCACATGTTAGTTGTAGGCCCGCATGTCACCATGAATACCTGAAGAGATGCTGTCATATAAACGGTAGACAAGATGACATTATGTGTGTGTTTGCAGATTGTGATTTTAACAAAATGAAATTACATGTACGGTGTTAATATTATAGAAAATTCAAGCATTCCTGACTATCTTCATCTCATGAACAATTGACAGGCGGTCGGCAATAGGCTATACTCCGTTTTTATTTGCAGATTGCATTTTTCTAAAAACAGTTACCGGTACTTGAATATCAAAATAAAAGAATTCATAAATTGTTAATGATCACAATTCAACCACTCCTGAATATCTTCATTTGCTATCAAAATTCCTAAGAATAATATCGCTTGCCACATTGTCAGAGATGAAATGAGTCAAAAGCAGTTTTCTTAAGTCTTTACTACAACACCTAAAATTACTATAAATGATTTCTCTTCTAAACTTTGAGTAGGCCTACCTATAGAATGTTAATTAAGATTAGTTAAGTATGATAATTCTTCTAGCTGCTCTGCACATCAGCACAAAATTTGTCTTCTTTTTACAGGTGCTTATTGCTGAGGCTGCGCAAACTCGTCGTATCTGTGCATCAATGACTCAATACCTGACCTACGCTCGGCTGTTTTTTCGTCTTGTCTTGTGATATTAACCCCGAAATACTGGAATTATTATTTACCCATAAATCTCTCATATATTCGCAACGTCCCACCGATCATCAGATTCGGACAAACGTCTTGTGGTCCAACTGAAGATGTTTTTTCAGTGACCTCGTATTATCGCTTCAAACTTCATAGTACTAGTGATTGTTTCTCCGTTGAACTGTAAATTTTTCGTGACATCACCTCTATTCTTAAAAATGTGATGATGACGTCGCGACGGTGTTTCAGATGACGTGAAATACGCATTCGGACTGTGGGCATGTTTTCTGGTTGGAAGGATTTTCAAATGAAGGATGATCAAATCCGGAAAGAGAAATTTTCTTTATGTTGATAACAGTGATTTTCATCAAAATTATTTGTATCTGATCGTTCCATGTGTGCTACTATCCCGTTAGATCGCCCACCCGCGTAACGAATTCGTAACGAAGCTGGGTAGCGGGCAAACTTCGTGAAGCATGAAATGACTTGAGACGCATTCTGTGCTCACTAGGGCTACTTCCTTCGAAAGCAGGTTGACACTGAAGTGGTTTTAGACCATTTTAAAACAAAAAAAATTGGTCGGGCAGAGGTCGGAATTATAATGGGATAACGGTGGTCGCCGGAAGATATATGTATTGAGTTCGGGTACCCGGCTATTGCTGTACACACGAAGCATTCCCGTCCACATAAAATTTTCTGTTATTATTTGAATACCAACTGAAAATTTTGAGAAAATATGCATTTCTCTCTACAATTTGTACATTTTCAGGAATATGCTGCAAGCGGTAATTTGATTAGCCGTGGCTTGTACCCATTGTCGTTGCTAAATGATTGAAATGCTGCAATTAAATCAAGAATTACTATTACAAAATTTCCGCTTTTTTTCAGTCCTTTTACATCATGTCACAGATAAATGGCATCTCACATTGTGGTCTCATCACAGTGGTGCGACAGACGCTTTGTAGAGCTGCAAAAGGATGCGGTTCATATGAATGTTTGGTGTTAATTCTTCGCATAATTTGTAGCCGAACCTAAAATTTTCCGCAATTCTGAATCATTGCCAATTTAGGCAATATAACCGCTGACAAAAGCACTTCTTGGCTAGGACACTCAATCTTATCAAGGAGTTGCATTGGCTTGAACTGGAATTGCATAATCATCTATGGGAACATCAACCTTCCACATTGTGGAAATCAATGCCTTCAACTACAAATGATTTTTGTCGTGCTTGAGTAATCAAAATCCGAGATATTATGCCATTATAATTTATTCTTTAGTGCCGGCAAATGTTTTCTCGATCAATTCCAAGCTCTAAAGTCGTGTGAAAATTGTCAAAATAGATTTCTTTCGTGTAATACAATTAAATCAGCTGAGACAGTTCGAATTCAATTACTTTGGTCATTAAAAGAAAAGCAGATAAATAATATAAGTGATAAAAGTGGCAATTTTTGTCAAAAATTGATGTTTTTTGATACAACGCAAAACATCTAAATAATTGAAAACTTCGTAGATCTGTTTTGCTCTCATTCATAAAAAATTATTCAAAATTGTAGCATAGTTTGTTACACAGTGTTAATATGTATGTTTATATTTGTTTATATGAATGTGTTTTTGAAACCAGTGGTTCAGAACAAGTGTTACCTCGTGAAAGAGTAGTTGTTCTTCTTTCGCTCTCATGTACTACGTCTTAACATGGTAGCAGCGGTGATGATTTACTAAAGAACAAAATTTACGATCAATCCTTATAAATCTATTTAACTTACTAACCCATCCGACAGCAGTTAAGTTAGTGAAGGTGCTACCTGCGAGATAGAAGCATGGTCACTAATTTTACACCGCCACCACCTCTTGATATGAGTGAAAATAAGGCAGCTGAGAGCTTTAAGACATGGAAACGGCAGCTAGAAGTTTACATGCTAGCGTCAGGCGCTTCTGACAAACCTGCCAAGCAGCAGATCGCAATCATATTACACTGCGCAGGCCCCGATGCCATCAAGGTTTTTGATCAATTCTCGTTCGATAAAAAGGAGGATCCCGATGATCCGGACACAATCGTCAGAAAATTTAAGGAATACTGTTGCCCGAAAGAGAGCGAAGTGTTAGAATCATTCCGTTTTTGGAACATGCAATATAAGGCACCCTTTGACACGTTTGTGACTCAGCTGAAAGAGAAAGCCCAGGGATGTAATTTTGCGAGTATGCAGGATCGATTAATCCGAGATAAGATAGTTTTCAGTGTCGAACCCAGACTTCAAGAGAAGCTGATTAGTGAGAAGAAATTGACTTTAGAGAGAACATTAGATATTTGCAGAGCATTCATGGCTACCACTGCGCAACTTGACGAACAAAAGAAACCTTATGAAACTCCAGAAGCCGCTGTAGATAAGATTGGATTTAGCAGACACAATCAGCAACCTCGCACAAGGGCTCCACAACCAAATGAAAGAGAGAAGCCACAGGTTGTGACAAATTGCAATTTCTGCGCCCAGAGTCATCCTCGTAGGAAAGAGGCTTGTCCCGCATGGGGTAAAAGATGTGGAAACTGCGGAGGCAGAAACCATTTTTGAGCAAAGTGCAAGAAAGTCAACATGCTTGTTGGAAATGATAGTTGTAGCGGTAGTGAGGACCAGGATAACCAGATCCTTTCAGTTTCCAGGGATAATGAACGGATAAAAGCTCAGTTGATTGTAAACGGCCAAAATGTAAGATTTCACATCGACACAGGGGCCGATGTCAACACCATTTCGTGTAAGTTTGTCAAGAAGCACCAACTCACTAGATGCAAGCAAAGCCTAACCATGTGGAATAAGACAAAAATAAACCCAGTCATAGGTATTGCGAAGCTGAAGATGACCAATCCACGGAATAAGGAGACCCAGTGGGTAAAGTTCTCCGTCTTTGAAGGGAACTACACCCCACTGATCGGGCGCACTGTTAGCGAGAAGTTTGGATTCATATCAGTGAATACTGAGAGGTTCATATCAGCGATAAACAGCGAGTCAAAGGTGGAAGGAGCCTGTCTTGGGGAGTTAGGTGAAGCCAGATTAAGAATCGCCCAAAACGCCACTCCAAGCGCTCTTCCATGCAGAAAAGTCCCGTTTGCCATGAAAGACCGCGTGAAAGCAGAAATTCACCAATTAGTTGAAAAAGGAATTTTAATTCCCGTCGAGCAACCCACCGAATGGGTGAACCAAATGGCAGTTGTTGAAAAGGCCAACAAGCAGATCAGAATCTGCATTGATCCACAACCCCTCAACAAATTTCTGAAACGAGAACATTTCCGCCTTCCAACGTTTGAAGACGTGCGGCCTGAGTTTGCCCAAGCGAAGATTTTCTCAAAACTAGATGTGAAAAACGCATTTTGGCACATCAAGCTAGACGAGGATTCCAGTTTCCTTACGACGATGATAACTCCACTAGGTCGATTTCGATGGACCCGTTTGCCTTTCGGATTGAGTGTTAGTAGTGAGATTTTCCAGGGAAAGTTAATCCAAGCACTGGAAGGACTACAGGGAGTTGTCAACGTTGCCGATGATATAGTAGTGATTGGTCGTGGCCAAACGTCAGAAGAAGCAGCGAAAGATCATGACAAAAATCTTGCCGCCCTGAAGAAAAGATGTATAGAGAGACATATTCGCCTTAACGATGAGAAAGCAGTGGTGAAAAAGAACGAGATAACTTTCATGGGCCACAGAATCAGCGAAGATGGAATAACTCCAGATCCAACGAAAATCAAAGCTATATTGGACGCCGACCCCCCTAGAGACGTTTCGGAAGTGCGCCGATTCTGCGGAATGACCCAATACCTAGCCAAGTTCCTAGGAAATTTGTCAGCAGATTTAGAGCCAATGAGGAATCTCACAAGAAAGAATTGTGATTTCGTGTGGGACAGCAGATGCGCGAAAGCGTTCCAAGAAATAAAGAAAAAGATCACCGCAACTCCAGTTTTAAAGCACTACGAGCCTGATAAGGAGTTGGAGATTCAAGTCGACAGTAGCCTCACTACCATGGGATGTGTGCTTCTCCAAGATGGACAACCAGTCGAATACGCTTCCCGAGCCCTAACTGAAACGGAGGCCAGGTGGGCCCAAATCGAGAAAGAGATGCTAGCCGTCACGTTTGGTCTAGAGCGTTTTGACCAATACAGTTATGGAAGGAAAGTGATCATTACCAATGACCACAAACCTCTAGAAGTAATACTGAAGCGGCCACTGAGCATGGCACCACAGAGATTGCAAAGATTATTACTTAGAGCCAACCGTTACGATTTCGAATTCAGATGGATCAGTGGGGCAAGGTTACATATCGCTGACTATTTGTCCAGATGTAGATGGACGGGAAGCAGTAGCACTCCAGCTAGGGGGCACCCAGATGTGTCGAACATTCCCCCCGGTATCTCCGACGCAACGCTAAAGAAGGTCGGAGACTGCACCAGCAAAGATCCTACATGTGAAAAGCTAAAACAATTAATAGCAACCGGATGGCCTGAAACCAAGCACGGCGTGGACCCAGAATTGCGACCGTACCACGGGTTTAGAGAAACATTGTCGGTGGAAGGAGAGATAATTGTAAAGGGATCTCGCGTCCTCATACCCGCGAGTATGAGACAAGAAATGAAGGACCGACTCCATGCGGCTCACATGGGGTGCGAGAGTATGCTCAGGAGAGCTAGGGAAGTAATTTTTTGGCCAGGCATGACTTCGGAAATAAGGCAATTGGCCGACCAGTGTGAAGCGTGTCAACAGATAAAACCAAGAAACCGCAAGGAGCCGCTAGCCTCAGAGAGGTGGGAAAGTTACCCCTGGGAGAGGGCTGCCGCAGACATCTTCGAACTTAAAGGAAAGCATTATCTGGTAGTGGCCGACTACTTCAGCAACTTCATCGAGATAGAACGACTACGGGACCTACGGACAGTAACAACGATAAGAATAATTAAACAAGTGTTCGCCAGGTATGGAATCCCGAAGGAGCTAGTCACCGACTGCGGAACGCAATTCACTT
>CAJQUW010009062.1:202500-408625 GCA_907163375.1 Prostheceraeus crozeri | reverse complement strand
TATTTAGATTTATTCTACATCACCTGTGACAGGAAGGCATCTCCTTCTCTTCGACGGTGGGGGAAGACCTAAGCTGTAGTGTCCATATGGTAATGATAAATTTTTATCCAGCCAACAGCGCTTATCCTCCCAAAGTGAAAAACCTCGCTTCCTAAATTATTTTGTGCTAACTATGTGATTTTTTGAATTTATAATTGTCATATCTTCAGTTGTATCATTCTCACTATAATAAACACTCCTATAGTCATTATGTTTCAATTTTTTAACTGCTGCTCTCTGAATTCCTTTTGCACGTTTGATGCTATGATTCGTAGAGTCTAGATATTTCATTGAATACATTTTCGGTTTTTAGTAGGATCATTTCCTCAAGCAACTTTCTAGCACACTCATCCTTAAAACAACCTAATCTAGCTTTGTTTGTAGTTGAGTATAGTCGGTGATGACTGTCATAGTTTGAAGAGTCAAACTTTTCACCGAAGTATAGAAGTATTTCTTCCAGACGGACAGATGATGATGTGTATAAACATAGGAAGAAACTGTCGGTATCACCTCCACAAAGCCGCGTTCTATTTATCAGTGGACACCCTTTTAGATCATTGTAATATAAGTGATACATTTCCAACTTACTATAGTCAAGTACTGCTTGACCAACATATATTAATTTATTTAAAACTATTGAAGGTTTGTACATTTCCATGCCAACCAGATCTTCATCAAATATTAGTGTTGAACTTAGAGAGGATGATTTGACAATTTCAGTAGTTGTTTCTCATTGTTGACTAGTTTAAATTTTTTCCTTCTTCTTACATTTTCCATTGTTTTACCATATAAAGAATTATTTTTCAATTTGTAGAATGACTTTTCGAAGTCAGTGCTTGATTGAGCCCTCTTTTGAGAGTTCATATCAATGTATGTTTTTAACCAAGGCTTTTGTGTGAATTTTATGCCACTATGAATCTTCTTGATTCTCATGCCCATGGTCAAGTAAAATTTTAAAATTGAGTAGTGGACTACATAATTTTCCCTATCAAATTGATGGAGCAGAAGTTTCTTGATAGAGGAAAAATGTGTATTTGGTCTTACTTTTTCATATAGATTTTTCATATAGTGTGAAAACATTCTCTTTTCAATCATCTGCATTTCTGGAGCTAATGGGAAATCGGCAGTATTATCATGAATGGCTGCAGGATACTCTAAATCTAAATCAAAAATGTAGCCCATTTCACCATTATCACCTATATTTTGAACATTTTCTTCATTTAAAAAATTATCTAATTCACTTTCATTCAACCATTTGAAATTTGAGTGGGGAAGATTCCTACTGAGTGAAGAACCGTAAAGGTTATTAACATCTAAGTAGGTCAAATGTCGACTTTCATGTGTATTATTTCCTAATTCTTCTATGCGTGCACGAGCTCGGTGAATGTTGGTGAAAGTCATACCCCTCTAATTCCTCGTTCAAATAGATTGTACACATTTTCATCTTGTATGTAGTGTGGGGGATCATTGGAAGAGAAATTTAGTGCTGAGGTAAAGCTAAGATGTGGGCGACTGACAAAATGTACAGGGTCGACTTCATCCTCACGTTGACTCAATGCTCTAAGCACTTCAAATATGTCTGCCAACAATAAAACATCAAACTTCAGATATGCCAGCATGTAATCACCAAATGTGCTACAATTAAATTCAATCCATGCCTTGTTAGTGTGGCATAGTGAAATCTATGACATTATATGACGTTTGTTTGTTCACAGCAAACTGTTCCTTTAAATACCCTAACTTCTAATGAACTTTGTTATTGGAGAAATTTATGAAAAATACACAGAACTAGTTTCGACCACGAAGTGCTTGTTTTGATTCTCTGACATGTACATACGGCAAAGTCAATACTGATGTGCATGCGACCCTAACTGAAAACATTACATTGGCGACTAGGATGTTTGATATCCTGAGAGTGTGAAGTTCTTTCTATGCAATTACTAATTCATTTACTAAAGTAGGAATAGGATTTGACAAAACTTACTAATATTTGCATTACTAAAGTTCTAGGACTGAGCTGCTCTTTTTTCTTTTGAGTTATGGCTAGCGTCATTACTGGCGTTCCTGCGCCCACACCTTTCCTTCACACTCCAGGCGAACCACCCATTGCATGGGATACTTGGATACGTACTTTCGACAACTACCTGCTTGCCGTAGGACTAGATGTCACCACTGAGGAAGCTAGGTGTAGGGCTCTGTTGATTTCGTGCCTAGGATTGGAAGGTCAGAGATCTTGTACACGTTTGACAGCTCCAGTGTTTTCTAAACTTGCCGACCTAAAGAAGGTCATGAAGAACTACTTTGTTGGATCCACCTCTAAGTGGACATACCGACTCAAACTGCATGAGCGCATGCAGCGTCAGGGCGAGTCGATCGAGAGTTTCACTTCTGATTTGCGGCAGATTGCCTCCAGTTGCGAGTTTAAGGTTAGTACAGACCCGCTCAACGAATCACTGCTTGGACAATTCATTATAGGTGTTCATGACAACCGGGTTAGAGAGAAGCTTTTACTTCAAGATGACAGCAAGCTGACGTTCGCAGGCGCTGTCGACATTGCCAAAGAGTATGAGCGTGTCACGCAAGAAAGCTCCACTTTTAGGTCACATGGATCTGTTTCTAGTCATGCAGCACTCCAAATCCGTTCGTCTAGACAGCGTGATCGTTTTCAAGGTCACAAGCAAAAATCAAGTAAGCATATGAGTTCAGGTAACCAGCACACGCGATGCTATCGTTGTGGGTCTGATAAGCATGTTGCCACGTATGACCAATGCCCTGCCAGAGAGAAAGTTTGCAATTTTTGTAAGAAGATGGGTCACTTTTCAAAAGTCTGTAGCAGTCGACCTAGAAGTCAGTCAAGTCACAGTACGCATCGAGCTCCAAGTCGTTCTAACCGTGGTCAGTCCAGGGGTAGAGGTGTTAGAGTGAATGAAATCACCGATGGGCCAGATGAAGATTCCACTGTTTGTCGCATCACAATTTGCAATTTGGGTAATCCTAATCACGATGAGAAGTTCACATCGAGTTTGATTGTGCAGAGCCAGGTTCTCTCAGGTGTTTTGGATACCGGTTGTGGCATTAACATCATTCCACATCAAGTTCTGTCAACGTTTTGGTCTCAGAAGAGAATTCAGGATGCGCTTCATCAATGTGCCATCAGAGTGTTCACTTATACAGGAGAAAGAGTTCAAGTGATGGGAAAGATAGAAATTTTTCGCACTTCTGCTGACGGCAAGGAGAGTTGCACAGTACCCTTCGTTGTTGTCTCACTCAGAGAGAAGGAAGTATTGTTTGGCCGTGACTTGATGAGACGCTTTCATAGTATAAGAAAAGATCTCTGGGATCTACTTTCTCCAGCCAGATAGAACTTGAATGTCAACATGAATGCATGCCTGTTTTCTCGGAACTCTCCGCAGACAATTGATCCACCACATGTACCTTCTGTGTCTACAAATTCTATCTGTCAGACGAGTTATGTCAGTCCCACTGCTCAGGTTTCTCATGCTGATCCTGATTCTTTTGCAAATTCCACACGTGATTCGTCTACATCACTCACTTCCCCTGCTTCTCAGCCAGATGTCGTTGCTCTAGGATGCATCAAAGGCTACACTCACAAAGTTCGTGTAAACTCGGATGTTAGACCTGTGCGCCAGTCATTGCGCCAAATTCCTTTCTCGATTCGGAATCAGGTCTCTGATGAAGTGAAGCGTTTACTTGCTGCCGATGTCATTGAGAGAGTTGAGGCATCTGAGTGAATTTCCAACGTGGTCATAGTACAGAAAGCGAACGGGAAGCTTAGAGTATGTGTTGATTTGCGAGCCGTGAATCAAGCTGTCGTTGTTGATGGCTATCCGCTCCCAAGGATTGAGGAAGTACTGCACTCCATGAAGGATTCTTCGACTTTTTCAAAGCTAGATTTGTCAGAGGCATACTTGCAACTACCACTCCATAAAGAAAGTCGAGATTTGACTACGTTCATAGTACCTGACGGTTTGTTCCGCTTCAAGCGATGCCCTTACGGGTTGGCCTCATGTCCATCTGCTTTCCAGTCTGTCATGTCCAAGATTCTTAAAGGTATTGACGGTGTTGTATGCTACCTGGATGACGTTTTGGTCACTGGACCTTCTACTGAAATCCACAACCAGAGATTAAGGGCAGTGCAGAACCGACTGAATGACCACAATGTGAAGCTGAATGAAGCCAAGTGCATTTACGGTGTCAGCAAGATCACATACTTAGGACACGATATTGACAGACATGGCATCAAGCCCTCATGTGAAAAGGTCAAGGCACTGATCGAGTCCCCCGCCCCAAACGTCATTCACTGAGCTTCGCACGACATTGGGTGCTTTCGGTTTTTACGCAAAACACATTCAAAATTTTTCAACCTTGGTAGAACCTCTGCGGTGTTTGTTAAGTTCTCCACAGTTCACGTGGTCTCAGGAAGCTCAAGTGACTTTTGACAGAATGAAGCTACTTATAAGTCAAAGTTCTGCCCTAGCACCTTTTGATGCCAATCTGCCAGTCATTGTGTCGACTGATGCATCAAATGTTGGACTAGGAGCTACGCTCTCGATTGTTGATCCACATTTTGGAAAGAGAACAGTTGAATTTGCATCCAAGAGGCTCACAGCATCAGAAAAGAAGTTTTCCACAACTGAGAAGGAAAGTCTTGCGCTAGTTTGGGCCTGCGAGAGATGGAGACCGTACCTTTTAGGAAGAAAGTTTGTGCTTGAAACTGACCATGAACCGCTTCGCATGATTTTCTCAAGAAAGGGTTTTGACCGAATGAGTTTGCGACTAGCTCGCTGGGCAACAAGACTCATGGTGTTCAATTTCGATGTGCAATATAACGAGGTTGTGATAACACAATTCCCGATTACTGCTCTCGTTTTCCGATTGAGGACATGGTTTACTTGCTATCGGATGATCAGGATGAAGACTTAGCTATTGTTCAGTCCATGTCAGTAAAAAATTTCCAAGATGCGTGCGAGTCATGTCCAGATCTGTCTAGGATAAGAAATTTCATTGAAACAGGTTGGCCAAGCAAGAAGAACATGCCTACCGAATTGCAGCCCTATTTTCTGATTCGAGATGAACTCTCCATTCACCAGCATCAAGTTATGAGAGGAAGAAGAGTAGTTGCTCCAGTTTCTGCTAGAGACGATTTGATTGACATAGCACATGAATCTCACATGGGTATTCAGAAAACCAAGACGAGACTCAGGTCTATGTATTGGTGGCCAGGACTAGACAAGCAAATCGAAGAAAAGATTAGGAACTGCAGTGTTTGCCAGATGGCAAGCAAAACTTTCAAAAGTGGTCCAGCACCTTCAAAAGAAAATTTGCCTCTTCCAGAGTTCCGTGAAGCGTGTGTCAATTGACATTAAGGGTCCAATGTACTACTTGCCTTCATATCTAAGATATGCAATTGTTGTGATTGATCTCCACAGTAAATGGCCTGAAGTTTCCTTTGCGTCGTCTGTTGAAACTGATAAAGTCATTGAAGTTTTGGATGGTATTTTTTCGAGGGAAGGATTTCCAGAAGAGCTGTTGTCCGACAATGGTGCTCAGTTTACATCCACATCGTTTTCTGATTTTCTGTGCAAGAGAAATATTGTCCACATTCGCGCACCCATTTACAATCCTGAGTCCAATGCCGTCGTAGGGCGATTTAACCGCACACTGGCTGAACAGATCGAGTTGGCTTTGTTTCAGAAGACTCCAGTACCTCAGTACATTCGTCAGTTCCTTCTTACCTACCGATCCTCGCCACACTCAACAACTCTTCAGTCTCCCAGTTTTCGTCTTCACAATAGGGAAATGCGAACACAGCTCAGTTCACTAGTTCATGTGAAACCCAAGAAGAAAGTTCGATTCGAAGAGCCATTCAGGTCAGGTGACCGAGTCTGTGTGAAGCATCCGAGATCAGGAGAGATCAAGCGTGGTTTAAAAGTCTCAAGAAACATTGGCAGTCGGTCTGTCATTCTCGATGATGGCCAGAAGTGGCACACGAAGCATGTGTCGACTGATCGATCGAACAGCAGGATGGAAGAAGAATGCGAGCTGCCGGACGTTCCGCGAGAAGTGCGTGGTGCCGTGCGAGACGTAGTGCAAGACGAGAATGGAGGAAGGCGACAAAGTACAAGAAGACGAAGACATGTGCGAAACGAGAACTTTATCTACTACTAGCTGTGGTTGTGATCGAAGTGATGAACATTTTGTAAACGGATGGTGTCACGTGAAGTCCGTTATCAAATCTTTTACGCTCTAGCGTTAATGCAGCGTGTTTGACATTTTCGAACATTTGACATTTGTTTTTCCTACAGGAGGGAATATGTGGCATAGTGAAATCTATGACATTATATGACGTTTGTTTGTTCACAGCAAACTGTTCCTTTAAATACCCTAACTTCTAATGAACTTTGTTATTGGAGAAATTTATGAAAAATACACAGAACTAGTTTCGACCACGAAGTGCTTGTTTTGATTCTCTGACATGTACATACGGCAAAGTCAATACTGATGTGCATGCGACCCTAACTGAAAACATTACAGTTAGCGTGTTCATATTCACTATCGGAACAGTGCTCACGAGTAAGATCATTATAGAATTCAAATTGTGGTGGTAGACAGTCTTCCGTCAACGTGTTTAAGTTTTTGAAGTATGAATATGGAAACACTCCCTTCTGATATAAAACACTATCACTTAATTGTGGAAATTCTACCCTTAATGTCTCTACATGCTCATACGTTGCAAACCCTTGGCTAATTCACTCAAGGATGCACTTAGAAATTGATATGAGTCTAAGAATTTTAGTTTAAAGTATACTGTCTTCCCTTTGTATTCATTTACAGGGACACTCGCGGATAAAGTTATATATTTTTCAGCAGTTGCTGCTACAACATGTAATTTCCAAGATTTCATTCTTCCAATCGCTTTATAGCAAACGATGTGACTATCATAATTTTTAAAATTGTGGAAAAATATGGGGAGCTCCCGTCTGTTAAGTCTTAACCGGAGATTGCATTTCCTACATAATGTTTGCCTATATCGTCCGGTGATATGATCATGATCACGAACTTTTATGACTTCATCGCTGAATTTCGATTTACATTTGTTGCAACATTCTGCATTCTCATGGCTTGCTTTTTCATCCGCTGACAGTGTCATTGGCTGCCTAGTTGTTGCACATTGGTTGTCATATAAGTCTTGGGCTACAGTTTCTAAGTGGTGCAAGAAACTAATAATGCAATTTTCTCCCTCAAAGAGGTAATACTTGTTTTCAAATTTCGATTGAAGGGCATTATGCCAGACATGATAAGCTCCAATGGCTGCAGGTTTATGCATTTTATTATCAATGTAGCACTCTATATCTGCATAAATTACTAAAGGAGGACTTAGTAGATATTCCATGCTACTTGTTAGTACTTTTAGATCTGACGGCATTTTTTCTATTTGTGCTTTTCCTCGAATGCAAAACTGGAAGTGTCGTTCTAGTGTTGTCTTATATGTGAATGACTGAGTGCATCTTTCGCAGAAGTATTTATGTCTTTTTAAAGTTCTCCCATACAATCTTGACAGCTTTGGAATTCCACAATAGTGTGCTGCTCTATTATTTAGAATTAGCAAAATATTAACCGTTTGCCTGCCAGTAAAGTTACTATTGTAACGAACACCTTTGAGTCCATTTTCATAAAAGTGAATGTTAATATTAATATCATTATTTTTCTCAAGTTTTGGAATATCTTTGATTGATACTGGTGTGGAAATGCCTTCCATATTTAGCTCAGATGTCCACTTACTATATGATTTTACTTCATTCCTTGAATAAGGTACTTCATTATAATGCAATATTGATAAAACTGCATATAGGAAGCAATCATTTGCATTTGAATTAACATTAATGACAGTTTTAGAGTTTTTTAACTTCTTTGGTAGAGGAAATGATTGTCCACCTGACAGTATTGGACTTGTTATTACATTGAACTCTATATTTTGTACATCATCTATAATCCAATTGCTACCCTTTTTTGTGAAGGCTTCAATATGATTTATTAGACTATTTAGATGATCCTGAAACCAAGCATCATAGTCATAAATATAGTTTGAGGATGATGAGGTAAAGTGTGCGAGAAAGTTTCTTCTTCTTGAGGATTAGAACGGACATAACGAATTTGTGCAATCAGACAACCGAGCAATTGATAGCTCCTTAGTAAGTCAGACACTAAATTCCCTAACATGGAACGCATGCTTTCTAAGAATGATCTTATGTCCAAAGTAGGTGTTGTTGGCGTGATATCATATACACGTGCATGGCCATCATTGAGTGCGCTTTCGCTGAGACTAACAGTTCCATAGTTATTATGCATATTCATCTCACTATTTGTATTATGTACATTCATATGTTGTCGAAATCTACTTATAGAGTTATACGTTTTGCCACACCGAGAGCAGTATTGCATAAAGTTTTGTATGTTAGTTGAAGCGCTGGTTGTTGGCTTAGAAGTAGATCTATTTTGATTAGTCGAATTTGACTCTGTTATGCTATCATTCGGTTTATTATTGCATACAAGTTTATGCCTCTTAAGATTATCCATCCTATTCGTCTTATATGGACACTTGCTACATTGATACGTTTTTCCTAACTTACAAAATTTTTCATGACGTTGCAAATTGCCTATGAGAGTGAACACTTTTCCACACTTGGTACAGACAACCATGATTATTGATGACGATTGAAATTAGCAAGCCCTTATATACATCTACCATCTAATGACGTCAGCGTCATCACCAGCCAATACCATATGTTCCGATCTGTTGTAAAGAAAAAACACATAAATTTTCAGTAATTAATTTTTCAAAATAAAAGAAAGTCAAAGCCTAACACATTTCACAATACCATTGTGATGCAACTTCAAGTGGCTGCAGCTTTCACTGCAGCCACCCAAGTCTTCCATCCTCGTTAGACGCACCTTTCTAATTACATTGTCTCTGCACTCGATGTGCACCAATGTTTCTTTGTCATGCCTCTGAATGTTGGTCACTTGCGAGGCCAACAGGAGGTTTGATTCAGTTATATTTTGTAAGGATTCAACCAAACCTCTGTTGTCTTCCATTAGCTGAGCCTCACGGGCCTCGGACTCCCTCAGACGCTCTTGGCAACTGCGTAGTTTGGAGTAAATGTCTTCCTCCGTCGTTGCGTCGAGGTCGACATTATACTCTCGCACTGGGAGAGGGGCCTTGGGAACTGTAGCAGGAGCTGCGGCGGGGATAGGAGGTGTCGCGGAGGAAGGAGCTGCGGCTGGGATCGGAGGTGACGGAGAGGAAGGAGCTGCGGGCGTTGGAGGGGCTGGGATCGGAGGTGCCGGACAAGAATGAACTGCGAGCGATAGAGGACGCACAGGGGATGGAGGAGCAAGCGTCATCATCGGGGACAGCGGCAGGCGGACGCTCCAGCTGGGGGATGCCCGGATGTGGCTGAAAGACACCTCTTCCTGTGATGCACACATGACGGACTCCTGTAAACAAAGGAAACAATTGTTTATTAGGACAGTTGTCAACAAAGTAAGTTTCAAAATGTTTTAATAGAAAATTCTACACTGAAGCAGGTAACCAAGCTTCATACTTACATTAGTAACAGATTCATCGTCATCATCGGATGACGATGTTGGAGAATCGTCGGATGAGGATGATGATGTTGCAGAATGCTCGGATGAGGATGATTCATGTATGGAGTAGGGCCTATCCTCATTGTCCTCAATGGACGTGGTTGTCGCTGTCGTGCTTAAAAAGCTCCTATGCTTTTTAAGGGATAGAGATCGCACACCCTGCAGCGGAAAAATGTGACTATATGTTTATATAAAGAGATAGACATAGACAGGTTTTCAAGGTGTTGTTGTTGTCTGTTATCTGAGCGTAGACCACAGCAATCACACTTACGGGGCTAGAGGCGAGTTTTTTTCCTGGGGAATTCCCTCGAGGCAGCTTCGGGCATGTGGGGATTGATTGAACACTTGGAAACAGCTAAAAAACAAATTCATATTTGATTTCTCCTTCGAAACTATTAAGCAAATTAATTTTTTACCTTTCGCAAGTTTTCCACCACATTTCCATCTTCAAACCCGACTGTCATCGCTTGAGGTGGTTTAGTCTGAAATGTTTTAACAACATTGATTTAATTATGCATATGAATAATAACCCAAGTAAATAGATTCTCAGATCTTTAACGATGAGTTTTTTCTGCACCAACACCTTTGTCTTCTTCGGTGGGGGTATCACCAAATCCTGAAATGTGTAAACGACATATGTTTATATTGACTTAATGAAGTAGCATTTTATCTATTCCCAGTGGATCAGTTATTCGTTGAAGCTAGGATGTAGGATTGACATCACTTACCTCAAAATCGCTGAAAGTCTCGTCGACAAATTCTCTGGACTTAGAGGCTTTCTTGAGAGCGCGAAACTTAGGGGCTTTCTTGGGAGGATGTTGAGGTTCGTCCACCTGAGACAAAACACCTTCCACCGGCCTGTCCTTCGAAAAGAGGCGTCGTAACTTCTTTTTTTCATTACTTGAAGTCAAATTTATCCCTTTCCGTCCATTCTCAAGAGCACAGGGGGTATGACGAACAATGAAGGCCTTCGCCGAATCGCTGTTAGCCTTCATATCACTCCTTTCATACGTCCTACAGGAAAGGCATTAGATGTAGGAGCAGTCTTCTCTGAAGGTGCACTCCTTGTGCCCGCTTTTGTTGGCATGTCGAACGGGCAGTTGTCATGTCTCACAAAAAGGGAAGACGAGACGTTGCCGTGCGATACTTTCATGTCGAATCATTTCTGTAGAGGATAAAAAACTTTTATCATGATTTAATCCCTTATTAAATAAGAAATCATTTATGTACCACCTTCAAAGCTTTATTAAGTACTAGATTAATATTAGACAAATCTTAAGAAGAAATAAATTTATGGATGAAATAGAAACTGAGATTCGAAAGTTTAATTTCATTTCAAAAGGTTTGTTCATAAAAAGACATAAAATTTGGAAACAGCTGATTAATCATTATTTAATTACGAAATAATAATAGAATGAAAATGAGATTTCGAAAATTTCAACCATTAAAAAGAATTGTTTAATTAAACAAGTTTGAACTTTATGGAAGCAGCTGATTTATATTTCTTTTAAATTGAAATAAACATAATAGAACGAAAGTAAAATTTTCGAAAATTTCAACCGTTAATCAATTCGTTTGATTAAACAAATTTGAATCCCATGCATCTGCTATCAGATGACATTGAATTTTTGTTTAAGCATCTTTTTATTTAGAAACAATGTGTAAAAATACGGATGTCAATTGCACTTTTACTCAGACTTATACAGTCATGTCTCTTCTGGATGACTTAATATAGGAAGAAAATAAAAAAAACATGGTTAATAATGTAACATAAAGTGTTCCTATCCTGAAACCCAGACTTCTATATTTAAAGCTATTTGGTTATAAGAACTTAATAATGTTCCTACTCCCGAATATCCTATAAAGTAGCACAACATGACAATGAAACTCACTTCAGAATTGTAATATGAACCGGAGAACGGAGGAACGAAGAACGACGTCTGCTATGGACACTGAATAATTCAAAAATGAGTGAAGATCTGATGTGTGCAAGTTCTTTATATATGAAATTGACAAACCCCCTGTGAACAAAGACCTTGTGACATCACATCCTGGAATTGGTACGGTCAAACAAAATTGATAGCTCAAACAAGAAGTTAAACAGCTGGTTTATTTTTAAACTTAGAAATGGAAGTGCCATCAAATGTGTTGAAAGATTTCTACATACAAGCATTGGAGTCAATTCAAAATATTATAAAATGATGGAATGATATATTGCTTGAAATGCTATTATTTAAAGACATATTATCATTTAAATTTAAAGATACCAGATGCTTGAATTGTTTAAGAAATTGTAAATTGCAAATTTCGAAAATTCAAATTTCGCGCCAAAATTTAAATAATCAAATTTAATGACGTGAATTTAAAGATATCAGATGCTTGAATTGTTTAAGAAATTGTAAATTTCAAATTGCGCGCCAAAATTCGAAAATTCAAATTTCGCGCCAAAATTCAAATAATCAAATTTAGTGATGAGGGTTAGGGTTAGGGTATGGGTTAGGGTTACGGTTAGGGTTAGTGTTAGGGTTAAGGTTAGGGTTAGGGTTAGGGAAGCAAGAAGAGTATCTATGGCACCCGGAACCCATGGGTAAATAAATTTTCGAGTGCACGAAGCGCCGGAGATATTTTGAGGCCCCCCGCCCGCCGTGTATAAAGTGTATGAAGGTCAAAGGTCAAAGGTCAAGGTCAGGTCTAAGGTCAAGGTCAAGTGTAGAGGTTTGTATATTATGGTCATTTTTAGTTGTAAAACTTTAACTTTGAAAATTTGTAAACTTAGTCATTTTTGTAAAAAAACTTGGAATTTTTCAAGTTGCATACAGACGCATACAACTAGGATTTTTTCATCAAATGGGTACATACAATATATCATTCGAATGCTCTTTTCATTCTGATTCTAATGGTGTGTTGTATGAGACATGTATGACATATATATAGAGAGAGCTACATACCTTTAAAGAATGGGCTAAAAACTTAGTGAATTTAAAAATCTAACATTTGCCTGCTTGCATACAGTTGCATACAACTAGGATTTTCCCATCGACTAGGTACATACCTTATATCATTCGAATGGTATTTTCATTCTCATTCTTATGGTATCGTGTATGACACATGCATGATATCATCCTGGACTGCTACAAGCATTTTAAAATTAACAACATAACTGTTTCTTTAAAAGTTATATGTTCCTATTTATTTCAAGTTGAAGTCTTCATATTTGATTTTTTGTTTCAATTCAGTTATTGAACATCATTAATTGTAGATAGTTATTCCCCTTTCCTATTCAGACCTTAATTGAAGACCGATTTCTGAAATGATAAAACAAGTCTGTTCATATATACAAATGAATATTAAATGAAGAGATTAAGAAAAAACACACTCAATGTCATCAAGGTAAGGAAAGGGTACAAGTTTTTTCAAGTCCACTTGCACATGGATCCTGGTCTTTTTGGGCGCACAGGGACAGCGACGTGGTGTGTCAAGGTCAATGATTGAAATTTTCGAGAGCGGTTGTGAGGTTCCGCTCGTTCGGCTCCATTCGCATGAAGACCCGTTTGGTGTGGTATTTCTTCGGCGCGTTCTTTACTTTGACAGTGACCCTTCCATATAATGGCGTTCGCATGGACTTTTTATTCATGTGCCGCATCGTCTCGATTGATACGTCACTATCATCACTCGAGTAGTCGGGCGATGCAGGGGCTTGGGTAAACACCACCGGCTCGTTTGTTGTTGTAGATCGCTCCATCGGAGATTGGGGAGGTGTATTGGTACGTTCCATTGGCGATTGAGGTGAAGTGGTACGATCAGCAGTACCGTTCTCAACTGCAGCTTCCTGTTTGCGATCCATAATGACTTCTAGATTCAAAATAATTGAAACTTGTAAACGTGAGGATTAGAACCTTTGATAAGAATTGGTACAAACCTCGGACTTATATACTTTTTAAACAAAGGAAATCCTAACAGCCAATCAGAGAGGTACCGAACTTCCCTAAAGACTATATAACTATATAAAGGATGTCATTGTTCCAAACTGTTAAGTACTTATGCTCAACGTTCCATAACAAGAAGCATGTCCTCAAAACCTTTATTCTATTTTCAAAATGACAGCCAAGTCACTATGGGAGGTCAGTTGGATATGATCGTGCATCTCTGTTGCCGCTGCAAAGTGGCCCTGTGGAAAACTTTGACTGTGACAGCACTTCAAAGGCGGAGTGGACTACCAGTGAACTGTCCGGTACACGAGTGTGACCATGACTTTAGCAACAATCAGACATTTCATGAATGGTGTGATGACTTCCTAAAGATCATGGAGTCGCCTGAGGGACGTGATCTGTACCCATCATTTATTTTTAATGCTTAAATTAAACTTACATTGTAAATCTCTGTCTTTTTCATTTTAAACATAGTTCTGGAATTGGTTTTCTTATTATGGAGCAACTAAATCATAACTGCACATTAAAGTTTCACATCTAAATAGTGCTACATTTAAAATAATTGTCACAATAGTCGCAATAGAGCAAACCCATTCAAAATCAAACAACGGACGTCTATCGGTACGTACCCAAGTACTCAGAACCAAGTCGCACAAGTTCGATCATAGACTTTCCGAAACACAGTGTACTCAGCCGAGTGTACCAAACACATGTACCTATCCAGTAAAACAGAAGTCATACATGTTCCTATTCATAACACTGAATTCTACATGTACCTATCCATGTTCCTATTGATAACACTGAATTATACATGTACCTATCCATGTACCTATCCCTCGCAAGTAGGGCACAGTTTTCACTACTATGCCGATATAATATGTTACACTGAAACACACATAACTGAATATGATAACCTAACAATTGACCAATTCGACTTAATAAAAACGTTCAGCAAAACTAAGAATAATCTTGGCCGACAGATCAAGGGAATTAATCTGTATCATAAAAGTGAGGGAATAAGTATCGAAAACTTAATTAACGAAAATGGAGATATGATAATAGTAGAAATGAAAACAAAAAGTGGAAAGATGTTAAAAAAATACATTTGATATTTTGTTATAGAGAATGCAGAGAATCCAAATATGCCGACAAAGATTACCTTTATAAATTAAAAAATTACATTGAAAAATTCAAAATGCATGATATAATCATGTTGGGAGATCTAAATAGCAGAATTGGTAAAATTAATGACAACGAACATTTAAATCTCCCAATAAGAAGCTCTAAAGATTTAATTATAAATAAGCAAGGTCGGGAGCTAATTAACTTTTGTAATGAAACATCGCTTATTATAGCTAACGGGCGATATGAAAACGGCGAACATACTTTCTGCAGGCTCCAAAACGACAAATGTTGTAAATCCGTTATAGACTACCTGATACTTTCTGAATCTATGTTGAAATATTTAGAAGCCTTCAGAATAATGGAGCCAAAAGTATACACTGATCATACGCCAATGGAAATTGATATAAAATTTGCGTTAAAATCAACCGCAACTAAGTTTCCAGATAAGAATTTCAATCTACAAAATACTCCTAACAAGCGTATCGCTCCCTTCAAATGGAAGGCGAACTATGATTTTGTAAAATATAGCCAAGTTATTTCAGACAAAGGATTAAAGCTTTTAGAGGAAATTGCAAGTAAACAATTAGATAAAACGGATATTTATGATAAGTTAGTCATGGCTAATAAGGAATCATTGCAAGCTACAATGATTGCTAATGGCCAAACAATATATACTGAGGAAACAAGATGTCTTGGAATCACACATAAAGAAAATGTTGAAATGTATAAGTCAGATCAATCTGAAACAAATTTAAGCTTATTAATGCAAACGAAACGGGAACTTAACAAAAACATGAAAAAGGAAAAGCGAAAGCTACAACGAGTGAAGCTAAATGAATTAAGTGAAGCAAGAGCAAATAACGACCTCAAAAAATATTGGGAATTACTTAATAAAAACAAACCTAATAGAAGCGCAAAGCATAAAACTACACTTAAATCTCTATCGTTTAAAGAAATCAAAACTCTTAATTTTGATCGAAATAGAGACTCTTTTCATAATCAAAAGAACTCACTTAGAGACTATAACACTTTAAATATGGATATTACGACAGAGGAAGTAGAAAATGCGATAAAAAATTCAAAAAATTCAAAATCCAGTGGCCCAGATGAAGTAGTGTACGAAATGCTGAAGAATGACCCGAACCAAACACAAATTTTGCTTGCTCTATATAATCAAATAATAAACGACTATGCTGTTCCATGGCATTGTAGCTGGATCACCCCATTTATAAGAAAGGTGATAAAAATAATGCCAACTCTTATCGATATCTAAATTTGTCCTCATGCATCGAAAAGTTATTGACAAGAATATTAAATGATAGATTAAATTCATGGATTGACAGGTATAAAATATTGCATGAATCCCAAACTGGTTTCAGAAAAGGGCATTCTACTGTTGACAATATCTGGGTTCTTCAACAAACTGTTCAAATATACAAGAATGAAAAGAAGCCACTGTATGCATGTTTTGCAGACCTTTCAAAAGCTTTTGACACTGTAAAAAAGAGCAAATTAATAGAAAAGTTGAAATACATCATACCCAAAGGTAAATATTTATCATTATTAGAAAGTATTATAAGAGACAAAGAATATAAAATTCTCTTCAATGGAGAAGAAAGTGTCAAGTTTCATTTAGAACATGGCATTCCTCAAGGAGATAGTCTATCTCCCACCTTCTTTTGCATATACATGAATGATTTTTTAAATGAATTGTACAAAAATATTTATGAATTTGACCCGGCAAAGTTTACTAATACAAATTTAGCTGCACTTATATCTGCTGATGATATTTTGTTGCTGAGTGAATCACAAGCTGGCATTATTAAACAAATAAAATTTCTCCATAAATTTTGTGAAACAAACAGTTTGAAAATTAATTATGATAAGACAAAAATAATGATATTTAATGAGGCAAAAGAATATGATAAGCTAATTTTGAACGATTGTATCACGCAAATTGAAGTTGTAAAGACATACAAATACTTGGGTGTTTGGATTTCAAAATCCGATAGAATACATATTGAAGATTTAGCAAAAAAAGGAAAAGCATCTTCATACGTAACCGCCAAAACTCTGAAAGAATTCAATACTGTTGATGGCAAAATATTGACGGAAACATTAGAAATGTTGACTATATCGAAAATGAGATACGGAAGTGAATTGTTTTTTGACAAAAATTTAAGTGACCTACATCGTGTGAATATACAGTTTTACAAAAAATATCATCATTTGCGAATAACAACTCCTAATTATTGTATTATTGGTGATTTTGGTGTTAAACCAATAGAAAACTATTACTATAAATCGGCTTTAAATTACTTTCTCAAATTAAATAGAAATAATGATGATAGGCTAATCACACGAATATTCAGAACCATTAATGAAAATAGAGACCATGCATTATTTCGCAATACGTGGTGCAATAGAATACATAAATTGTTTCAAAAAATTAACCTGCAAGAAATGCAAAACATGGAATGCAGTGGAAAGTCCAAAAAATGATTGAAAATACATTGAAAGAATATTTTAGGAAAGAATGGATTGATAGCGCTAAACATAGTGAGAAAGGATTAGGCTATTTAAAATTGTGCAGATTTCAGTGCGAATTAAAAACATACCTAGCAGTAAGTAACAGCAAAACTAAAATAGAAAATATTCTCAGATTAAGAACTGGAAATCACACCCTGGCAGCAGAAGTTGGAACGTATCAAAATCGTAGCACTTATAAAGATTGTGTTTGTAAATTCTGTGATCTGAATAAGACTGAAGATATATATCATTTTGTTGTTGAATGTCCTTGCTATGACAATGAAAGAAATGCTTTAATTCCACACCTGAAAAATGCTATGCGATCAGATTTCTATGCGTACATGGATTCTCTAACGATAAAAGAGATCAGAACGGTAGACGAATATATCGAAAAAGCAATGTATATTAGAACCATAGATAGCTGAGTTAGACCAACTGATCTCTGAAAGTCAACACCATTGTTAAAGGACTTTCATCAGAAAGCATTTATGGAAAGATGAAATTGAACCTGAAATCATAGATAGAGGAATGTAGACATTACTGTTTGCATGACTTCATCCAATGCGGTGGACATGATTGACCTATCTAATCAATATGAGCAACGTGATTGTATCGGAGACAATAGAAATCAAATGCATTACTTTATCAGATTGCTATAATCATGCGAAATGACCAAATGATGACACCTTGATAATGGATAGGAAGGACAATACATTGATAACACGAATGTCCTGCTACTTTGTCTCTTATGAGTCTTAATCAGATGCAACTGTAGCAGAACAGTCAGCTGTGTCAGTCACTCGTGACAAATTTACATCGGAGAACGGTGACATAAGTATAACTGGTGGTGCTGTTATCATTCCTCAACATTTTCTAACTACATTTCAGGTATGTATACTGAATGTGGTCCACTATAAATGATACATGAACAATATCAATTGTTATTAAAAAACCGTTCTCCGATTAAATAACAAGACGTTAGAGTTAATAATCTGCTGCTGGGTGTGATGTGCAAATAATACCGCTTAATAATTGTGATTAATAACCTGAAGTATTGCTCTGAATTATATCAACGAATGTATTGACAACAAAGTGATGCATATTTTGTCTCCTCTCCTCCATGTGTATTGAACTTTCATCTTTTTTGTGAATGATTCATCGACACATCTACGTCTCATCGGTAACCTCATTTGTATATATCTCAGTACTTTTTCAGACATTCATCGTTTTATTTTATGGATATCAACGGCGATCGTGGTGCAGTTGTTTTTAACTTTCATCTCACATCCCCATTGTCATCTTTCATCTTCTGCCGCGCAATAAAATAAATGTAATATGTAATAATGTAAATGTATTTGTTTGTCCCACCTATTGGGCAATAAACATTTTTGAATTTTGAATTTCTTGAGAGAGAGAATTCTATTAATAGAAGCGCGCTTTGTCCAGTCCAGCCCGATAACAGATAACTTTCTCGTGCGCCTTCGATAGCGCAGCGCAATTAGAAGATCACATTTCAACTCGAGGGTTGAAATAGAGGTCATCGCTTCATTTCACAAAGAGAAATAGCGCCGAATAATCTAGACGGCATTTGTGTCTCTACTTTTGGAGCTGCCTGACTGACACCTGTGGACATCGCTGTGTAAATTGATTGATCTTATTAATGGATTATAAATCAAATTACAGTATAGAAAATGCGAGGAATATCCTGAGCCGAAAATATTGATGGAATGGATTATTTATCAAACGAAATTCGTATCAGGTAAGTCGAATGAAGTGATGATAGATAAATTTAGTAAATATTAGCGGTTAACCTGCGCACGACACATTATACCAAACACTGAATTAACTAAAATATTTCAACAGATAACTTTTGAATTAGATGTGATGTAAAAAAATGTTCCTTTGGTTATAAATGTTTGACTATAAGCAAGCCAATATTTCACGACCATTCAGATCGAATCATGCGGGCAGACTGACATCGTAAACGAATTGCTTCGTATGAATACAGTAAATCCAGTCGAAGCTCGTTAATTCGGACACGGATAATCAAGACTTCGGTCAATTAAGATCATACGGCCGCGGCATTTTTTTGTATATTTGGCAGCTTATATAAGTTGCTTTTGAATTCAGACTTTCAATAATTAAGAGATAGAAAACCTGGTATTTATGCTCTTAATTATCGAGCTTTGACTGCAAGATACTTTGCACAGCGTTGGCGCTAACTGATGGTTCGCTGCAATGAGACAAAGTCAATTCTGGCGACGTGACATTAGACGGTCAAAATCAATCAATACGGCATGTGAAAACCAAAAAAACAGATTAAGTTAACAAAGGACTTTAATTGATTATCTTTATTAAGTAGGAAACACCGTTGTACTTTTATTAAAGATATTCAATTAAAGTCCTTTGTTAACTTAATCTGTCTCATTGGTTTTCACATGCCGTATTGATTGATTTTGACCGTCTAATGTCACGTCGCCAGAATTGAATCGAGCTTTGACTGTATGTACAATTTCATTTTTATACTGATTCGTGCACAGATATTCTGCTATTACTGTCCTGTTTCATCTACCGCTTTATCTCTATGGCTTTTTTTGACAGCCATGTTGATATGCATCGAATTTCTGGAACTTAGCAATGTACAGTTTGCCCTGACGATACGGCCTACATGGTCTTGACATAATCCCTTGCTTTACATCCCTGTGGGAACGAATCTTGCGAAAAACTGGCGAATGTCAGCTGGAGAATATCATGCTAAAGTTCAGTCATATTTGCGGGATATTCGCTGGCGAAGTTCGCCGGCGACAATTCGCGCTCTATATGTCACCTTTTACTTTTGACTTTCTCACTTATTTTCTTTAGTAATCCGCCTGTACAGTCGAGGCTCTATTCTCTCCCTCACCTCCTCACTATCCCCCACATATGGCTATGAGAAATAAGTACAGACTATCATTCTTTGGTAATAATAAGAATATAGAGAATCCGCATATATCAATTTTCACAACATCTCTTGACATTCAATAATTTACAACAATGACAAATATTTGAATAAAATCATAGTATTTGCTGCGACATTTATGGAAGATACCTTTTTTAGTTTAAGCCTTCGTGAATTAAAAAAGATCCCAATTTATCAGATCAGACTGAGAATGCAATACATTTTCATGTGAAGGTAATATACGAACATTACTACTTACCACTAATTAGTTGCTACAATATCCACGATTTCGCCGGTTGGCGAAAAATCAGCTCGCATTAGCAAACAAATATCTACCAACCAAATTATAGCAACTTTTTCGCCACCTGTTGTTTTTTAATTTTACACATGTTTTTGGATAAATTATGACCATTTTCACATGCGGAGATAGTTTTTGCACGAAAATGAACCATTAAAAAAATTATCCACAAAATCGCTACCTCGCCAGATAATCTGTTGATATTAGCAAGATGTGTTCCCACAGGGATACAACAGGATTTCGAAGCGCTTCTCAAATTATCATCAGACATCCTACCGTGTTCTCAGTTGATATTCCGTATCTAACAAATGAAACGGAAGCGCTGAATTATTTATGAATTCTCAAATCTGCGGTTATTGATTAATTAGACTATCTGTATAATACAGAGTAGTTTACATTACAAACAACCGTGTCCTTAATCAGCTTTAAACTCGAACGTAATAATATCCTCCTATGTATAATTGCAATATTTGATATTGGTCGATCGATCAATTTTTCAGTCTGTCTTCGTGAGATTTTATTGCCAACCCAACAACATTTTTAATGAAATCCGTTTCATATGCTTGGGATAGTATGCATGCTGGCCTATAACACTCCTGATCGCCTCTCTGCAGACAAATATTTCCTTTTATAATTGCAGGGTTATATGATCATCCAATTATGCCGTGTGAGTGATTTTATCATTTTCTTATAAACATTAACCTGAAATTATGAAGCAAGAGCTAAGGAAACAATTTCTAAAGTTGTAATGATGTATAGGCTATTTCTAACAATGATATTACATAATCTTGAGAACCTTCTTTCATATTTCAGACGTCATGGTCTTCAGTCTTCGCGGAACTCGTCACTGCCTCCGAATGTTTCGGTTCTAATAGAGTGTTATTATTTTTCTATTAGTACATGGAACAGTTAGTGGAGTGACACTATCGACCTGCGTGAATAAAAATCTAAGGTAGGTTCAGTATTTTTCAGATTTATGCCACTTGCCACCCTTCTTGCGTTGTACTTTTTAGTAGTACAACGCAAGGGGGTGGCATTTTTTTTGGAAAGTCAAGGGCTGGCCCTCGGCTTTTTGACGACTTTTCGAGGGACTCGCCCTCGTCCACCGCGGACACGAAGATAAATTGTACACTCAACCCTGTGGGAACGCATCTTGCTAAGATCAACAGATTATCTGGCGAGGTAGCGATTTTGTGGATAATTTTTTTAAAGGTTCATTTTCGTGTAAAAACTATTTCCGCATGTGAAAATGGTCATCATTTATCCAAAAACATGTGTAAAATTAAAAAACGACAGGTGGCGAAAAAGTTGCTATAATTAGTTGGTAGATATTTGTTTACTAATGCGAGCTGATTTTTCGCCAACCGGCGAAATCGTGGATATTGTAGCAACTAATTAGTGGTAAGTAGTAATGTTCGTATATTACCTTCACATGAAAATATATTGTATACTCAGTCTGATCTGATAAAAAGGGATCTTTTTTAATTCACGAAGGCTTAAACTAAAAAAAGTATTTATCTTCCATAAATGTCGCAGTAAATACTATTATATGATTCAAATATTTGTCATTGTTGTAAATTATTGAATGTCAAGAGATGTTATGAAAATTGATATATGCGGATTCTCTATATTCTTATCATTATCAAATGAATCAATGATATCAATGATAATCTGCACTTATTTCTTAGATAGATTAGCCATATGTGGGCGATAGTGAGGAGGTGAGGGAGAAAACAGAGCCTCGGCTGTAAAGGCGGATTACTAAAGAAAATAAGAGAGAAAGTCAAAAGTAAAAGGTGACATATAGAGCGCGAATTGTCACCGGCGAACTTCGCCAGCGAATATCCCGCAAATATGACTGAACTGTAGCATGATATTCTGCAGCTGACATCCGCCAGTTTTTCGCAAGATTCGTTCCCACAGGGAATCTGATCTGTTAAAAAGGGACCTTTTCTAATTCACGAAAACTTAAACTAAAAAGTATTTATCTTCCATAAATGTCGTAGTAAATACTATTATATTATTCAAATATTCGTTATTGTTGTAAATTATTGAATGTCAAGAAATGTTATGAAAATTTATAAAAGCGGATTCTCTATTTTCCTATCATTATCAAAGAATGTGATCTGCACTTATTTCTTAGATAGATTGGCCATATGTGGAATGGTGAGGTCGAGGTGAGGGAGAAAATAGAGCCTCCAGCTGTCGAGGCGGATTACTAAAGAAAATGAGAGAGAAAGTCAAAAGTAAAAGGTGGTATACAGAACGCGGATTGTCGCCGGCGAATATGCCGCAAATATGACTGAACTGTGGTAGCTGACATCCGCCAGTCTTTCGCAAGATTCGTTCCCACAGGAATCTTGCTTATTAAGTCGATATTATCATTTTTGATAGCCGCAGTCTATGGCCGGATGTCGCCGCATAATAATATCACGTAATTACACCAGGTGGCATGCCACGCTCAATTACGCGTAATTCACACGTTACTACTAAGCGTAATTACACATGACCCAAACATCCGTGGCTGTGCGTGACATTGCTGCAACATATGTCGGCAGTCCTGTTATATAGACTTTGCGTCTCATGTGTCTGCATGTATCAGAGGCTAAACAATGTGATAGGACCTCAATTTCATGCTCAGGGAAGACAGAACATGCTTAGCGGTTCATCCGTGGTTCAAGAAGAAACGCAGACAACCGTAGACGACGCGCAAACTATAAACGCTCGCTTGTATTCACAAACATTCCCCATGTTTTAACAGCATCAGGTCAAGTGATTTCTGACTCTTAGTGCAGCGCGTATGTACGCGGGTAGAAGAATAGAATGTCTTTAAACACGGATGTTTGGGGTGTTCCGTAATTACGGTGGCATGTCACCTAGTGTAGTCACAACAAAAAATGCCTGCAATTTTTTTGCAAGATATCAATTTGTTCGTTATCTGATTTCATCAGCTCTACCTTGCTTTTAAAATAAGATACTCGCACACTTCTACTAAATGCGGAGTTATCATGTTTCATCTTGTAATCATAGTGCTATTAAATGTTCGCTATTAATCTTTGCAGCATTAGTATCTGCATTTTCATAAATGCAGAATTGTCAATGTTCTATAGGCCTATGGTCGCATCAGAGGCTATATTTTATAGGTAATGATGTACAGCTGTTGAAAAATGAAGTTTGTAGTGACTTGTGACTTAAACGGCTTTGTGACATTGGTTCAGACCCTCGTAGAGAAAACATTGAGTGATCTTAGCAGCAGGCAAGAACACTGTAATTAAGAAAGCGTACATTTACCGATTGAGTTTTGCTTTCTTTTTATCAACATCTTTTTCATTTTACAAATTTTTGCAATTCTTCAACTTTCAGAATGACAACTTGAATGTCTGAATGTCCACTAGGACGTCATTATCACAGGCATATCCATCATTGAATCATCAAGTCGACCAATGTTCCCAGATTGATTCCTTTGACGATAATCGTGAAGATTCCACAGTCAGTGTCACTTCTCAGCCGTATCGTCAAAGTCAACGTATCCATAATACTTCGCATCTTGATATGCCCTCCGACAATCATCCAAAAATTTCCTCTTCTTTGGTCTGATTCCTATTGGCTCTAAATCTGCATAGCAACGTTCAAACACACGGTCGACAGCGGCTTGCGCTTCCTCAATAGTTACATTTCGGACACCGAGAATTGACCCGAGAGCCTTCGCTCTTACACACTCTCGATGAGTGTCAGCCACTTTAGTCTTCGGAATAAGACCTTGGTAAAGCGCAGCAGAATATGAACAATGGACAAAATTCGCTGCTCGAACCTGCAATGAAACGGAATCAAATAGGTCAGTGAATTATCACAAAGCCATTAAAAAGAAATAGAACAAAATACCATTGAAAAAGTATGAAGAAAATCTAAAGCTGCTGGGAATAACTTGATATCATATTGCTCTATACGTCGCTAAACTGGCCTTCTCAAGAGATGCAGAAGCCGGTTGGCGAAATATAGAGCACTATTAAGGGATGTGATTGATCAAACGAAAAAAATTAGGAAACCAATTTTTGAAGAGGGCCATTATTAAGATGTACAATCCCGGAGCAAAATATCAATCCCGGGACTACGATCCCGAATTTTCTCAATCCCGATATATCCCGGAATTGAGAAAATACTTTTGGATTCATGCAATATTCCTGTCTACGATTTTGTCTTTGTATACGTTCATATTGAGTAAAATAGTAGGTTGGCCAACCGAAACTCTAACGAAGCTATACTTGTATGAATGTCGGTTTGAAATACCATTCCAAATGCACATATCATTCAAGGTACGATCGCTGTTACGATTACTGACTTTCGAAGCAATGTTCCCAGCGTCGTTGATGGCACAGAACGAAGCCACCCAGCCACAAATGATAAGAGCTTGCGTATGACCTTTGTTGTTAGGAAACGATCCAATTCCTTTAGTCCTTTGATTATCAATTCCTTAATAAGTCAGAAAAGAACGGAGAAATATTGTGTGCATCTTGTTTTTCCTTTGCTTGTAATTTCTAAACTAAACGAGTGATAGATAGCGAACTCAATCCCGAAAAATCTCGAGATTTGAATCCCGAATTTTTTCAGAGATCCCAGGATTGTACACCCTACAACCCGATGAACTGCCATTACTACATTAACAGTCGAAGTTTGGGACATTCACATATTGCATAAATCATAATACATAAATGGCTCTGTTTGTTTTAAAAGCACGAAAATTGTAAAATAATGTATAGCATAAAATAACAACAAGTGGTATATTGACTATGCAAGCAGCTTTATGTCAACCATGGGCAAATATCCAGATATGAGCAGACATGATACAATTAATATATACAGTCATCGCTATCAAAAAGATATGTACTGTCAAAGACGATTAAGCAACATATGTATAATTTTTTTGCAGAACCTGCCTTGTCTAAAAAATTACCGAAATCAACACAAAAAATCAGGAAATATCACATCCCGGACTATCAAGCTATTTTCAGCAGCTTTGGTCTATTAATTTCCTACTTTCTTTACACAAAAAAGCTGCTTACTGATATAATTAATGAAAATTACATCTTACAAAATATCATTGAAAATGTTTGTTTAAGCAGCATAATTGATGAGCCTAAAACAAGTGAACTGTCATGCTCCTGAATTACATGTACATAATTAACAACATTATAATGAAACATATTAAATTGAGCCATAAAAGCGCCAATGAGTTTTTCAATATGTCGCTCATATTCTATTGAGCATTATCTAAAGTACTCTTAGTTCATAGCAATGAAAGCAAGCAGCATCAGGGAACTCATAAAAGGAGCTGAGGTTGGAGATTCTATATGGCCATTTTGGGGATGGCCATTGAATCTGAATATAAAGCATTTCATAGATCTTGAGATCATAGGCAGATGACTTTTTACATGGCACTCGAAAGTCACTTAGCCACACAGTGTTATCTGAATGCAACGTAATGCGATGGTTGCCCATTGTGGACTGCTTATGTTCCTCTACTCGCTGAAATAGATGACGGGTTGTTCATCCTATATAACTTGCGTCGGACAGATCACATTTGTATAAATTAAACACAACACCGCCACTACTTACGAGCAGAGGCTTCTCGATGGTGTTATTTATTTGGTTTTTTCTTCTCTATTCTCTCTCTGTATTTATAAGCAGGAAAATTCTAATCGTAGGCGTCTTGATAATGATCAACAGAATATGAGCGAAACGTTGAAAAACTTAATATCGCTTTCATCTATTTCAAAAATATCATCAAAAAGACTGTTTATTAGTACCATGTTTGAATTTTATACTATTCTTTTGTACCATTATCCTCCTACTTTACATCATCATTTGATAATGCAGCACTACCTGCGACAATTTGCAAGAATTCTTTCAATATTCACATCGGAATATTTGATATTTACATTCAGAAGCTTGGCTGTACAAGAAAATCATTGAATGGAAAATCAAATTATCCAAGTCTAGTACTGACAGAACTCTTCTTAAGTGTTCAAATACTTGTAGTCGAATGATTCTCTGAGTCAGATGTTCAGTCATTCTGACAAGTAAAATAACTTTGTGGCAGGCATGCAATCTAAAATTCGAAAAATGCATATAGGACCAGTCTGCATACA
Source organism: Prostheceraeus crozeri (assembly GCA_907163375.1). Lineage (NCBI taxonomy): Eukaryota > Metazoa > Platyhelminthes > Polycladida > Euryleptidae > Prostheceraeus > Prostheceraeus crozeri. Next base: position 381,952 of record CAJQUW010009062.1, on the reverse strand, counting down.
TGCACAATTCACTTTGAACCAGGCGCGTCAGGATCTCCGAGTATAATCGAATACTCGATTACAGTATTGTTCAAAGATAGCTTACAACTATTATCGTTGATCGCCCACAAGCTTCACTAATTCTACATGATCAAATTGATCAGGCTCTCTAAATCATCGATCATCCATCCAGCTATCCATCAACATTCGAACCCATTATTTTTTTGGTTTCAAAGCAACGCATCCTTACAAATATGTCATAAATTTAGCAACTTTTTCATAATTTCAATAATAATCAATATGACTGATCCATCATCCCGCTTCATCCCGTCTTTGACATGCGCACCTACAGACATCTTATCAACCAAACTGTCTATATGAATCAATTCATCATTTAAATTAAGATGTAAACATCGAATAATGCAAATTAACATGCAAATCCGAATGTATACTGCTTTGGAAAAAATAAAATTGATTTGATTTTTAACAGCTTTGACGACGTGTCCAGCAAATAATAGTGGAATTGTAGAATTCATTTACCGAATCATAATTCTGAAATACCCTTGCCCCTGACATCATTTTATACCATTTTGACTTTTGAGCGAAGTGCGAGACCCAAAAACATTTTCGGTCAAATTGTAGATTGACAAAAAACTGGACATCCTGAGTATAGTTTTACCTGAAAAAGACGAAGAAGACTCTTCACAACAAACCAGGTCTGATTAATTTCCTTTATATTACTAAAGCGATAGTCTGGAAAAATTCCTTTTTGTCTACTGTGCCATACACAAACCTGTGCTCAACCTCAATAATATGACGTATCAAATCACAACGAACCTCTGTACAAGCGATGTGGTCGATTTCATTCAGTAAATCCAATTTTGCACGACAGTAATCGAATGCGTGGATCAGTTCATGCCGCATAACACCACAGACCATTTGTCGATTTCTGCAGTTGTTCTCACAAACAGCGACCTAAAATGTATAGGATGCGGCAATTTCAGACATCAAAACAATCTCATATGCAATAATTGTGAAAATACTAAGATGCTAATATTATAAACAATTTTACATTGACAACAACTACATCATTCTACCACATTATTGTCATAAAATATACCAAGAAAACGAACACCTGGACTTTGTGCACTTTGCAAAAATGGATTATAAATCGGTAAAATCAAACCAATAAGAGCCCAGCAACTTTCAAAATTGAGGCTATTTTTGAACGCAATACTTTGCGACCACTCTAAGCTTTGCACATTGAACTCAACTTTCTTCTAGCTGCAACGCTTTGACGTTTTGGGGACAAACCTGCCCAAAAACATTTTATATACAGATTATGCATATTCCACATTTTTCCAAGTTGAAGTTTATTCTTCATTTTACACTATCTTTCCGAGTAAAGTAGAAGATTATCCTGTTACTTTTTCCATAGCCAAATAGGAATGGTTGTGAATTGAATTAACGGACGAAAAAACTGAACCGATTGGTTAACTTGTCATCTATTTTCAGTTAAGCACGTTGATTCGTTCATTTTATAGAATAATGAATTTGGACAGCTGCGAATATTCGTTTATCGAGAGGAGGGGGAAATGTGAAACGTCTCACGGGAGAACAGATGTGCACCTACTCATTTATCAATAATTTTTTTTACTTTTCGGTCTGCAACTGTCATTAAACCCACCTAGTCACTTTGTGTCTTTTTGTTCCCAATTTCAAAGCATGCATGAACTTTTCAAGCCTAATCCTTTTCTCAAATATAATCGTCAAGATTTTCAAGATTAAGATTGTTGTGCGCTCGATCGACTTATTAATATCGTCAATTACAAGCCGAGAAGTACGCATGTCCATGTGTGGCAGCCGATTTGCTGGTACAAATGGCTTGTCTACAGATCAGAACAATTTGTATTCTTTCATCCTACCTAGGTTCATTCAACGCAACAGTTTATTGTTTTGAAATAATGAAGATGGCCTAGACATTTTTTGTTACTGTGGTAGGAACCCAAAAACTTTTGATGGTCAGTTCAATATCTTCATTTGCCTCAGTACTTTTCACAGAGAGTGAACAACTATCACAGAAACAGTACGCAAGAACTAAGAATTGCTAAACGAAATAAAAGTCGAAGGCACATCAATATCTACTGCTAAAAACATTCAAGTAGCGTGATAAATAAGACAAATAAAGTCAAGAAAAAGAAAAATCACAGTACCATGTTAACATAGAATAGATCAAGGCAAAGAGGACCAAGAATCACTCAGACTGAAATTCACTTTGTTGACAGAGTTACAACATCTTTTAGTCCAAAAAGCTTCCATAATAAGCCGTCGTCTCCAAATCAAGTCATGGTCCAGGATCTTAACATTGTCAAAATCAATGGCATGACCACTGGTTGAGAAATGCCTCACCACTTCCGATCTGTCGACATCTTAAGTCTTCAATGCGCGAATGTAATCCTTTTTCTTTTCTGGCTCACTACGCCCGGACTCACCAACGCAGTTCCAGTTACAATTAGGTTCACCGCATTAAGGTTACGATTGTGTTTTAATAAGTATTTAATTGACTATTTAATCCTTTGTGATTTACCGTGCTTCTTTAGAGTGAAACTTGGCTATCATGGTCCTATGAGATGCACAGCATATCTAAGGTTGTTTTTCCTGAGTAGTGATCGTATCATAACTCCTCTGTTCCGCCTTTCAGACTTAATACATTGCTTCCTTTGTTGTACATGTACAGTTTTACTCCTATATTCCTAAAAACCCATAAAACTTTTTGAGTGTGCTGGATAAGCGGCTGAATAATCATTTTCTCTCGTAAAGCTAGTTTCGGACCGATATTTATTCCTCAGGATACGAATGAGAGGATTAACTTTAGCCTCCGCTACTTTTCTTCATAGTATCGGAAAAGATTGTGAAAATGATGATGCCCAGCAGTGGAAATCACTACTGAAAAGACTATCCTTATTAAATGAAAACCGGATATGTTTTCTCAATCAATTTTATACAAACAATTTAACATTTTATTCATTTGAAAAATGTAATAATAATATACCTTTTCCATTAATTATTGACACAAACTGCAAAGTAGATGTCACAAATGATTTCTACGGATAAACATTGATATTGCTCATGCTCATGTAATCAAAGATCATTATTTTACAAAATGCAGATTTGCATGACGTTCTATGGTATTATTTATTTCTATGCTCAAAGCAAAGGCGTCCATGGCAAAGGCATGTTATGAAAACTGCAACATAGATGTCGCAAACTGCAATATTAATTGTCACTTTTACATGGTTAGTTGTAGTCAAACGATATCAAGTGAAATATGCCACGTCGAGTAAATTCTTCCGACAGAAGTCATTTGATTAAAGCCTACGAAGACTGTCGTGATTATATCGCACTTGCAAATGCAATCGGCATCAATCGAAGGACCGCTTATCGAATCATAAGCACCTTTAAGAGACAGCACCGTCGAGAAGCTCTACCTGCTACTCGAGCAGGGAGAAGCAAGATTCTCTCTCAAGAAATGCTGGACTCTCTGATTGCCTTTGTACAAGAGAAACCGACAGAGACTTTGTTGGAGATGAGGGGGAGACTGTTCAGTCAATTTCCATCACTCCCACCTAACCTCAGTCTAACAACAATTTCTCGCGCGCTGGATGGTTGCCTGATCACCCTGAAGCTCTTGCGATCCGTGCCAACTCAATGGAATATCGCTGAAGTCAAAGAAGAGAGAGCAAAGTACATTTCATGGTTTATGAGAGAAGGCATTCAGCGACATGCCATCTTCATCGACGAATGCGGGTTTAATATCTGGACAGCGAGGACTCAAGGCCGATCGCCTCAAGGAGAAAGGGCAGTGCGTATCGTTGAAGGACAGAGAGGGATTTGACTGTTTAGCTGTTTCGCCAACATTTGGACTCGTGCACTTCATGTTTGTCGAGGGAAGAATGACAAAAGACACTTTTTCACGCTTCATTAGCGAAGTAAGTGCACTTCTTTTCGATGAGTCCATCTTTCTGATTTATGACAATGCTCCTTCACACAGAGATTGCCCTCAACCTTTTACTGACGATCATGAGCTGCAGTCACTCCCAAGATATAGTCCCTTTCTTAATATGACAGAGACGGCCATATCCTGCTTAAAAAGTGATGCGAAGCGAAGACTGACGGATCCTCGTATCCAGTCGATCCTCAGTGATCAAACTGCCGCTCGATCTGATGGAGTTACTCTTCACCGACATCGAATGAACATTCTTAGACAGCAGATCGAGGAAGCAATGTCATCAATCACATCTTTCAAATGCCATCAATGGCATAATCGCTCTCTTTTTTACACAGAGAAGTGCTTGAATAAAGAGGACATTGTTGACTAGTAGGTTCAAAACTTGCTGTTCTTTATTTTACAAATGCATTGTCAAACATTGTCACGTATTTGTTTTATCTTATCGCAATAAGATAGATGGAAAATAATGGGAAATTGGTCATTATAAAACTTGAGGTTTACGGCCTTCACTGAACATGGAATCACGAAGATATCGGCCTATCATGAGATTAACATAGAACATTTGCATTACATCTACTCATCTACTATACAATGTTTATCCGTAGAAATCATTTGTGACATTTATTTTGCAGTTTGTGTCAATAATTAATGGAAAAGGTATAATAAGCGTATGTTTGTGGTAATGAAAATCGGTAACAGCACGTTCTACTCAGCATTAACACCATAAGAGATGTACACAATATGTAGACAACATAATACGTGCAATCATTTATTTTTTCAATTTTTAGGATATATTAACGCATTGACAGTTTAAGTACCGATTTAAAGTCTTTGTTATTAATGCTTACATTAGTAAGCTGCAGCCAAGAGTTAGTCACTTTTGCGAGAGAATGTGCCAAAATTCGTGATCCCTAATTTGGAGGTAATTCGACCACCGATTCTGGAGTTCTTTATCCCAACTTCAAACCAAACCGATCGATACTTTCTTTTCCGATTTTCCATCATGGAATCTAACTTCTCTCAGTGGCTCCATCAAAGAAGTGAACTGGCAGAAATTGATGGGAGCCAAGGCAGGGGATCATGGCGTGTATACCATTCAGCTTCTGGATCATTGTTAAGAGGTTAGACTGTGTGGACAGGCACGACCATTGCCTCACCAAAAAAAATAGACGAAAGCGTTTGCTTAGTCTTCTTTCGGGCAGGTTATGAACAGTCCCCATAGATGTAATATTCAGCATCGTCTGTCCAGGAACACAACAGTATGTATGAACAGTCTGGAGAAAAGTTTGCATTTGTCATTCAAGAAAATGATTTAAATCTACTAGCACCTTGAAGTTTTCAAACGATGAAAGAAGGTTAGAAAAAGTCATCCGGGTAATCAAATACGTTGACAGCAGCGGAGTCGGAAAATGCGACGTAGTTTGTGCTATTTACTTGTTATGCTCTAAGCTCACACTCTTCACCGAAATTCATAAATATCTACAAAAGCTAACACAAACTCAAAAATATGAAATTATACATGACTGACATTCATCAGAATAAATATGCTCCCACATTCAGTAGTCAGTCGTGAGCGAATGTTACCGCTTGCTTGCTAATCAGCAGATAGTTCGAAAGCTCCGGTCTGTAGTTAATGGAAAGACATCAATATCAATACATGGACTATTCCGAAGTGATATTGTGTAAGATACACAATTACCGTGTTAATTTAATTTAATTGAATATTCATTAAATACTACTTTTAAGCAGTGCTCTTTGAAAACACAATCTAAATAGAATCATTAAAAATTGAGTTGCAGCCTCAGATGAAGACTGAAAAGAGACCTGAACAGACGCTATTTCCTGCATAACAGGAATCATCAAAAGCTCCACTCATTGCAGTGCAATCGATGTTCAGCTGAACCAAACCATGCGCACCGTTAGCGGCACAATCCGGTGCACCAATACGGAATGTCCACCAGTGCTTTGTAACATCCCCCCCTCCAGCACTCCGAAGAGAGAAGGCAAAATCAAACATCCTGCAGAAGCTCCAACGCAATGCCGACCTTCCCTTTCACGAAGATCTACGGAACCCACCTGCCCTGCGACAGAATTCCCGCCAACCCATTTGGAGAGAAGCCCCTGTTCAGACTTCGACTTAAATCTAGCTTGGAAGGAGAGTTAGCAGAACAGCGATGTTCACAACAAATTCCTGATCGACGACCCGACAATGCAAGTCCCTGGTTTCCTGGTTTTGCTCTTCAACGAGCCCAGTGGACTCTGCTGAATCGTTGCAGAAGAAGTGCCGGCTATTTAAGGATTCTCTACATCGCTGGGGAACTCGAGAATCCCCTTTATGCACCTGCGGAGAGGTGCAGATGATGTCGCACATCGTGGAGAGCTGTCCGATCAAATCCTTCCGTGGCGGACTGAAAGATCTACCGGGTGTCCCACAAAGATGCACCCGCAAAACATGGGGTTTGAATAAGCATTTTCAAAGTGTTTTTTCGCACTTTAATATCATCACACGGACCTAGAATGCGATCAAATTGATGATAGGAATATGATAACGTCACTTTTCAAAACATTTTATGGTAGTGTATTAATTTACAAGATTTTCACAAATTGAAGTATCTGTCACGAACAGCAGACAAATATGTCGTCTTTTCAGTTTGTTATTTAAGCATGTACCAGGTATTATTTCTACTCTCCGTTAAGTCAGCATGATTTCAATGCGATTTGTGAAATAATTTCCAATTGTGATTGTGAAACATGAATATCGATGTTTCACAACCTTTCGGAATTCTTTCAATGCTTTTCTTGCCTTGTCACTTGGAGGGCTACCTATGCAATTTCTGATCTGCTAAGGTCACATGCGGGAAAGCCCTGTCTTTACGCAATGGAAAGGATGTCATTACATCGATGCATTAACAAGAGATTAGCGCTACATCGAATGTTATCACTAGGGCGGTCAATAAAGTCAAAAAGTCAATAAAGTAAAAATACGGTCAAAATAAACAAATGAAGTCAATATAGTCAATAGAGTAAAAATGAGGTCAAATGTAGTCAAATAAGGTCAAAAAGTTTAAATAAGACAGTAAATTTTTCAGGAATCTGGTTTTCCTAAGCGCTATTTTTAGATCTGAGTTTCCCCGACTCTTTTCAATCAAAACAAAAAGCTAAGCTATTGGGACACCAAATATTCTCGCAAGGATTTCAGCGCACATAACTACATCTTTTTGTTAGCTGACACTGACTATCTTCGATTGTTCGAAATGCCCAAGACAGCTGAAAGTGATACATCCAAGTGCAAAAGAATTACTTGCCAATATCCTCAAGAATTTAAAGTAACACCAAGGAATGAACTTTTCCGTGTGCTTTGTGAATGCCCGGTGAAATACGCGAAACAGTTTATGATTGACAGTCATCGTAAAAGTGCCAAACATGCGACGAAGTTGCAAAGAATCTCTTCATCATCAGTAGTATTCAGTACCCACCTCATCAAAGCATGAAAGTCAGACCTTCTTGAACTTCAAACCTGATCTGGCTAAGCATGTAACAACGGCGTTTTTAGCCGCTGACATTCCTTTACATAAATTGGAGCATCAAGCGATACGAGATTTATTTGATTTTATGGGTCATCATTGCCCATCTAAGTCATCATGTCGGCAACATGTGCCAAAACTCTTTCAGTTAGAACGACAGAAATTGTTTCGATATGTGATTGGAGAAAAAATATTTATAATGGTGGACGAAACGGAAATTTCTGGTCGGAAGTTTATGAACATTCTTATCGGAATTCTAGAAAAGCCTGAAGTTACTTATCTATATGACTGTAGACAGCTAGAAGGCAATCATCAAACAGTGTACCATGCTATTGATGATGTTGTTAAAGATTTAAATGTTCATCGCAATAATTTCCTTTTACTGCTATCTGATGCAGCTCGTTATATGACTCTTGCGGGCAAAACTTTGAAGTCTATGTATTCATCATTATTTCATGCAACGTGTATGGCGCACCTGTTGCACAACTGTGCATTGCTTGTGAAGTCGAAGTATGAGGCTGTCGACAGTTCGATTTCCTCAATCAAGGCTGCCACTGTTAAAAATGGTGATCGCCGTCTTCTTTTTGCATCGATCGGAAGTCCACCAAAGCCGGTCGTAACCAGGTGGGGAACATGGTTAAACGCGGCTTTCTGGTATGCAGACCACTTTTCCGACGTCAAACAAATTGTGTTGGGTTTCGAGGATGATAGATTACTTGTAAGTCGTGCAAAATCTGCAGTTTCCAGCATAGTAATTGTTGACCAACTCGTGGATGTGGCAACGTATAGACCTCTCCATCATCTAATGGAGCGATGCGAAGGAACCAACTACAACATTCGTCAGGTAATACAGGACGTAAACAGCCTGGATTTCGGCATTGATACCTGTGAAATCAAATCATTTATAAACTTGCGTTTATCTAAGAATGATATCATGGAGATTGTTAACTTGGCACGTGACGATATTTCACCAACTGAATACAATTTTCTGTTGTGTGCACAATCAACCACAGCTGCAATCGAACTGCGTTTTAACAGAAACTTTTCTCCCCAAAACATTAAATACTATGCAATAATGAATTACAACGCCAGTAACAATTAACTCGTTGTTTAAGAGGCATTCCTTCTTTTCGTGAAGAACTTTGTATTTGTGGGCTCAATAATAAAATGTGTTTCTTTAATTAAAACAAGAAACGTTTTCTTGTGAGTCTGAAATGATGTTTTCTTTGGTTAAAGAAAACTGAATTAGGTAAAAAGATTGGGTAAAAATTTTACACTTAAGTCAAAATTTTAGGTAAACATTTACTTGAAAATAAAGTCAAAATTCGTAATTTTTTAAGTCAATGAAAAGCCGCCTTAGTTATCACATATTGTCATCATAAAAGCAGTCTACAGTTCACTCAAGTCATTTTCACTTTGGAATAAAGAAGAGATGGTTGATACTGACGAGAAGCGTTTTGATCGGATAAGAACAATCACATTCAGGAAAACCAAAGATGCCGGCGCAGCCTTCATCACACGCCAGTGGGTTGCTCAACAAATTGGGAGAAGTGAAGAGTTTGTCAAGATCAACAGGAGGAGAGATCCTTATGACTGCTGGATGGACAAAGAAGGAATAGGAAGAGGTGTTGGTTCACCCTTCCTGTATTGGAGTCTTCATTTGCTTTAGCATCAAGAAAATGATGTGGGTGATCAAAGAAGACGGTGAAACATAGAATGGAGAATATTTTCGTTAAGTTATACTTGAGCAAAATGTATTTCCGTTTCTGAGAAACGAGGAAAACGTAGAGGACGTTGATCAAGCTACCTTGTTGCATGGCAAAGTTCCGTGCTTTAAGGCAATGCGAACACAAGAGATGTTAAGGAATTCTGGATTTGACTTCTTCGATAACACCGTTTGGCCAGGGAGCTCTCCCAATCTTAACCCTGCGAAAATATTGGTGGAATATTGAAGAATAAAGTTGATGCTTCTTCACCGAAATCCTTATCACTTGAAGAAAGAACTGGTACGTACTGCATTAACGAAAATCTTGAAAGACGGAGAATGACGGCGAGCTCTTTGAAAATCTGCTAAACTCTTTTCCGAACCGTCTACAAGCTGTAAAAGTATCCCGTGCGGGACATACAGACTATCAAATATTTTGTTCATTAATTAATACGTTTTCATTGTGGTTGAAATAAAAAATTCGCTTATAAATTTTAATTTAAAACCTCCAATACTTACGGGCATATCTTTGTGGGACACCCGGTCAACATAAAATTTTGACTTGTTGTATTTCTGCTTTTCCTTTGTGCTATCTCCTCGTATACGAATATATTTAAAGGAATCATCAGAGTGCCTAGTTCACATCCATCAGCATTAGAGAGGCCTATTATGTTTGTCTCTCTCTCAGAGCAGACTATATTTAGTAAACATCTATACGAGAGGCGGACAACCTTTTCATAGCGCGAGCCACAACGTAACTCCATAGGCATTTTTGGGCAATGATAAAAAATACATACGAATATCTTCCATGATTGCTTATTAAAGGGCAACAATTCAAGCATTACTGTGAAGGCTGAAATTGCTTCATGACGTGACGGCTTCAATAATGACAGCAAGCAAACGTCACGTCATACATGTGCAGTCCTAATTTTCTCCCTTTTTCCTTAATTCATGCATGCGCGTCCATGATGCCGGTTTATTTATTTAACATTGACTGCAGCACAACCTTGTCATAACAGCCGGTATCTCAGGCACCTCAGAGGTCGACTCGCAAATAATATCCAAAACTACCTGTCTGTGGATAAATGTCTGCTGTGTCGAATAGGAGGTGAACCAGAATTTCGTGGAATTTAAAACACAAAATAAGCACATGCCTGTCGGGTCATATGCAATGTCTATTGATAAGCAACCTACGGACTGGAGAGAAAAGTGACGCGGGCAGGTTGCCCACCCTTTATCTATACTCAGGCTAAATTCATATATTTGAGACGTAAAATCAGCATACTAAGCTGATATCCTAGGGTATTAATATGCATTTACCAGGGTTGGAAACGGGACCGGATGACCAGCCCCGGTCGAAAACCGGTCGGTCAATCAATCGGCAGCAAGCATTGAGATCGATAGATCAGACAAGAATTGTAATGTATACACAATTTTATCTATAATGGCTTACTAAACTTATTTCTAATGTCCCATGGATGATCCGTGACAGATTTTTAAAATCGAGATTAAGATTGCTTGAAAAAATCATCAATGCCCGAATGTTTCGTGATGTTAACAATTCACATGACTACACATGTCAAAATTCATGTCTCATGAAACTATCTTAGCCTAGACAAATTTAAAGCATACGTGTATCTTCCACCTACTTGCTGTCAATGCTATCTGAATCCAACATACTTGCAATAACACGCCGGACCGTTGCGGGACGGTGCATTTTGCTTTAATAAAGAATGTTAAAAATCAAATATTTTCAAAACCAATTTAAATTTAAAGGATAATATTCAAAAGAGTAGCTTCAATTTGTAGAATAGGTAGCGCATGACTCCTTAGGAAAAATGCTGAAGATCTTATTGACATCGCAAATTCCAGAAAAGTCGAGGCCAAGGACCTTCAAACTACAAACCGAAGAACCTTTAGTCGCATCTGTTTGAATGACAAGGTGTAAATTAATAAAAGACGATCACAACCATCCGGTTGGGCTGGGCCGGTTGGGTTGACTTCATCTTGTCGGTTACCGGTTGGGTTAGGTCAGAAATTTCCTGACCAGTTCCAACCCTGGCATGTACTACTTTCAACACACAAGGGTTATTTATATTTCTTAGACAGAATTGTTAATTTCAAAATCATTAATGAATTTTCATGAGTTTCCACACATGCTGTTTTACATGTATTTCAGGTTACTGTTCATCATGTCCTCCTTCTCTTGAAAAATTGGGAAGTTTCTCCTATGTAAACAGCTTCACATTATTTACATGTAAACTTATAAGCAACTTGACTGACTCTACGAGCATTCATTACCGATTTGTTTGCATATATCGATGTTGTATACATGCAGCAGTGAGATACGAATGAGTCGTTCTCCGTGACACAGTGATTAAGTGCTTGGCCTAGCGATCTTTCGGTCCAGAGGTCGAACCCCGAAGGTGTCATTGGCAGTCGTCAGGAGGGGCATCCGGACTAAAAGTACTGCAACACTCCATAAAAGTCTGACTATGTCAGCACCGTCTAAGTCCCCAGTTTGGGTGAGTAGTGACGATAAAGCTTCATTTATTTTTTAAGATATGAATGAGTATTAACATTATAATAAGGGAAATGAAGGCGAAATGTCGTCATTAGAGTGTGGTTTGCACATTTACTTCGAACAATGCTGGTGTTTCTTTAATAACATGAACTTTATGATCTGTGTGTGACAGCAAAGCATTCACTTTACCTGTTTATTGATGAAATCGAACCCTCCACTAACTGGTCCATCACATGGTTCGCATGAAACATGACGCGCCAAGTCAACCTCACTGAAATAGAAACAATAAAGAACTACACAGACATTACTGAACATATGGCTATTCATAACCGACAAGATGAAAGTCAGTTCTCACATCTTATTAAATCGGTGCTTTCTAATTGCAGGGTCGCGACCCAAAAGTATGCCGCCAGAAACTATATAATGGGTCGCTAATGAATAAGATACAAAAAATCTCGAATTTTTGTTATTATTGAAAGATCCCCTTAATGACGCCTGCTTGACGACAGCTGATTCTTCGTTCCCCCATAATTATGCAAATCCAACTTGTTTATTAGCTGCATATTATGCATATTGGAACCGACCTGGATTGTGACGGCCGCTGTAGTCAAGATCGGTCGTTCGGGTATGCAGCAGAAGCGATGGAAAGTCCATCGAAGTGGCGGGCGCGATTCCGAATCGTGCGACTCAGTGCACGATTCATCGAAAATTGCGCGATTCTGAATATTTTTCACAAATTCATTGAATAAAAGTTTAGTTTGTCTAGCCTTTATTGCTTTTGACTTCCAAATTATTGGTTTTATTATATCTGTGATAATATCCACTAAAATTGAGACTATAAGACACAGCCTATTCAGACGTTCAAATTATTATAGCATCATTATATTAGAATTATGAATCGGAACTTATAGGTCAAGAAACACATACAAAGCATCAAAGTATTCCGCTAAAGTTGCCAATTCGCTTGTGAGGCCACTGACGGAATAGTTAAAATGAAAATATGGCCAACTTCGTTCTGACTTGTAGGGACGAAGGAAACAGAGTGAACCACACAAGGACAAACAGGCTCTCGCCAAATTTTATTCGCTACTATGACGTATCTACTAGTATTTCTATTCCCAACTTTGATTCTTTTGGCCGTTTTGGATTTTATCAACTTTATTTTGTCAAGCATATCTGTGAGCATTTGCCGCTTCTGTAAAACAAGAAAAACTATATGCAAAAAATTCAAGTGCCTTCAACATCCAACTGCATTACCATAGGGACTTTCTTTACTCCAAAACATGTAAGATTCTTCGCATTAATCGCGAAATTTCCGAACACGTTTAATGTCACTGTGTAAAGTAGTGTATTCATGTGGTGTGCGGGAAAGTCCGAGGGATTCCCATAGAAATTTACTGCGATATGGCAATGAAAAACCGTGTCGCACGCTAACTCTAGTCATGCATGATTTCAGGTACAAGTGCCCCTAGGTGTGCCCATAGAGTAGGGGTATATGGATAGAGTGTCGACTCAAACAAGTATCAGCATACAGTGAAAATTTTTATACGAAAAGATTCAGTTTTTTGCGGAGATTATGTTTCCGTGGTCCAAAGAATTATTTGAGCATTTTCTAAAAAGTCAAAATTTTGCCAATTTAAATACTGCCCAGATGACTCCCTGTTGTAAGTAGTGTGAAACGAGTTGGATATCAAAAGGAATGAATATTTGCTAATAATCTTACCAACTAAGCGGAAATTAAGCTCATTATCAAGCGAATTTCATTCTATGTATTATAATGGAATCTTCATGAAAAAGTCGCGATATTATCCGTGCTTTCTTGGCTGAAATGTCAATTGTTTTTAATTCAATTTTCACCGGCATGATTTTATGATTCACTAAATTCATGTTTCATTTCTTGAATCTGAATGGTGATGTGGGCCCATTTACATCTTTCAAAGTTAATTGAAATCATTGTCTTTGAATCTGTGATTTTGCCATGCCAGTGGCAGCTGCTGCCTGATCACGCTTAAGAAGATTCTCTTGAGGTTCAGCATGAAAACAATAGCGCAGGTCATCGAGTTGCCAATTTAACAAACATTACCTCACCAAGGCTGTCAGACACGGACTATCTGTAAAATGATATCATTTCCTTCTGCTTTATGCTATCATGAACAGTCAATTCCATTGTAATTTCTTCAAAACTGCATAAATGCGCATATCTCATATTTGGAGACAATTCCGACTGAATCTCCTCATTTAATAAAATCGAAAGTGTATACACATTGGGAATTTAATAAATGCGGAGCTACCACTCTACCTAACATACCTACTCTATGAGTGTGCCTATGCAAGTGTCAAACTTCTATTGATCGCCATTATCTCAAAGTTTGAAGAAGTACATGGGAAATTAGGCCTGTTTCTTCCATAGAAATTGACAACAATAAAACCTCTAGAATGGAAATTAAGCTTCATGCAATGCACAATAACGGCACATAAATCGCACGCATTTTCACTTAGATGCACCTGCCAACGTCTGCATCATTGGGTTAGAATCAGTCACATGAGTAGATCGAAGGTTTTAATTGCCTCTTCATGCCCCAATTTAGTTCCCCCGGATGTACCGCGACCTTGAGTCAATTTCCATTCTAGCGAACTTCAGATAAACAATTTATTTCTATGGTTTCTTCCTCATGAAGCATTTGCGAAAAATCGCGCGATTCGTGGTCATTCAGGAATCGCACAATTAATCGAGCGGAGTCGATTAACTGTGCCCGCCACTGCCACTTGAATGTTAGCGTTCCTCAACACTCCAGTTTTTCTTACAAACAAATACAGCTATTTCAGTCTGATATCCCTCGATCGATAAATCTCTTCTTGCATTGTGTCACTGGATTTGCGCCTAGCATTATGCCACTCTGAGAGTAGCAGCGACTTCATTAATTACACTGACATTGCTAGTCCTGTGAAAAACGAACTGGCTTTGGGAACGCACTTGTCAATTTATGTACATTTGAATGTAGGCTTACTTAGGAGGCCTAATAAACTTAACATATTGATGCAGAAGTCACATGGGTCGCCACACCCGCGAAATATCTTCGCTACAGTCTCAAAGTTCTGCAGTGCTCAGAAAATACCATCTCCTCAAACAGAAACTAACTTTGAATGCTCATCTCTTGTGTATTATATATTGTGGTGTTCGGTTGGAAGTATAAATTGTACAATGTTGCGCATTACTCTATTTTGCCTAGTAGCTCGCTACAATCTATCTTTTCTGTTTATCTGCATCAATGTGAACGAGAACTATAACAGTTCACAATCGTCTCTAATACCACAATCGTCTTTCTTTCAGGAAGCACGACCTGGGTTTCCTAAAAAGAACTTGTTCTCATTCCATGAAAAATCTAGCTGATTCTTGGCGGAAATATTACAGTTTTCCACATCCAGCTTCGGGTCGAGAAAATTGAATTTGGGAAGCGCTGCACTAACTACTCACTTTGAAGTAGTGTTCAGTGAAGTTACAGAGCATGAGCGCATGCATGAAGGGGTAGAGACAGGCCTGTTGATGGGAAATGGAATTGAACAGCGTGCGCAGGTTCATTTTCACATGAGATGGCTACGTGGAAAATATTCGACATCAAATCTTCTCAGTACTTCTATGCATTAACTCGTAGGTGATGTGTCACGATGACGGTCAGTCCTGGACGAATTCCACCCTGTGTACACAAAGGCTCATTTTTAGCAGTTAGTCATCATCCTCACTGACGGACGATCATCCCTATCCACAGAATTAGATTGTCCAAGCGAGTCAGTTTACTAGATGTACAATCTAATACAAATATGCTTTCTTTTTATGTTCGAAAAACATCGTCAGTTAACATTTTTAGATGATAATCGTGAGATGCAATGACATAACGCGTCTACCTACTCGCAAACACGAACAGTAACTAACAAGTGGAATTGCATTAGATTATTACGATCGTACATATTAAGCATTGGTAGGAGTTAATACTTTTGGAACATTTATCAATTTACAATCGAAATACAATGTAGAAGAAGACTTCATGCACATGTCCTCCCGGGGAGGGACACGGTTCACACAAAAACATGTTAGTGTTCGCAGGTAGGATAATTATACTGCGAACAAAGAAAATGAAAAGCAACAGTGGAATATCGACAGCGGAACTGCAAATTGCAATCTGGCAAGAAACAGCGTCCGTCCACTTCTCCATAGCAGCATGCCTAGTAGAACAAAAATATGTTAGTGTTCGACGGGTAGGAGAATTATACTACTAACAAAGAAAATGAAAAGCAACAGTGGAATATCGACAGCGGAACTGCAAATTACAATCTGGCAAAAAACAGCGTCCGTCTACTTCTCCATAGCAGCAGGCCTAGTATAACAAATGAAGAGACAGAAGCAGAGAAGAAGAGTAAATAAGAAAACAGCATATTTACAAAAGCAATTTTTGAATGATATCAACTTTATGGGAATTGGGATTGGGAAACTCATGGGAAATTCCTCTTTTTCTCTGTGAGAATGGAAGGGAGAATTACGTCCCGAGGAAAAGGTTGAAGAGAGAAATTTTATTTCACTGAGAAGCTTCTAATCAGTAAAACATCGCAGTTGGCGAAATACCACAATCATAAGAACATGTCAATGCACACTGAGGCGTTGCACATGCGCTAAACCCATGACTCAATTAGCGGTGAGAATAGCGGAAATTTCATTTTTTAAAACTTAACATTATCAAGAAAAACACGCACCATCCTCGTGATTTGAGAGCAGACAGCATCAATTTGACGAACGGATCTTCAGTGGCACACCGAACCACATTCTTCAGGCATCTCTTGTGCAGGTGCGATTTGAAGGACATCAACTCCCGCATTCCACCCAGAAATGATTGCTTCTCTTCTTTGGTGCTGACTACATCACGTTTAGAGAAGAAAACGTATCCATAATCTTCATCCTTCGATTGTATTTCTTCATCTGGTGTCTTCTCTTGAGCATTTTTAGCCATTGTGGAGTTCATTTCAGACACTTCAGGAGATGGAGATGGTTCAGATTGACCTGGCATGGTTCTAACCTGAAGTGAAAGTGAAATTAAAATCTTCGTTAAATCAACAAAATTAAGCTTTTTAACGGGATATCATAGCAATGAGATGTCGATGAAGCGGCAAATAGACTGCATTTGCACAATAAATACTCGGCGCATACGACGATCTTTTGCCATATTGAAAGCAGATCCAAAATGTACTAACAATTGCAAGGTTAGACCAGCAAGGACGGACCGGCATTGGCCTACATTGTAGATAGGTGCTAGTGAACCGTAAATTAAACGCTTTAAAACGCTACCAAAATGGAATATTCAACTAAAAAATTCTGGAAAAATGAGATTATTTGATAAACAGAGCTTGCTTTGTAAGCCGTTTTGTGGCCGTCTATTTCATGTAGTTCATGAGACAGAGGGTGTTTGAAATCATAGCGAGGATCCGATGATCTGATCTTAACAATGCTTCCTCGGGTATGAATCTATTTATTACGTTTGAAAGGCATTCATTAAGTTTGATTACGTCAACAAATAATTGGCAAGTTTAGACGGTGGAGATCTAATCAGTCAACATGTGTTCAATAAGTCACGTGGTTACAATCTGCAACGAAGAAAAGGTTATTTAAATACTACTTATAAACAATTAAACAATAGGTAATGTTAGTTAACCCTAAACTGCATGAGATAAGAAATAAAAAAAAATATTGATAAAATTCAAACGTCATTGAATCATTGCACACTTACTAATGCACAAACAAAATTTGCTTTTTCGAAAATATGTGTGCATACCATAGATATCAGTTTGTTGCATTATCGCAACACTATGCAAAACCGCACTCTGTTGCATTTTCGCAACAAAGTTAAATATACATTTTTGGATGAAGTAATGTTATATTTTTAATGTTTGATGAAAGGGTTTTCTTATAAATTCAATATGAAAGGTAGATTGTCTTAATTCGGATTTGAATTTTCAAATTTACGGTATGTTGCGTTTTTGCAACTAACCTAGTTTTACAGCTGTGAAGATGTTGCGATGAAAATTTGTGGTCTGATATATTTACAATTATATGTAAATATATACATGTATAGAATATATAATGAAATATTTGTGATTCTCTTAAATTTCAAATCTGAACTTGAAATACAACCTAGCCTATCTGCAAGTATATTTGCAAGTATATTTGAACGATAAATAGAGATAATGTATGATTGTTTATCATAATCGTGGTGTACACTTTCATTGGTTTATATGCCAACTCTTTTTCCCCCATATGAAATTTTGCGAAACACAAAGCCAGAAGTTACAAAACATTTTGCTTAGCAAAAATTACAAGAACTCATAATTTCAAGCATGATTACAAAATTGAATAACATATCTCATAGCGGATTATTTCGTGTGGAATTCAACGAAACAGTTTCTGTTTTTTCCGATGCACAAATTCACTTCACATTTCCGGCACATGGTGTTCACGATTCCTGAACATCCGGACATCTTACAACGACCCCTGTTATCCTGCACGAAAGGCAAATGATCTCGACCATCAAGACGTAATTCAACACCTGGCATTTTGCATGTGGGGCCTTTGTGACGTTTTGTTGTATTAGATTTTGCAGGGATGAACGTCGCTTTTGTGGTATCAGAGGAGATCGACTTGATTTGGATTTCTGTACGAGTTCTTGAGCGATGGCCGCCTTAAAATCCCATAAGGTCAGCCACTGCTTTTTCGGCATTGAGATGTCTTGACAATCTCTTCTACTGTATATAGTAGCCAACTATTCACTACAAAGAGGTCTAAAAAATGAAAAAAAATCTTTAGATAATGTCGCTTTCCGCAATTTACTTTTATCCGAAATCTGGCTAAGTAACTGTCTATTGAATCAACAAACCCCATGTGCCTGTTGTATGTCTGAACACAACAAGGGGCCTCTACCTGAATCTTTTTTTTGCTTAGACGATCAAAGCGTTCCACATCTGATTTGGGCTCTGACCCGACAAACGTAGAAGCCAAAGTGACACTTCGATTATCTAACCATTTGACTGCTGTCACTTCTATTCCATCAACAACAGTACATTTAGAGACCGACATGCCGCGTCCACCTTGCAGCTTCATCGACCTATCATCAGGAAACAGAAGACCCTTCTCTCTACGAATCTGAAGTGTGCTAAGCGACAATATCCCCCGTTTGGCAAGAAACACAAGCAAATCGATAGAGGAAAACCAGTTGTCAAAAAATACTTTATAATTCTTGTGATCCTCTAGTACCTCGCACAAGCGTGCACGACCTGACTGGATTTCAATAAATTCTGCATATGTGGTAACGACCGAATTTCCTCCCGCTTCCCAGCGTAAAACTCTAGATTTGAAACAATACCTCCTTCACCACACATCATGAACATTTTATAGCCCCATTTTTTGGGTTTTTGCGGATTGTACTGACGAAGGCTACTTTTTTTAGTTTTTGATGGAATTATTTGTTCATCAACAGAAAAACACTCTCCTCTGGGTATTTTGATGGCTACCTTGCGGAAATGGTTAACAAGATATTCAAACTTGAAAATTTTTGAATTGTGTTCCTGAGTGCTGTCAGCAAAGCTTATGTATCGTTTTAGTTCTTCATAGCGATTTACAGTTATATTAGCAGCTACCTGACTCAGCCTGGAATTATTTTTCCAGCAGCGTCTAACGTTCGTAACCCCAAACAAAGACATGTAGTAGGTCACAGCTATAAACAATATCAAATCATTCTCACCAATAAAAAAATTTGAATTTGGATTGATTTGCCGAGCCTTGAGATTTGTAAATCCTATAACAGTCTCCAGAAACTCATCTGTTAGGTAGTCAGTAATATACTGCAAAGGTGATCGAATTTGATTTGCAGTCTCTCTCACCATTTTCCATTCGGTTATCACTAAATAGTGGTGTTCTCGTGGACCATCTGCGTTGACCATCTATATTCTGTTCTACCTCAATATCACTACTTCCGTCCTGCTCGTCCATACTTTCATCGATTTCATCATTGTCGTTATCATCACTATCCGAGTAATCACTATTTGAAGATACGTCACTCACGTCGCCGTAGAATCTTATGTTTTGTTGGCGTTGAGACTTACGAGGTGAAAATAAGTACTCGTACGTTGTGGTTGGGGCATCACCTGAGTTTGGTGCAGAAGAAGTATCACCTGTGTTTTCAGAATCACTGATGAGTGCGACATTGATTTGAGTCGATGACGATGGTTGATCTGCATTGTAAACAACATCGTATTCTTCTAAGCTGTTGTCACAATTATTAGGCCTACTTTCAGTCGTAGCTTGAATAACAAAATCCGTTTCTGCTTCCGAAATTTCAGGTAAATCTCCTGTCGTTGACATTGTTGCGATCTCCTGAATAGAAACCGACTCGGCGGCTTTTCTTCTGACATGATGACGAGGATAAGTTTTGTTCCATTCTGCTCCGAATCCTTGGAATGTAACGTGATAACATCGTAGATTCACTTTCAGAATATTTGCTGGCCACCAAGCACCACCCCAATACACTACACACGAATCACCGATCTCCACCGGCATTGCTAAGTTCTCTGGTAGGAAGAAGTCAATGCACATAATAATATAGTTCTTATTTGTTCGCGTATTTTGCCGACGCATGTCACGTGATTAAAAAATGGTAAACGAGGAGTTTACGCATAGATAGCTGCTTATGACGATGTTGGAAATATCTCGTCCAAAGCACTAGACTAGACAAGCGATAAATGAGTCATTAGACTGTAACTTACTTTCAATGTGAAAGCTTTAATGAGGCACAAAAAATTCAAATTACGGTTTGTTGCGAAAATGCAACATAGTGCGATTTTGCATACTGTTGCGAAAGTGCAACAAACCTAAATTTGATCATAATCAAGTACAACTAAAGTTTCATTATTCAGCGCCGTGTGGATTTTGTTTGTAGATATTTTGATAAGATAACCTGTAATTTTCAGCTTCCGACATGCTTGCTGTAGGTATCTGCATGAAAATATATGAAATGAATAAAAACTCGAAAAAATATTTAATTGAAATTTCACATTTAAAAGAATTGTGGTAAATCAAAGCAAACGACGGACCTGTAAAGAGGCCCAAATTATTTGAATCATCACAATTCAGAAGATCGCTGGTCATAGAAATGTAAATTCGGAGGATATATGTGTAAATCTAGTACCTGAATGCTATGTTGCGAAAATGCAACACTATGAACTTTAGGGTTAAATATCTTTAAGAAATAAGAGCTACCATTATAACCTAATGTTCGGTTAGGCAATGGATTGCTACTAAAAATGTTTATAGATTCAACAATACTAATCTCAAAGTCCGAGTTTCCACGGTAAATGATTTTAAAGCAATCATTGTAGTTACGAAAACAATGGTTACATTGTTCTATGTGTTTTGCAATGGCACTATTGCCACTTAAGTGTTCAAGTTTACGTTGATGCAGACGTCTTTTGGTTTTGCCAATATATTGGCAATCAGGATCAACCTGACATTGAAAGCAATAGACAAGACGCGATTGCATGTCTGGACCTAACTTACTTTTAAGCGAGAAATATCTTCCAGTTTTGAACGAGGTCATAACAACCTTGAATTCCAAGTTAAGTTTACGAAATATTTTTACTAATTTATTACTAAATTTCTGTGATGCATAACCCACGAAGGGGATTTTGATTATTTTATTGGTCATTATCAATTGTTACGCGTGAAGAATTGTTTAATTTACGACCTATAAATTTGTTAATTGTTGATTGAATTAATTGCAATGGATAGCCATTTATTTCTACTTAAGATATTGGTAATTTTACTACATTAATTATGGAATAGATTCCAATTGGTGGATACATTGTAAGCACGATGAAGCATGCCTAATACTAGTGTGTTTTTCCAATTGCGAGGACATAAAGCATTGAAATTCAGTAAAAGACCTGTAAAGGTAGGTTTACGATAAATCTCAGTAAGTACATTGTCCTCATCAATTTTCAGAAGGACATCCAGAAAAGGTAATTCTTTATTACCCACTTCTGATGTAAAGTGCAAGTTAGAAAATTATGGAATACAAACAGGATGTTTTTTAATATCATTAGGTACAGGAATTATTTTAAATTTAGAAGAATCACTCAATATCCCATTAAGTTAATGATTATAGTCATCAGTATCTACAAGCACGATACCTTGACATTTATCAAAAGAACAAATCTTTCAGTTACGAATCTTAGATAGTCTATTTAAAGTCATGTGTAACATACGGTTACGTTTACTTTTCAAAGTGTCATTGCAGTTATCTTCGAATTCCTTCAGTGAGTGTATTATATCTAATTTTATTTCTTTGGTCCAGTTAGGATCATTGCGTGGTACGCCACAAATTGATTTTTCTAGTTCATATTTCATTTTCTCTAAATCAAGTTGTCTAGGAGCAATAGGATTTTTTAAACCATACCGTAATGCTTCACGTTCAAACAGAGAGAGTGAATGGCTACTAAGGTTAATGATGCAATCCGGGGTCGCAGTCCTTTGTTCAAGCCAAAGTTTACTTAATTTACTACGATGAGATTCTTTTACTTGTAGGAGAGAGTTATTGACATGTTTGTAAATAGCCAATTTTAACGTGAGAATACGAAACCGCGATAATTGACTCGAAATGTGACTGGTAAGCTTTTGGAGTTTAAATTTATTGTGTTTCAATTTTTTATTTAAGAATTTTATATGCGATGTGATGGCTAATTTGTTGAATTCATCAACATCATCACTAATTGGTTTAACCCATTTTTGACCGAATTTTTGATTTTTATATTAGCAGTAATTTTGATATATTTTACCTTGGTACATATCGAATTCACTATTTTTTCTTTCGGAATTTCATTATTGCGCTCAATATTTGAAATTCAAATTTTGTTCCATAAGTGGAACTGTGAGCATGAAAGGTAACATTCACCTTGTCCTCCACAAGTGGAACTATGAGCTCTGAAGGAACAGTCAATTCAAAGATATTCTCATTGACGTTAAGTTTTCAAAATTTATTGATTGCTTAGACACAACACAGACGGTGATAAGCAACACATTATAATCAATGAAACGCAATTCAGTTTTCAAATATCAATAGATCATTATCAAACTTAATTTTTTCAATGAAACAACAGAATCAAGAATGAACACAAATTATCTAAACACAAAGTAACACTCAGGTTTTAAAAGTTCACTTCAAAATTAGTTTCCAACAGAATGAAAATCAGCAAAACATCTTTCATGCAAATTCACTGAGCATTTCAAACACATCTTCTTAGTGTTTGCTCGACACAGAGCACACCTGTTCTGTTTAAATGCTGGTCCAATGTTATGATCGCCCACATTGGATTTCCTCAAAGTAAAAGGCACTCGTTTTTCGAGGCTCATGTGCTTTGCTTGTGGAGGTCTTCCTCGACATGGTCGTTTTGTTCGCGCCAGAGACAGATAATTCTGAACGATATTTCTTCGAAACGCAAGTTGATCCAGATCATGTCCAGATTTTCGATGTAATTGCCATGCATTTTGCATCGCCGACTCTATCGCAAATAAAAACAACGGCCACCACCACTTCTTTGAACGAATGGAAGTGGCGTAATATGACATATTCTGGTCCATCCTGTCTACACCGCCCATGTATTTGTTATACTCATGGATCAATCGTGGTTGTTTTATTATTACCTTTCTCTTCGACGCCGCTGACCATCGGGAAGCTGCAGACATAGGTTCGATGCCGTGTGCCGTGCTGACGACGTGAAAAACTTTATTATCGTTAAAAACAACTACGATAGTCTCAGTACTAGTGTTACCACGATAGTCAAAAGAGCCCCTTGGTTCTTTTTTAAGTTCCTTTTGATCTTTCAATGGGCATTTCTTTGTTCTGTTCGACATGATGGTACCTGTCAAACCAATATTTTGCCAGAGAAGTCGATTACATAACTTCAGCGAAGAAAAGAAACGATCCCAATAAATATTGTAGGGAAGATCTGGTACACTTTTTAACAAACGCAAAACTACACTTGCTCCCAATCCAAGCTCAGGATCAATCTGCGATTTACCTTGATAAGGATCAAAATCAATTAAGTAACCTTTCGAGTCACATAAACACCAAATCTTATACCCATATTTCAGAGGCTTATTATGAATGTACTGCTTACCACTGTGTTTGCCGTAATATTTTGCCATTGCTTCATCAACACACAGGTTTTCTGGAATGTAATCCTTAATTAAATTTGAATAAATGGATCTCAACTTGTCGAATAAAGGACGAACTTTGGCATACTTGTCGTTTTTATCCAATTGATCATTGTCACTGAAATGTGAATACTTTTTCAGCAGTTCGAAACGAGCTCTGGACATCGCATTACAAACGAAGGAATTTGTTGTTTCAGTATCATCTTCCCACATCATCCTCCATCGTGGAACACGGATGTAACCTGAGATAAAAAGAATTCCGAGAAAAGCACGAATTTCGACCTTGTCAGTCTGAAACGTAAAATCATGGTAGCGCTGCGCAGCATAGATTTTGAACATGTCCACTATCCACTCAATCATTTCATCAGTCATCACCGATTCAAAACATTCAACAGGATTATTTGGAAACTGTAAAGAATTTTCAGTTGGAAAAAAACCCGCTCTTTTGGATTTAGGTCACGCTTGACCCAGGAAATCACCGACTCTGACACACATGTAGGCACATCAGCATTCGTATGAACCGAAGGTAATTCCTTGATTTCATGTGATCGTGTACAGAAATGTCCTTCAACCGGAGCAGTCAGTTGTCGTCTTGATAAATTGTTCACACTAAAACACTCATCCTCACTCCCACTGTCCTCATCAGACTCTTGGCCGTCACCTGGCGGTTCCATTATAATCTGGGCGCTAGCAATATCATCGTCGTTTTCAATAATGCTGACAACTTCATCGAGCGTGTATCTTTTTCGACATCTTAGTTAAAAAATGAAGATAGATAGCGTTTATGCACGGCAATGGAAAGCCTAAATATCAAAGATACCTATTGGCTATCGAGTGACAGGTAATTTCTTTCAACAAGCGCTGTGGTGGCAGACGTCAGATTCCAACGTCATATGAAGGGAAGATATCCATGCACCTATGAGAGTTTCTAAAGACTTATTCCATCTGTGGCGTAGATATTGCACGTGTGATAACTGATTTTATTCATCTTTCAACGATCGCTGAGTCAGCAGAAGTAGCTGTTGATAATATCATGTTTCGAAAGTACTGATACCTACCATGCCCACAGTTCCACAAGTGGAACAAATTTTGAATTTCAAATTTAACAGCGTAGGATCTGTTTCAAGACTGAGATTGCATTAAAGCATAACAACCTCAATACGAACAATACATTTAAAGTGCTATTTCGTTGTTAAACATATTTTTTATATCAGATTAGAAACAAAAAGAAAAAGACGTATTATATCTTATGAAATTTTTGGAATAACTCAGGTATTCATGCATTTCAGAAGCATTGTGGTTATGAAGAATGTCATGTTTTAGATTTTATATCATCGGCTGCTTCAATTATTATGTCTAGTATACAAATTTTTATACAATCAGTTTTCATTGCCTCTCCAACTTAATTTCAAAATTTTGTTCCACTTCTGGAACTGTGGTCAAAAATGGGTTAAGTTTAGGTTTAGTGAGAAGAAATTTAGGACACAAGTGAAGAATATCACAATCATTGAAATAGGTGATATCCAATTGTAATTTTTTGACTTTGAGAATGCATTTTTCCAGTTTTCGGAGATCATTCACAGATACATTAAAGTGATTACTTATTCTAAAGTATAGATCAGCAAGATTACTACTTTTTACAAACCACAGTATACAACAAATGACTAGTGAGTATAGACTCATAGTTAGGTAAGTACATTAACAAAATAGAAAACAATTGTATTTTGCTGAGACATCTTTCGATTGTTACCAAAAATCTTCATCAGAGCCACTAAAGTTAGGTTAACGTGCGGTAGGAAATTATGCAAAAATTAAGTAAAATCAATACATCAGTATGAAGATGAAGTCGACAACATAAGAGGTAAAATAACTTACTGTGTAGGTAAGATCAGCAGGTGAGTTACGGTAAGCCGCTTAACCGAACTTGTAAATACAAAACAGTACAGTGGTAGGACACGGAGCCACAGGAGCTCGGCCAGCAACAAGAGTTCTATGGTGCTATGTTACACAACCCAGTACTCCGTGTCCTACCACTGTACTGTTTTGTATTTACAAGTTCGGTTAAGCGGCTTACCGTAACTCACCTGCTGATCTTACCTACACAGTAAGTTATTTTACCTCTTATGTTGTCGACTTCATCTTCAAACTACTGTATTGATTTTACTTAATTTTTGCATAATTTCCTACCGCACGTTAACCTACCTTTAGTGGCTCTGATGAAGATTTTTGGTAACAATCGAAAGATGTCTCAGCAAAATACAATTGTTTTCTATTTTGTTAATGTACTTACCTAACTATGAGTCTATACTCACTAGTCATTTGTTGTATACTGTGGTTTGTAAAAAGTAGTAATCTTGCTGATCTATACTTTAGAATAAGTAATCACTTTAATGTATCTGTCAATGATCTCCGAAAACTGGAAAAATGCATTCTCAAAGTCAAAAAATTACAATTGGATATCACCTATTTCAATGATTGTGACATTCTTCACTTGTGTCCTAAATTTCTTCTCACTAAACCTAAACTTAAACCAATTAGTGATGATGTTGATGAATTCAACAAATTAGCCATCACATCGCATATAAAATTCTTAAATAAAAAATTGAAACACAATAAATTTAAACTCCAAAAGCTTACCAGTCACATTTCGAGTCAATTATCGCGGTTTCGTATTCTCACGTTAAAATTGGCTATTTACAAACATGTCAATAACTCTCTCCTACAAGTAAAAGAATCTCATCGTAGTAAATTAAGTAAACTTTGGCTTGAACAAAGGACTGCGACCCCGGATTGCATCATTAACCTTAGTAGCCATTCACTCTCTCTGTTTGAACGTGAAGCATTACGGTATGGTTTAAAAAATCCTATTGCTCCTAGACACCTTGATTTAGAGAAAATGAAATATGAACTAGAAAAATCAATTTGTGGCGTACCACGCAATGATCCTAACTGGACCAAAGAAATAAAATTAGATATAATACACTCACTGAAGGAATTCGAAGATAACTGCAATGACACTTTGAAAAGTAAACGTAACCGTATGTTACACATGACTTTAAATAGACTATCTAAGATTCGTAACTGAAAGATTTGTTCTTTTGATAAATGTCAAGGTATCGTGCTTGTAGATACTGATGACTATAATCATTAACTTAATGGGATATTGAGTGATTCTTCTAAATTTAAAATAATTCCTGTACCTAATGATATTAAAAAACATCCTGTTTGTATTCCATAATTTTCTAACTTGCACTTTACATCAGAAGTGGGTAATAAAGAATTACCTTTTCTGGATGTCCTTCTGAAAATTGATGAGGACAATGTACTTACTGAGATTTATCGTAAACCTACCTTTACAGGTCTTTTACTGAATTTCAATGCTTTATGTCCTCGCAATTGGAAAAACACACTAGTATTAGGCATGCTTCATCGTGCTTACAATGTATCCACCAATTGGAATCTATTCCATAATGAATGTAGTAAAATTACCAATATCTTAAGTAGAAATAAATGGCTATCCATTGCAATTAATTCAATCAACAATTAACAAATTTATAGGTCGTAAATTAAACAATTCTTCACGCGTAACAATTGATAATGACCAATAAAATAATCAAAATCCCCTTCGTGGGTTATGCATCACAGAAATTTAGTAATAAATTAGTAAAAATATTTCGTAAACTTAACTTGGAATGCAAGGTTGTTATGACCTCGTTCAAAACTGGAAGATATTTCTCGCTTAAAAGTAAGTTAGGTCCAGACATGCAATCGCGTCTTGTCTATTGCTTTCAATGTCAGGTTGATCCTGATTGCCAATATATTGGCAAAACCAAAAGACGTCTGCATCAACGTAAACTTGAACACTTAAGTGGCAATAGTGCCATTGCAAAACACATAGAACAATGTAACCATTGTTTTCGTAACTACAATGATTGCTTTAAAATCATTTACCGTGGAAACTCGGACTTTGAGATTAGTATTGTTGAATCTATAAACATTTTTAGTAGCAATCCATTGCCTAACCGAACATTAGGCTATAATGGTAGCTCTTATTTCTTAAAGATATTTAACTAATATTACCTATTGTTTAATTGTTTATACGTAGTATTTAAATAACCTTTTCTTCGTTGCAGATTGTAACCACGTGACTTATTGAACACATGAAATAATTGGCCTGCTTCATATATCATTATGCACAGCGCACACCCTTATTAAACTTGCCACGTGAATTCCGATGTATTTGAATTCCGAACTGGATAATCTGATTTAGGTTGTAGTTAACAAGACTTTCATTGCAATTGATTACTTCATGGCCAGAATGAATTCTAAATATGAACAATATTGTGTTGTGACAGTTCTTGAACTGGCTCCGCTTTTGACCAATTAACACGATAGATTGTCTACTGCTCTTGCTGCTGAATGTTTCTACCTCAAAGAGGAAGTCTCCCTTACATAACAATCTCATGTAATGTGCAGCTTTTCTTCAATATTTCTGAAAATTAGCATGAAAGCAAGAATGAGATGGAAGATGTTGTAGATTTGAGAGTTAGAATACTACTAACAAGCTAGTTAACAGAATTCACGTCGTTAGCAAACACAGGAAAAATTCTGAGTTGCATCCTGAGTAGAAAAATGGGAATAGTGTCTCTTTAATTACATGTCAAGAAACACCAGCTGGATTAGTTGAAATCCCTCAGCATGAAAACAAATATCTATTAATATGAAGCATGTGATACAGGGAAAACTTCTGTGGGTCTATTTCACTATTTTTATGTTTTTCTATGTTCTATTCTACCCGGAAGATATTTTCTAGCTTTGTAAATACGGGCCTCCTTCCGACTTTGATGTCCTTGTGATTCAATCGTTCCCAGAATCAAGAGACAACACAATTGGCGCATGCTCATTCAATGGTAGGAATTTTTACCAACGCGGTCATCATGTCATTATAAATATCAGTCTAAAATTTGAATCTAACGATTTTCATAAATTGATCCTTCGATTATCTGCTGGTAATTGATAGTAGATAGCCGTGATAAGTGATGTTTTGATCAGCGATCATGCAAAATCGTCCAAAGACAACATTAGGAGTATTTTTGATTGCATTACGATAGTCAAGCAGTGCTGAGTAGCCTACAACTCAATCAGAGTTTTTTGACAATGCATGCAAGTTGTAATATATAGTCTGTTAATATCTAAACTAATATCTAAACTGTTAATATCTTAACTATGCATCTTCAAAGACGAATTCATTAAATCTATGGTGAGGCGAGATAATCTGTGCATTTTATACTTGGGATCCAATATTTGTAGCATAAATCTGATAGTATTACCTATAAATATATTACGAGCAGTGTTTATATATTGTTGCAATTATTCATAAAGCTATTACATCGATGCATTCGTGGGTTAATGAATGTGTCAATGACAGCTTCATTTGCTCTTTCTCAGTGATCTACATACAATTTGAATTGATTGAGATGCTCAATTTTGTAAGATAAGAATGAAATTGATAAGAATGTTCAATTTTCAGAAGGTATTTTTAAAGGTCAATTTTTTGATGCTCCCACGCAAAATTTCGGTTGGTTTACATGAGAACGTAGAAACTGAAAGCCGCAAAACATCAGAGCCTCCGCTGATGCATTCTTAGAGTAATATCAAAAAATGTCTCGGAAGCCACTCTCCGCGTAAAATAGGGTTCAGAGGTTACTACCATTCACTCTGGATTAATATCAAAGTAGTCCAAATGCCGCCTTTAATGATATGGAAGCAGAGTCATGAAAGATCAAGTCACGTCGTCAGTTCAAAAACAGAAGACCATCCCATTGGCCATTTCATACAGCTGACAGGAAAGCGACCAGATAAAAGTTAATTAGAGAAATTTATCAAGTTAGAAGTTCAGCATCAGTTGTAAAAAACTATTTCGAACTACTGCATACTACTTTTCTATCATCGGTAGTAGTAACAATTTCCGCTATCTACAAATTCTAGAGTCGCTCATTATCAAAGCTATGATGCCGGCTCATTGTGTACAGAAAGAAGCGCATCAACTTCACCTTGCGTGGTAGCAGATTAATATTCATGTTTATTAGCTCACTCTCGTGACCGCTCTCTGTCAGACATCGCAACTTGCCATTCCATCATCTGGTGTGTTCCACTGAAGTGAACCGGCGAAAGGCCTCTGGACATGTCATCGTAATCCTTTTAACTTTTGTACAGTATTTCTTTACTTTATTTAGCTTGACAATACAGGAAGTGGATGAAGAATTTGTTTGTTTTGGGATTTGTGTACAAATCAATTTCAACACGCATGTCAAAAATAGCCTCTGGCTTTCTCAGGAATAAAAAAAAACAAATTTCTAAGATACCAAGCTTTCGTATTCTTTCAGCAAGAAAGAAATGTTGAAGGAATACGAAAGCTTGGTATCTTAGAAATTTGTTTTTTTTTGTTCCTGAGAAAGCCAGATGCTATTTTTGACGTACTATATTATATCCAGGAATGGCAAACAATTACGCACATTATATTCAACACGCAGTTCCTTCACATTTCCACTGCATTCTCTCGAATATAAACTGCGGGTTATTGGATTTTTTGCAAGTTTAGTTCGTGCTCTATTTGAGAGAGAGTTGTGAGAAGATGTAGAGAGCAAAGCACGGCGGGCATGTTTGCTAAACTTCCATATGTTCAGGTTAGTTCTACAGACGAAAAAGTAAATCGAAAGATGAAATCAGTCAAATTATTTGTTATTTTGCATCTGAAAGATCATGATTCTTGTGCACAGAGCATTCTATCCCATGATTCTGTCTGCCGGTTGTAAGATTTCAAAGTCAACGGTTTCATCCACGATATTGCGCTGAGTCAAAATGACAAAAAATGAACATTTTCTTAGTGGATTTAACATGCATAGTAAGAACGATATGCACTGACACGTATGTATGGGTCCTCAGATCAGTTCAACCAAAAAATATATACATGTGCACTGTGCATTGTGCATGGGCAAGAGAAGAAACACTCCGTCACTTTGCTGGAAAGAATGCCAGTATTACCACAGGCTGGCGGATGACACATGTGTCTGCGAAAGTTTGTCAGAATTTTGTTAGTGGGTTGGCCGAAACAACTGAAAGGGGAGTCTGTTTGTCGGAGCTCGATGGCAAACATTTCTTTACATAACATGCACTTAGTGGTAGACACTTCTAACAGGGGCAGTAGCATAAAAAAAAGAGCAACAATGAAAAAAATAATCACGATGAACATGAATGATGAATCAAACTGCATTATGTTGTCTCGCATATTCACATCAAAGTTATTCCTCGATGAAGCTGGTTGCTATCCAGTGTGAAGTAGGTCGTCTATTTGGGTCAGTCCACCAAATAAACTCACTTAGAATTTCAGTTCGTTTCTCAGATACATGTTGTCCACCCAACAAAATGCATTAAAATCTGCTACCTCATTCAAGGGTGAGCATAAAGTCTTTCCCTGATTACAACAATTAATATTGTGATGTTTTATTCGAAATATAAATTCTTTGACGATGCCATTCGCAAGATCAGACGTCAAAGTTTTGGTTTAATCACTTTAGAAGTACCGTATCAATCAATTCATACATAAAATTTCAACTCAATCAATTCTTATCAATTAATAATAATTTCTGATTCTGATAAAGACATCTTTGAAATCTCTTGGCATGATAATGAATAATTGTTGATACAAACGATAATTCTTGAGTGCCATATTAAAATCAATCAAGTCATATAGTTAACATTCTGATTTCGTTTTGTTGACCTTTGAATGAACACATATTACATAAAATGAACATGATCTCATTTCATAGTTGACTTGCCGTGTCCCTAGTCATTCAATTTTTCCATCTTGTTGAACGTTCATTTGTCCGTGATAATCTGTCTGACATGGCATCTATGGTGGAGAAACCTCAATGCGTTCTATGGTTTCATGAAACTAAGTCTCCGTTAACTGTACAAAGGAATTTCCGATCACATTACGGACGATCTCCTCCGGATGTGAAAAGCATACAGAACTGGTACGAAAAGTTCAAAGAGACTGGGAGCGTTGGCTATCTCAATAGAAGAGGGAGACCACCAGCAAGTGGAGAAGCGGTTGAGTCACCACGGAGTTTTTTTTAGAGGAGTCCAACGAAATCAACTCGAAGAGCTTCACAAGAACTTGATAATGCACAATCCGCTGGACTTCTTCCTATGGGGTTACGTAAAAGACAGTGTTTATCGCTCACCTGTTCGTGATCTCGAAACACTCAAATTACGGATTCGAGAAGCGATAGCGACCGTAAGTCTTGAGATGCTGGAAAACACTTGGACAGAGATTGATTATCGTTTGGATGTGCTCCGAGCTACGAAAGTAGCTCATGTTGAGGTGCATTGACAATAGTTGAAATCAAATTAAATAAAAGATATTGGATGAAAAAAATTGTTTTGATCGTATAAAGCCTAAAAATTGATAAGAATTGATTAAGTTGAAATTTTATATATGAATGGATTGATACGGTACTTCTAAAGTGATTAAACCAAAACTTTGACGTCTGATCTTACGAATGGCGTCGTCAAAGAATTTATATTTCGAATAAAACATCACAATATTAATTGTTGTAATCAGGGAAAGACTTTATGCTCACCCTGTATATCCCCTGGGCGTCTGGTTTTATACGCATATATTGCACATCTTTTAGCAAAAACCGTTTACACGGATCTTACTTATGCAACTTTTGACAGTAGTAGCAATCACCGCTATCTACTAGTTCTGGGATCGTTGATTATCATGGCTATGGCTGTTTTGTGGCAAGATATGACGAATCATATTCACTTCCGCGGTGGCAGATAACTAGCCATGAAATGATTCATTTTTTATCGCAATTTGTGCTGTATCTACCATTGCAGCTTGTCATTCCATAATATGGTGTGTTCCTCTTTAGTGAACTGGCAAAAAGGCTTTGTGAATAAGATATTCATTCACGAATCATTCATTACAAGAATGTCATTGAAAAATAGCAAAATATTAATTTGTCATCATATCGCATTTCCCCACGAAACAGATGCAATAAGAAAGGATGACTGTTGTGATATCATTTTCATATTTACATGAATATTATTTCAAAACCATCAGTTCAAACGATATGAAAATATATTGCTGGTTCTCAACGTTATACAAAATGCAGTCAGGCTAAGACATCACGATATTCCTTCGTTCCTTCGTCAGCTGGAATATTTTGAAGTTCTCGCAAACCCTGTAATGGAAACAAAAGCTCATTTGAAGGATTTCAGATGAAGAAAATATTCTGAACGATTTGAGACAGACAACATTGCTGTCATGTTTATTTTTCAGAATAGTCACTCTTAACACAGCAGAGAGTGATGATTGAGGCTAGAGTTTACTCAATGAAAAAAATTGGGAAATTTTACTGCTTTAGATGAGCATGCGCATTGAATTGCAGCATCAGAAACCTTATTGCACGCCTCTTGGTCATGGAGGTTGATGTGGGAGGTGATTCCAAAGATGCGTGATGCTAGCTAAAAGCTTTTCAGTGGAGATCTTTGATTTGGATGCAATCATTTACTGCAGAGCTGCCTCTACCGAAATACTGCGTGCGAAGCGACATCCAGTCACTCACTATTGACACGCTTCTCCTATGCTAGAAGGCTTTTTTTAATCAAAGTTTGAGGGAAAAGGAGGAACAGGAAATACACTAGGGTTCGCAGCCAGGGCAGCCTGCTCGATTTTTTAGGCCGGGCTCGAGCTCGGGCCTTAGTCTTGATTTTCGGGCTTAGCCATGGCTTTAGAGCCTTGCCTGGGCTGTAGGAAATGGCCCGGATTTCTAAAATTGACGGCTATATCTTAACTGTGCAGTGGAATTTTAGTGAAAAATCGCTGAAAGAAAAAATGTCTCTTTGCCCAGAAATAAGGAAAATTCATCAAATGTGCCGACGTGCATTGGATGCGCTGTCAGTCGCATTGAACTGATGAGATCATAATTGGGAAATTATTGCCCCGACTAGATTTAACGGCGTTGGTTGGCAGGACAAGACACATGCTTCACTGCTGGCTCAATGAATACATATTAAAATGATGTAACCTAAAGCTGTAATCGTTGTTGAAAGTCTGGTCAAGTTTTCTAAAAGCATAAG
The DNA here is from genome assembly GCA_907163375.1 of Prostheceraeus crozeri. Lineage (NCBI taxonomy): Eukaryota > Metazoa > Platyhelminthes > Polycladida > Euryleptidae > Prostheceraeus > Prostheceraeus crozeri. Next base: position 347,812 of record CAJQUW010009062.1, on the reverse strand, counting down.
TGTCCCTCGGCAGAAGATTAAAGGAAAAGAAGCAGAAATCGAAGAAAGAAAAGTAGGGATGACAAATTGATATAACTAGATAACTAAGCCGCTGTATGGTAAAAAGATAAATAGATCAGAACTGTTTAACTAAGTATGCTGATGACACAAACACTGAAAATGAGGTGGTAGAAAAGGGAATAGACAAATATGATGAAGTGAATTGTTTAATAACTAAGTAAGAACTGATAACTGCATAACTCATGGGGATAAAAGTGGAAACAGAGAAAAAGACGATAACAGAACAGAAATACATAAGATCGTTCAAATTATCAACTCTACATAGGGCTTAGGGAAAGTTTTTTGACGGCCCTCTCGAATGCTTCAGCACTGACAGATGCTGAGAGTACCTCAAAGATTGTAGAGACTGTCCGAGAAGTCACCGTACCCCTGCAGAGCCCTTCGCTATTTTGAGCTCCGAAAACCCAGGGGGTCCTGGAGCCTCCCCTTCTGATTTTGATGTTCCCTTGATTAAATCATTCCCAAAAAATACTACACAACAGAATCAGCATCAGTTTTTGGCAACTCGGTCAGCTTGTTACTATAAATAGCAACATGAATTCTAACTTTTTCAAAAAGTTGATGCTTTGAGGATCTGTTGGAAATTGACGGTAGATGACTTTAATAACGACAGGTTTTTGATCAGTAGTCACATGAAAACGTCTGACGACAAAATTGTGAGCATGTTTCATTGAATTGGGATAATTTAGCGGCGCTAAATACGGCTCAAAAAGAAATTTTTGAAAATACACGGAAATTACAGTGCTACTGTATTAGTCGTGCATTGCTTAGTGGAGTAAAATTGCAGCTACTGCATTCAAATGAATGAATGCGCCAAATTAAATCTGATGCATGATAATCTGTAAATTCTGTGACTTGGGATCAACTATTTGTAACACAAAACTGACGATATTACCTATAAAGTTATTAAAAGTAGTGCTTACGGTATGTTAGCATTATTCACACAATATTTACACATATGCATCCATGGACGAATAAACATGCTAACTATTAGTGTTTTGTTTATAACTTCATTTCTACTTGTCAATGGTTTACATGAACTTTGAATTGATAAAGACACGTTCTTCAAAAAGCACGTTCTTTAAAAGATCAAGATTTGAAGTTCCAATGGGCAAATTTTGACAAAATTTGGGTTGCTTACTAGAAATTTGTAGAAACCAAGTCATAAAAAAATTAGAGTCGTAGCTGTTATGGCTTTGAAGCAAAATCAAAAAATGTCTAAGGTGGTCCAGGTGCACCCACACCGCGTAAAATAGGGTCAAGCTATTTACCGTCAATTTGGCAGTAACTTCCATTGGAGACACTCAGACTTGACGTTGACTTTCATTCATGTGCACGGTAGGCCTACAGTCGAATAGAATGTCTCTAACTTGAGGGTTCGTGTTATCTAAGCTAATCAAAGAAATATTTGGTTTATGGAAAATAATCGGACATTTCCTGTTTCGCATATTCCTGTGGCCCATTGGAATCCGATGCGAATGGGACGAAGAAATTTAGTCTGCGAAAACACAAGTATCAAGAAAAGCTGGTTGCTTATTTACCTGTAATGAAGGACTTTAATAAGCACACGTGTTGAGATCTATGATCGGCAATGATATCATTTAATTTTTAAAAAGATGTAAAATGACATCATTTTAGATCATCATATTTTTTATAATGAAAATATACGATTTTTAGTGAAATATACGTAGGCCTACACCGTAAATAGATCTAGTCATACGATTTTTTTTGATTTACATTTCTACCAAGCTACTTTACTGCTCTTAGCAATGAAATTGAAATTAGAGTGCATGCAGCATCGATATATTCCAAATAATGGAAGACTGAAGAAAGCAGCTTAACCATACAAAGCTTCTTGCATATCAAAACTTAGGTAGGGCCTATGGCCTACACATTAGACATCTCAAGTTTTGATTTAAGTTTTATACACTCGAATTATAAATATACCTACAATATGCTGTTGGTTAGGTCAACAGTATCTAAGGTACGAAAAAAAGCTAAAAATATTTAGATTACAGCCAAGTCTTCAAAAACATCAAGAAAGTGTTATTAATGAGTTGCTTGACAATTTGTGTGATAGACAGACTGATGGACAATAGCCTGTTGTTTTTCGCTACATGAATGAACCAGTGCGGAAGGACAAGGATAGAACAAACGAAAGAGACTAAATTTGATTCAATACAAAGTGCGAAGAATCTATGATAAGAAATATAATGGAACAAAAATTTTTGATGTTATCAGTTTAAATCATTCTTCAAAAAAAAACTTTCTTCCACCGATGACTTTGGCCACATCATGCCTCGTCGCCTGACTCACAGCAATCCTCTTGTCATGCCCTTTTCGCGAACACTCCGTCGTAGCTCGTCATTTATTCCTTTTTGCACCGCCCTGTACAACAAACTTCCACGTACTGTTTTATGATTATTTTGCTTTTTGCTCTTATGTATGGACCTGCATACAATCTTTTTATTCTCACGTGATCTACTTCTACATGTACACGTATTCATTTACGTATTTTATATTTTGCTGGCAAAAAAGTGTTAAAATTTGTTTTTCTGTGTAAGAATCTGAACTCTATGATTGTGATATGCATGCTGTAATGTACGATTTTCATTAATTGAATAAACGTCTTATTATTAAAACTAAAATGATATCATTTTATCATTGCCGATCTTTGGTTAAGATGGGTTGTTGGAAATCAAATTGCTTGGATTATCAGAGGCTTCCGATTTATTTGATGCAAATGCTCTTTCTTTCTTTATTTCACTGGCTTTCAGCAACATTATGCAAAATTTGAACGTATGCATATCGGTTGAAAATTACTTGTCTAGCACAAATCAATGTCCAGTTAGGGCTGTAGAATAGAATATTGAAATTGGGAAGATATTGAACATCCTGCAAATTAATATTTGATAAAATTTTCTGGAATATTTATATAACCAGTGCCTTAAAATATTTTTAGAGCACGAAGATAATATTTTCGCTCCATCAAATATGTTGGGAACCTCCAAAATGCTCAAAACTTTGATAGGTTTTCTGTTATCCTTCACATCAAAAGAATATATTCTCTTCCAGTACCTCCAAAACTAGTTTGATGTTTGCCTTGATATTATGGGATTTCTTCGTCAGAATATCCGCTCTTTTCTGTAGTATTTCCACTTTCTTTGATATAAATGCTGTTGCTTCATTGCAAGTGAGCTCAATGAAGAATCCAAACCCAACGTCGACAAGAATCTTCGATGCATCAGGTCTGTAATATAAAAGGGATATCAATCAGAGAAATGGCCACATTCAGTAGAACTATGACCACAGCACACATAGTTGTGAATTAGAGGTTTGCATTCGTCGGAAAATTAGCCTCGATCAACCAAAACATGGACACGAAGTTCAATCCGCCGACGTCCGACACAGAAGTCTTTTGTATACATTACTTGTGAATAATTCAACTAAGTACATTCAATACAAATCAAATGCTAGCTTGAAGAGCAGATTGGAGAAATTGTAACAAATAATTCGGTTTTAATTATAAGTGAATAGTCATAAGAATTAACACCTGTATCCCGTCTAGGAAAAAGCTGTTGATGAAGTTGCTATGAACTCACAAAAGTCTCTTGCTCAAACTTTCTGATGAAAATGCGCGATAGCTTGCACTCGTGACGGAGGCGGCCGGGGGTGGCAAGAATGGCGCGAAATACTTTGCTCAGGTTCAGGCACTCGGCAACAGACTCGGTCCACGAGGCGGTTGGTGCTCGTGGCTCGGCCATGAATTGGTTAACTTTCGTACAAGTGCAATAAAGGAATGTTGTTTATCTACCCTTCATCATCGTGCAACATAATGGAAAAGCCTGTCTTTACCTTCAGTTATCTCAAACTGAACATTTACAATGAATAATTGCCGAAACACAGCTCTAATAGTTAATGCACGGAAGCGACACGAAACACGATCGCGTTCGTGTCACGAACACAGACCTCTAATATAGGTCATCAGCAATTTTCAATTAATAGACTTCACAATTTGTTATAAAATCAAAATCTCAATTGAAAAAGAGAACTTACATTCTCGCCTTCACATAGAAATTATGGCCAATGTCCACTTTTGTTTCGACATTTTTCAATGATTGACCAGTTTCCTGAAATGGAAAATGCATCACAAGTCAGGCACTTAGAATCTGATGTAGAATGAGTGCAATTTAGCTCCATTACCTCGAACTTTCCTAATGTATTTTTCAAAGTAGAATACTCTGATATCTCATCAAGAATCTTCTGTCTGTCTTCTAAAACTTTCCTGCAAAAATAACAGCTTTTACATTACATGGCATCATCCACTATATTTATCACTTGCATAAATTTGGGAAACCTCGACGACTGGGCAATAAATATATCTCACTTCAACTCTGTTACTCAAGCGTGAAGAGTTGCTCTGAAAACACTACCGGAGTTTTCGATGAGTTTACTCCTTTGAATATAAGCGTGGGGAAACCGGGGTTTCTGAATAAGTCATTTAATTCTATAAGTCGATTGAGCAAGAACCGAGCTTTTTATGTGACAATTTACAAGCTCACGGTACTATTCGGTAATCATCATCATCGTCAGTGAACATTTAATCTGAATGCGCGAAATGGTAATTGTATACTACATTTCTAATTTATCAACACATAGATGAGAATGGAGTAACCGGCGTCCACGCAGGAATTCAAATTTGAAAGTTCCCCCAAACAGAAACTACATGTACTAAAGTAATAAATAATACTCATGCAGGCCACATTAGGACGAATTGGTGGGGTCCGTGGAAAATTCCCATCCCTATTGTAACAGCTAGTAATAAGCACTTCTCAGGAGAAATAAACGACTTCAATAGTTCTGATTTGAATAAAATTCAATTTAAATGCGAAATAGTTGGGAAACACCTTTTTACAAATCGATGGTGAAAGAATTACTTCTCTAAAATTTCATTCGTTGGATTAACACGGAGTTCGTGCTACTGTGCCATGATAAAGACTCGAACGAAGGTCAAGTGATTATGATTGAGTACCGTCTTCCATGAGTGATGAAAAGGCTAGTACGCAAAGAAAAAAGTTTCCGATAGTTCACTCGCGGTTAATCTCTGATTGCAGAATAAATTATTCCGTGATAACTTCATGGAAAGCGGATATCTTCCTCGAAATTAACCGGTATATATTTTTTTAAAAAAGTTATTGAATGTATTCCATTACTCTCGTCTGTCGTCGTTTTGTGGGAATTCAGAAACTATCCGAAACTAAATTACTTCTCATTTTATTGAGTCATCCTGGATAAAAGGAGGCCTCACATTGTATGTGATTCTACTATAAATTGCGGCTACCACTGTACTGAGTGTGCCCTACTGAAGAGAAAAAATTTAATTTGATAAATTAATCAATTACTCAATTATCCATGAAAACCTACACTTTATATTGTTCTGAAGTTGTATAATCGTACACTTAGAAATTTTATTGATAGTTTTTATCACAAACTGATGCGCGGGTGTGTGAAAACACAAACAGGAGGAAGAGTTTCCATCTTTTTACATGCTCTTCTATGGCTATGCATTTGAACACAGACGATGCGTTATTCAGCTGTCTTTGGATATGAATTATTCGTCGAAAAAAATCAAAGGGGGCATGAACATCAATAAATTGGCGGCATTTAATTAAGAGTGTCAAGATTTTCGGCAAATCCCTTAAAATCACATTATTGAATGTAGGTTGTCAAACATGGACTTTTTCGATTCATTCGTTTTTTCGCAAAGTAGGATAAATAATTGTTAAATTTCTTAGACACAGACTCTGATGTACAAGGTAGTAACACGAGAATCATGCGTGCAACATTATTGGTTTGATATGATGATCACGGTAGGAGCTAAACTTTTGTACTTTTCTTTATTCTATCAGTGCTACATCATCTAAATATGAACATGTTACAACAACGTTGCAACTTTCAAAATACGCAACAATGAAAATTTAGTTACTGCTGATTGTCACGATCAAAGATTGGCAATGATAAAATGATATCATTCTATTCTGAGGAAAAATGATATTATTTTATATCATTTTATTTTTGAAAAATGATATAAAATGATACCATCAAAAATTTTTGTTCCATTATATTTCCTAATCATAGATTCTTCGCATTTTGTATTGAAGCAAATTTAGTCAAATTAGTCTCTTTCGTTTGCACTACCCATGTCCTTCCCCAGTGGTTGACTCATGTAGCGAAAAGCAACAGGCTATTGTCTGTCAGTCTGTCTATTACACAGATTGTCAAACAATGGTAGTTTAAAAACACTAGTTTGATTTGTTTTTTCTGACTTGTCTTAGATTCCATAATACGAGTATAATAGAAGCTTATGAATAAATTATTAGTAAAATGCAAACGAGTACATATTTGAAATGAAATAATTAATTTTAATTTTAAATTTAATTTTTTTTACTTAATTTAAATTTTTAATTTTTAATTAATTTGGAAAAAATAAGTTTGGAAATACTAGTACGGTCAAAGCTAAACATTTCGGACTTAGATGATAAGGACTGCCGTTTTCTGGGATTAGCTCTACATGTACAGTGTATATTTCATTGCTGGTTGCTTCAGACTTCCAGGATGCCCATGATTGAGCATTGAGGTCTTTAACCGTAATCTAAATATTTTTTAGCCTTTTTTCGTACTTTTAATGCTGTTGGCATAATCAAATTGCATATTGTAGGTATATTTGTAATTCGAGTGTAAAAAACTTAAATCAAAACTTGAGATGTCTAATGTGTAGGCCATAGGCCCTACCTAACTTTTGATATGCAAGAAGCTTTGTATGACTAAACTCTTTTCTTCGGTCTTCCATTATTTGGGATATATCAATGCTGCATGCACTCTAATTTCAATTTCATTGCTAAGAGCAGTAAAAGTAGCTTAGTAGAAGTGTAAATCAAAAAATTGGTATGACTAGATCTATTTACGGTGTAGGTCTACGTATATTTCACAAGATAATGGTGTATTTTCATTATAAAAAAATAAAATGATATAAAATGAAATCATTTTATAAAATTCGTAAAATGATATCATTGCCGATCATAGGGCACGATGATAAATACCGGCATAATGGCAATCAGTAAAAATACATTGTAAATTTATCTCTGAATTTAGTTTTGTGAACAAAGAAGCTCAAATTGGATAATTTTCGAACTTTGCATGACAAAGCATCCCACTTCAGATCGCATGAATGTGATTTATTTCATTACTGTAGGCCTCTGTCAGACTTAGCAAGTCGCACGCACGTTCTTCTACATTGAAGGTCCGTGTTTTCAGTCTGATCAATGACCATCACACAGACTGCAAGTTGGCATTCTTGTTTTCATTCCGTGGACAACAGAGACTGTACCGCTACATCAAGTACATAAATATGAAGAATGGTTGAAACTTAAAACATTGGTAATCACAATCTTCCCCCGCTAGATCGTGAATAGAAAAATAGAAAAAATTGCTGCCATTAGCAGGATTCGGCGCTGATAATACAGCGCCTGTTTATTCGAGAGGCTTTGGTCATTTTTTACAGAATTTTCACCCCTAGCACAGTCATGAACGAAGCTAGGGGTTACTCTGTGAAAAAGTAACAAATTGTATCATTACAAATAAATAAAAGGGAAAACAGATCTTCTAATCTGATCAATCTGTCCCCATCAGAAACATATTTGCACGCCTCTTGAAAGTATCAAGATTCTATTGGTCAGGGAAAGTGGTCTGGGGAAGCTGATTCCAAAGCTGTGCCGTGCGAACAAAAAAACTTTTCGAGCGACTCACAGTACGTGCGCGCTCTAAGCTCACATGATAGCATGTGAATGCATTAGCTCTACGTGTGCTTTTGGAGAAGATCCTAGGTTTGGGTGCGCACTCATTTACTGCAGAGCTGCTTCTACCGAAATAGTATCTGTAGAAGAGATTGAGTGAAGCGACATTCCGCCTGACGGAGAGCGGCTGCAACTTGTTAGCAAGTTTTTCACCCAACGAATAGCAAGTTGTTGATATTCGAGCAAATCCGGATGCAGTAAAACCTGTCTGTAGTGAGTGACACCGGCTTTCCCGTAGAACGGACATACTTTTCTAGTGGTCTCTGTGGCACACTGTTAAAATGCCAGGAGTAGCGATCCCTCAGCCCATAAGTCGAGCCCCGAAAGTGTCATTGGAAGTCGTGAGGAAGAGCATCCGAACTAAAAGATCACAACGCTCTAAATCAAGGTCTATGTCAGCACCGTCCAAGCCACCAGTTAGGGGGAGTAGTGACGTTAAACCATTCATCATAATTTCCATTCTGAAAAGGCATCCATTTATCAGATCAAGAAGCAAGAACCTGTGTGAATTTCAACCTGTGTATATTTCACTTGTCTGTAAGCATCCGCAATTGTCATTACAAAAAATTCCAGTGTCGACTCAAGAAGTATATGTATACAGTGAAAATTTTTATATGAAAAGATTCATTTTTTGCTAAGATTGCGTTCTTGTGGTCTAAAACTTTTATTTGAGTAGTTTTCAAAAAGCTAAATTTTTATAAATGTATATACTACCGACATGATGCCCCTTTATAAGTAGTATGAAACAAGTTGGATATCAAAAGGAATGAATATTTGGTAATAAGCATCTTACCTAAGAGGAAATTAAGCTGATTGTAAGGGAATTTCATGAACCGCATTATAATGGAAGTCTTTATGAAAAAGTCGAGATCCTATTGTGCTGTCTTGGCTGCTTTTGATTAAATTTTCATCGTCATGATTTTATGATTCACTAAATTTTTGTTTTATTTCTTGAATCTGAATAGTGATGTGGACCCATTTACATCTTTTTAAGTCAATTGAAATCACTGTCTATGATTATGATGTCTTGCTCTACCAGTGGCAGGTAGCTTATGATGTGATCACGCTTAAGAAGATTCTCTTGGGGTTCAGCATGAAAGCAATAGCAGGTCATCGAGTTGCTCATTTGACAAACATTACCTCTCCAGGGCTGTCATGACACGAAGAATCTGTAAAATACAATCATTCTCTGTGTTGCTATCATGATCAGTCAATTCCGAGAGAATTTCTTCAAACTGCAAAAGATTTGCATATCTCACATTTGGTAGCAATACCCAAATGCATTCACCTCGACTTCATTTAATCGAAACTGCATACACATTGGGCTACTCTACCTAATATACGTACTCTATGATGCCTACCTTGTCCAATGGACTATGCATTAATTAATGTACGTAATCTGTTTATCATGCCTACCCAATAATAAGAATCGCATTACAGAGTTGTTAACTGTATGGCATTCGATTAGTATATTTACCATGGAGTAATCGTGTATATGGACACCGCGAGAAAATCATGGGTACAGGCCTGTACCACTGGTGGTTCGGCTTGATCGAGGCACGACTAATAATTTTCATCTATTCCATAAAACATGGCTCGAATATTAACATGCTGATACCTAAACTGTCTTAGCTGCTTTGCACAAGTCTATTATCTATATTCAAAATTGCTACAATGAAACATTGCCTGATATTGATTAACATAATATGCTTTGCCTGTTGAATGGCATTCAATATGCATGTAAATACATATGAAGACGATAGCTGAATTCATTTTTATTATGTAAAAAGAGCAATGTGAATCATGTATATTTCCTTATGACAACAATCCCATGTAAGAACATATATAGACATGACACTGCGTTGTCATATCACACCATCAACTGCACGTTATACCTCATTTCGCGCCACGTCCTCTGATGCGTCAGAAGTCCATAGTACACATGCATTTGCATGAAGTTTGGTAGTTACTGCATGTAGTATTCCATCTGTAGTCTACTCGTCCTCCTATGCTTCCTTCAAATGCAATTTTAAGCCACCCATGAACAGAACAACTGCATAGTACAAGGTCTGCTGAGTTTATGATGTCAAATACTTCCTAGAGATCGGAAAATTAGATCGTCATAACCGCAGCGTTCCCTACAACTGTGATCGGAATAACCAAGGCTGATTTCCTACATACTGTATATAAAATTTCTTGAGAATTTGCGTCATCACTCTAACCGAGTTCTCAATACAAGCGAACTCGTTATAACTGGATGCTGCTACTTTGATTATCAATGTTGACATTGCTATTATTGCTTATAAGCTTAAATTATAATTATCAAAATTGGAATTCATGACTTATACTACTGTCATTATTTGTGGAACAACTTTGGTATAAATACTTAAAAACAATAAATGTGTCTATCAATAAGCTACATGTATACCATGATTATTGCTTTTGATATAAAATGATGTCTTAATAATCAAGGATGGATGATATTTTAAACAGTGACTTTGCATGCTAAAACTTCAGTATAGAGTAGAGTGGGGCTAATTCGGCTAATTTTCAGAAATTTCCTTTATTGTACTTAGATGAAGTCGAATTATTAAATCAAAGTACCACTAAAAGCGCAAGTGATTCTACCTCGGATAGCTAGAGGACAGATTCTTTAGAAAACATGCTTTGTCTTGCATCTAGGTCAACATGTTTAAGGTGACCGACATTACCCCACCATAGAGCTAATTCGGTCACCTTCGTTTGACCAAATATTATTCCATATATTTTTCAAATATTGCTTTTAATAATTGAAATTTATCCTTTTCTATTCTGGTTACCAGTGATTTTTGACTTAATAACAATATTTGCTCGCTAAAATCTTTTACAATACAGTAGATATATATACAGTAGATATGTTGACGATATATTCATTTTAACCACATCCCGTGAGGAATCATTGCGAATTTTGGAAAATATGAACTCATTGCATAGCAACATCAAATTTACAATCGAACATCCCACAGATAGCAACTCTTTGTCTTTTCTCAACTTTTCCATTCGACTTGAAAATGGCATTGCTTGTTACAATTATTTCCAGAAATCCGCTAAAAGGTTGTTGTTTGTTAATTACCCCTCCGCTATTCCTATTGAACAAAAGCTTAATATCGCTAAGAACGAATTGCAAAGAAGATTGGTGAGATGCTCTAACATTGAAGATAAACAAAAATGCAAAGACGATCTTTACAAAATACTAAAACTCAATGATTATCCTTATCATTTTCTTCAAACTCACCTTCCACGAATCCCCGGACGTACAAACAAACCCAAAATTCTGTTTTACTTTCATATACCATTCATATCGGATTCTGTAAACAACCAACTAAAAAGAATATTCAGAGGTGTCAACTTACCTGTCCGTACGAGTATATCTCACAGGTCTTTTACATTACGAATAGCTTTAAATCAACGCCATCGTCATGACAATATCAAATGTGATCTTAGATCTTGTCAGTTAAATAATAATCTATGTCTCCGTACAAACGTTATTTATCAAATTAAGTGCAATTCATGTTCAAAAATTTATATCGGTAGTACGATTCGATCGTTGCACGTGCGCCTGAAAGAACATGTAAGTAGAAAAGAATCCAGTGTATTCAGGCACAAACAACTTTGCTCACCAAAGGATATTTTCCCTTTTGAAATTTCTATCCTAGCTTCCGATAATGATAACATCAACCTTCGTCTTCGAGAAGCTATGAACATCAAGAAATTGCTTTTCTGATTTCTTTGTATATTTTGAATTTTGTAACATCTATTGCATGCTCTGTTTTACTTCCTTTTAGTTTAAATAGTTTTAAATCTCATTTCGTCTCCAAATCCCTTTGAAAATTGTGACGATCATATTGATACTGCAATCAATATTTTGATGAATGTGAGCATAAATATCTTTTTCAATAATTCACAGAAGAAATGTAAAGACAATATACGCAAAGACACTGTGAAGGAGTTTAAACGAAGACAAAGAAGAAAGAGTCAATGAGAATTGTCTTTTTGAATTTATTACCTCCAAGTAGGTTTATTCACCAAAGGTTAAGATTAAAATTTATACTTTTATGTTTAAAATATTTGGATATAATGGAGAAGCACTTGAAGCATAACACATAAAAAAAATGAAAATTGCATGAGAATAGTGCAGCAGCAGCGTTGAAAAATTAAAAAGTAACAATAATTGTACTGCTGTAAACATACCAAATCTAGGTACTAAGCAATACCTACATACTCACACAATCGGGAAAGGAGCATTATCGGCTTTTAAACGCGATATAATATAGATTTTGTGGTAATTTGTAGGTATAAAAGATGGAGTAATCATTTAGCATCATTATCTCATGTCAAATCAAGAAGAACAATACGTAGCCAAAACAATCTGACAAGATCGCTAATGGCCCTTTTAGAGGGCCGGGTATGCGCTATTCCTGGCCGTGATTCTAGTCGGCCATGTTAAGACTCATATGAATGATGGTTGTGCTTAAGTATTTCAGAAAATGAAAGCTGAATTGAATAAATCATAAGTACAACGATCAAATTACCAAGAATTTCATTTATAACAAATGAATGCTGAGATGGCTTTCAATATTGTACAAGAATTATCTGAATAGTCCATTATTTTCTGCCCTTAAAATTTTTGTCTTCATTCCGCTAGTTGATGAGAATACATGATCAGAGTTAAGAACGGAATTTATTGTCCGAGATTCTTATTCATACATAACCAAAGTCATACATATTACAAGGGAATCATCTTAAATTGAATTATTATAATCTCATAAAAGAAACACTAGATGGAAAAATCACAATCTAATTCACATGATTATGGTAACAGTTCCTGGTTACTTCAAACCGACACATGCTTCCCAGAGAAATGCATTGAGGAAGACCTTCGCCTTTTTACACTCTGCAAGAGCCATAAAATCGAGGAAAAGGAACAACATCTTTAATGTTGGAAATACCACACAGAAACTGAAGAAAGCGATCAAATCCGATGCCATAACCTCCATGAGGAGGTCCTCCGTATTCCCGCAGATCCAAGTACCATTGCATGTTCTGCACGAACTGTGGACCTCCGGAATCCAACATACGAGCTCTCAGTCTATCGTAATTCACCTCGCGCACACTTCCACCCATCACCTCTCCTACATCGGGAAGCAATAGATCAATAGCTTGCGCCGAAGTCTCATCTTCCGAAAGCGCACAATAGAAAGGCTTCGATATAGCAGGAAATCCAGTGATGAATAAAGGTTTGTCCCCGACATGTTTACTCAAGAACCGCTCGTGTTCCTTGCCGAAATCCGTCATGTCATGAGATACTTCTGATTCAGTGAACAGATTCGCATTTGTCAAAAGAATCTGCAAAGCTTCCTTGAATGTCATTCGAACAAATGGAGTTTCAATGAATTGTTGAATACTGTTCTCGCTGTGTTCCACATCAGATTCGTTGAGTCTGAAGCGCTGGTCGACCAAACGAAGGTCATCAATAACCGATTCTGAATCGTTTAAGAATCTCTTTGCCACTTGTCGCATTATATGTTCCACGTGTTTACACAGCGCATTTTCACTGTCAAGATCGATGCTCTCGCCCTCCAGCATGTAGAATTCTGATAGATGATGACGTGTCATCGATTTCTCACCCCGCCACGCTGGTGACAAAGTGTATACTTGGCCTAACCCGCTAGTCATGGCCTCAAGATGTAGCTGAGAAGACACAGTGAGATGCACACTGTCACCAGGTTCATGATCAGAATGACTGAAGAATGTTTCTCCTCCTACAATAGTCAAAGTTTCACCAGCACCTTCACAATCCGCCTTAGTCAAAAGAGGTGTATGCACGTGGAAATATCCGACAGAATCGTAGGTGTTGTGAACAGCACGTTCTAGATGATGTCGCAGACGGTAAAGAGCGCCGAACGCAGGTAGAAGAGGGCGCAGATGAGGCCACTGACGGGCAGTCTTGTTTTCCACAAGTCTTCCATCTCCAAGTGGATGTTTCTCTGTGTGATTCGATCCTAACAATGTCAGAGATTTGCATTTAAGCTCTGTTGCTTGCCCACGCCCCCGACTTGCATGTAAATCCCCCTCAGCGCGAATACAAGATCCCAAAGCGATGTCATCAGATACATCTGTGCTTGGGACCATTATCTGTAATGGAACGGAACATGAGCCATCGTCCAAACTCATGAATGTCAGTTTCTTCTGTCGTCGGACTGATCGAAGCCAGCCAACTACGGTCACAGCTTCTAATTTGTCATCATCAGTCAGTTCGACCTGTTGTAGCCAGCTGACACTGGTTCTTCTCATGCTCCCGTACCATCGACGACAGGTGATGGATATCGATCGCAGCATTTCAGTACGTACAGTTGGATAACTCGAAAAGAGATATTTTCTCAATGTCCCCTGAAATTGAAGAGGATAGCAAGCGATAGAAAAGGCTAGATGCATCGGTTTGAAGTTCAGAGAATTATCTAGTCTCAGCATCTATTTGGTCGGAATGGTCACTGTATTAACATTATTAACAGCAATGCAGTTTCAATAATGAGAAAAAATCACATGCGACTCAGGCAACTCAAAAATTCACTAATACTCATGCATCATTAAGGTACAACCACATAATTAGATTCATCTGCGCGCGCTTCAGTTTCCTAGAAAGGAAGAATTGTATGCAACCTTAATGTCGAAATGGCACATCACAGAATTAGACAACTTGCTCCTTCTCGAATGGATAATTCGTGTATCACTTGCTATTGGAAATGGCAAACAAGAAGCTGTCAGCAGAGGACACCAGAGCCAGTGAGAGATGCGTGCGTGCTGCGATATCACTTCGTATATATCAACGCACACATCGTCTGGAATTCGATTCGGTGTATGCATTATGCGGTAAGGAATGGTGAGCAGACGATGGTGAAATCATCAAGTGAACTAATTTTCGTACGCCTGCTACTTTTTTTAATAATCATCGGAAGGGCCAACATTATGGAGAAAACTTGTGCGCAATGATCTGAATTCTCCGAATCTGAAGGAATTTGGGCAATCGAAGCACTTGCTGGAACTCACAGTAATCCGCAAGCGACGAACGACTTTTTTCCTATCTTTGTAAGGTATTAGGAATTCCTTTTTGCCCACTTAATAGGTTCCTCGATTTGCCGGCGTTTTCTTATTAATCACACTTCTAGCAAACCGAAGCCGATAAACAAAATATTTAATTCTGTGTGTACAACAATGTATTGTAGGCTATAGATCATCAAGTCTTATAATAGTCAAGCATCATTAAGGAACTCTGAAACATCATTAAGACTAACAGTAGCAAAGCGATGCCGATATGGCACCGACTCTGAATTACTTTAGGTATTACTAAAAGTATTTTAGGTTCTAAACACCGGGCTCCAATCAAACAACATACGAGTAACATAACATCGCATGATATTTTATAACCACATCCTTCAATGCGTAAATACTCGACTGGATATTCAACTCTGTACCACTGTTTAGTGTATTCATAATAACTCAAGTGAGCGTTGGTTAAGGTTTTGGAGATTTTGGTTCTTAATTTTGCCGAGGTCATGCCAGTAAGAAGAATTATCGGTCATCTAGATATGATATATTGTGTTTTTGAATGATATCAACTAACGAAGAAATTTACGTATGCCAAATGCGTAGGAATAACAATGTCACGCAACTGAGGGCCTTGATCTCCATTATTATTTGTACATGCAAAGTATTTTTAGTTTGATTTCAGTAGCAGAAACTGCATCACTAAAAGTATCTTAGTGATGGGGACAGCTTAATCAGATTAGTAGATCTATTATTTCGCCTATGTTTATTAAAAATAATCTAATTTATTATCTTTATTGAGTAGGTCATAGCTTCATTCATGGCTTGTAGCCATACTATGAGTGAAAATTCCGCAAAAAATCTGTATATGTAATTTGGTATTCGCATCTTTTATAATGCTTACAAGATCTTCTATAACAAATAAAAAATGTCACGCCACTGAGATATAATATGGTCCACATCATAGAGTAAGTATATTAGGTAGAATAGCAACTCGGCATTTATTAAATCCACATTGTGTATACAGTTTCGATTTTATTAAATGAACTCGAGATGAACACAATCGGGTATTGTTACCAAATGCGATATACAAATTTTTGCAGCTTTGAAGTAATTACCACGGAATTGACTGATCATGAAAGCAATACAGAAGGAATAATAATATTTTACAGGTCCTCCGTGTCATGACAAGTTTGGAGAGGTAATGTCTGTTAAATTAGCAATTCGATAGATTGCTATTACCTTCATGCTCAACCTCAAGAGTATTTTCTAAAGCGTGATCATATCACAAGCAACCTGACACTGGCAGAGAAATATAATATCATCAAAGACAATGATCACAATTAACTCTAAAAGATATAAATGGGTCCACATCGCTATTCAGATTCAAGAAATGAAACATGAATTTTGTGAATCTTAGGATCATGCCGATGGAAATTGAATTAAAAACTTGAAATTTCGGCCAAGGAAGCACGATAGACTTCCATTATAATGCGGTTCATGAACTTCCTTTCATAATCAGCTTAATTTCCGCTTAGGTAAGATGCTTATTACCAAATATTCATTCCTTTTGATATCCAACTTGTTTCACATTGTTTATAAAGAGGCTTCATGTCGGTAGTACATAAATTTGCAAAAATTAAGCTTTCAATAAAACTGCTCAAATATTTTCTTGGTTCCGCAGGAACGCAATCTTAGCAAAAAAGTGAATCTTTTCATATAAATATTTTCACTGTAGATACTTTTTTGAGTCAACACTACCTACTATATACCTAGTCGATGGTCCACATGAAATGATTTTACGAATTTCAATGTCGGTATTGTCATCAGAGATGGATTAGGAAATTATCTACCTAAGCCCTGTATAACAGTTGTGCGCACCTTGATAACATTCGGAGCACTACATTTCAAAAACCTTACTTGCGTGATATCCCCTTAACTTTTTCCTTCTTACTCTATAGGTAGCTCAGAATCTGCGTTCGTAACACGAACAGCGATTGTCTCGTGACGTGTTGATCCGTCATTCGTGTTATCTTTGTGTCTTTTTTTGAAATCACAGTCGTGTTTTATTTTTGTGTTGACAATGATTCTTTAAAAATTTGCAGTTTGAGACAAATTTAAGACAGACTTTCTGTAACACATTTTATTCCACGGTGATAAAGAATAAATAAACAACATTCCTTTATAGATATAAAATATTTTCTAATTCTTATTAAGTTCTCTGTCATTGCATTTGCACTTGTCACAGCATTTGACACCAGTATCAACCGCCTCCTGAGTCGAACATGCTACCCAGTACACGAGGAGAGTAGTGCTAGCTGTTCTTGTCAGCCCGATCATCCCCGCTACAAGCGATTGTGAATTTCCAGTTTGTCATAAACAAGAGACAGTTTTCTATCAATCCAGGGTACCTGGGCAAATGGCCTTTTATTTGATCGGCAGAAGGTCTACATCACTGACATTTTTATCCAAATCGAATTGCCTTCCCGTAATTCCATCAATTCGGAATCCTTCAATTCCTTAAATTCGCCTTCATTAAACTTTAGCTTTTGAGTAGAAATATGTTTTAAATTAATTACTCGCAAGATGAATATTATAATAGACTTTGTTTTAGGCGCAGTAACTTCGTGATCGCACAGAAGTACACGTGTACAAGTGCTCAGCGTTTATTTTCGATGACTGCGACCTCTACTCTGTATCTAATTTTCCTTTAAATCTCTTTGAATCAAAGGATCATAGCATATCAATGACAGGATCACTGAACGAGTCACCCCCATAACGCAGTTTGCACGCGGATAAGTGATTCTGGTAATGACGCCTAATCCGTGAACATGATTACACACTAACCTCAACCAAGTTTTTTACTATAATCATTAAACCAATCAATGACCCAACTAATTGCCGCTAAGCTAACTTTTCAAATATTTCTGCCATAATTTTCCTTCAATATTTTGTGATTTTAATATCTCAAGAGGGCGGCAAACTTTCAACAGGCCTACGATTTGTCTTTCAGGCAAGTAGAATTTAGGGAGGTCCACTAAATAAAGCATTAAAAGGGCTGAGGATAGATCATGCAAAAGAGTTATCTGCTATATAGTTAGAGCCATCCATATACTGCCATTTTTGGATATATTTTATTAGCAGAAAATGGGACCGCTTCCGTAACCCTGCCAAATAAATTCATAGCACAGAAATGATTCGATTAAATGATTGCAGAATACAGATCAGATCTTAAATTATGGAATTATGGAATATTTATACGTTTCCATCGAATCAGCTATCTTCATATGAAGAAATGGACAAACTTAGCAATTGTGATTAATTGTTCACAGCTGAGAATGCGTAGCATGAAAATTGAGGGAGGGCCCATTTTTACACTTAATGCCTCGAAGGATGTAATTGTTTCATTCTATTCCTTCAAGAGAACCATCCAAACATCTTGCATTCAGGGCTGTCACTCTTTTTAAAAATAAAAACCGGAAAGTCAAATCGGAATGGGCCCCTAAAATGCGCAGCCGTGGGTCCCCTTAAAAAAAATTACGATCATTCGATATCCGACAGTCCGAAAATATTGAAATCGTTCAGGCAGAAGTTGAGTCTGTTGTAATATAGATGCTAATGAATCCTCAGTCAGCAAGTAAATAAATGGCATAATATTGATACTGATGCTCATCAGTTTTTATCAGGTGCACTAGAATGCATGACTCGAAAAACTACTACTTTCAAAAGAACTGCTTGTACTTTGATAGAATGTACTACTGAGACTCCTCCCCCCTCCTACAACACAAAACCAGCACGAATAATCAGCTTAACTGTTTCAAAAATAAACTTCTTCATTTCGTTCAAAAATTTTACATTCAAAATTAGAAGGCATTATTCTCGTGCAGCTGTCATTTTCTGTTAATCATGCCATGACGTCACACGATACATGATCTTGTCTTCATTGTGAAGATTTTTCATGAAACCCCTGGGAATCGCTGTTCAGCTGTTCGATGTTTGGAAGATTGCTTCTGCAGAACGGTCTGGTCACAACAAGTACCTTAAGACAAACTTCATGGATCAACGAAGTCTAAAAGCTTGGGCTGGCATTTCCTTATGAAGTGCAATGGTGAGCAAGTAGAAAATAAACTGTCATAGTGGTGCTAGTGTTACTGGTGTTAACAGCTGCTTTCATTTGAATCATAAATAACTTACAGAAAGTCATCATTGAGTCGCTAATTGCCATTTCAAAAAACTTTGAAATGATCAGTGAGAGAATAGGGTATTGATAGGAAAGTGACGTTGGGGGTTCACTGTGGGATATCCTCAATATTGACAGGAAAGAAAATTATATTATAAACAAATTTCAAAGTAAAGCATCATCCGTCACGTTACACAAAAAATTAATCCATGTCACACAGCACGAATTGACGACTAAAAGGTATCGCACATTACAGACACCATGCTAGTTAATATGATATTTAATCTAAAATGATGCCCAGACCACGAAAGGAAAAAAGGCAGGAGATGAGAGAGATATTTGAGAGAGAGTTCACCATCTCAAAGGGCCCTTCACGATCTCAAGAGGACTCCCCTCGATCTCAAAAGGGCACTTTCACAATCTAAAAGGGCCCCTCACGATCTGAAGAGGGCCCCCTCGATCTCAAAAGGGCACCTTCACGATCTCAAAAGGCCCTTCACAGTCTTAAAGGGCCCCTTCATAATCTAAAAGTGTCTCTCACCATCTCGAAGGGCCCCTAAAATGCTTCAGAAAGCAAACATTTGTTCATTGGTAGAACATTTTCACTACTTAGTTTAGGCTAAAAAAACTGAATTCCGGTAAAAACCGGAAGAGTGGCAGCCCTATACATTCCATAAGGCTCGTCATAAAATTTCATATTTCATCATTCCATTCCTTGACATCACGCTTTTCAATTCGTATGAAAATATCAGACCCCATCTGAAGCTGTTTATAAATCATTTTCGACCAATCAAGAAATAAATTTCAAAAGATAGAGAAATCCGAAGGAATCCAGAAATGTCTCTTTGTGAAAGTTACACTCAATAAGTTAAGAAGCTTCCGTGTATTTGTCATCATTAAAATTGCATCTTCATCAGTATCAGATAACTGATCTTGGGAGTGACTGATAAATTGACTCATAAGCAAACTTAGAGCAAAAGATGATATTATGAAGAGAATATCATATTAGGAATTATCAAAACAAAATCATAACTAAGTGTATTAATTTCCTGGTGAAGGAAACATTCACTCTCAACTTGATGACTCCAAAAATGAGCATTTTTTTACTTTTAATGACATCGAAACAAGTAAGACCATATGACTGAATAATTGCAGTGGTGCCTGTAAATCAATAGCAGCATGCTCAGGTTTGAGTTGATAATTTTTTGTAGGGAAAGATAAAATTCACAATGACGATGATGACGAAAGGGTCAAAATTTACTCAGATTTATGGGGCAAGGACACAGACACACAGCGATGTGAGTGATATATTAGTAATTCATACACTTCACATATTCAATAGCAATTTGACACAATTTGTGACAACTAGTGCAGGTAAAATGCACAAATGTGTCATGACACTTATCCTTCAAAAACAAAGATTAAATACGCTGTGGGTTTTTGCTTCTTTAATATAACTTCTAGTAACTTGCTTTCCATTGTAAAATTGATTCACACAATTTTTATTCCTCAAACTGTGAAAACGTTACGTCCTTACACAGAACGATTTAGACATTCTAAGTGTTTCATATTGATGATGCTCACTCACTTTAAATCGCCTCGAAGTTTCTCATTCAAAAACTCTTCGTACTTTAAGACTTTCTCACTTATTGCGGAATTCAAATCCTATAACGAAGAAAAATGAAAATAAATTTCAGTGGTAAAATAGGAATTATTTTGTGTCTGTTAAATTCATTGTTAAACGATTGATTATAAACGGTGAATAATTCGCATCTAAAAATGCTCGTTTATTGCCGGGGCTTCATCTCTTCTCCAAGGCTATACATCAGTACAGGAGAGTGACAAGAGTGGAAGTGTGCATCTTGTTAATAATCAATCACGCAATACCTCAACGAAATATCATGAGACGTCCATCTAGCAAATACTCATCTAATAGAACACTAAATTCACGATCACAAGGTTGTGGCCTAGATTGTGGTGCAACTACGGTGAATCTTCGCAGGAATCTTCATTTTTGGCATGCTCCATAATCCGTGTATGAAGAGAACGGACTACACTGCTGATGTAGTTACTTTTTGGCACGTGCTTCATCTAATTCCATACACAACCATAGCTTTCATGCAAATGTTATTGCTTGCAATTACACAATTACTCAACTATGAAATTACTAGAAGAAGACGTCTTTAGCATCCATGGTTTCCGCACTTTTCCATAAATGTCATTCCAGGACTTTTCAAGACATTTTGATAATATTCCAGGACCGCGGGAACCATTTCGATCATTGTTACATAATTAACAATGTGTACGACTGATGGGATGAGCGTACAGGCAAGTTAGTCTGCAAAAAATTCTCATATGTACTGGACTATGGAGTACTATGGGATCGCATGACTGTAAGCTAGCGAGATGCTTGGATAGAATTATAAAACATACATAAATGCTCAACAATGCTGAATTCCACATCTCAGTTCATTGATGTTATCCAAGATAAGCAGCAATTGCTTAATAAAAATACCTAGTGCTTTAGTAAGTTTTTATGTAGAATCTCTCATTACTAACATCCCTGTGAAAGAGGAAATAGATATAGCAGATGACTTGGTACGCAACCGCAATATAAATAAACATCTATAGAGTAAAGATGTCTTAAATAGAATTTGCCACTTACGGCAGCTTTATGTATGGCGATGACATGCATGTCCAGATAGATGGTGATTTTACGGACTCGCCATTTGCACCAGCTTTGGCTAACTTATTCATGGCAACTCTTGGAAGAACGTTGATGAACGATTCCCATTCTCCTACACAATATTCCCGACACTATATGACTATATATAAATTCCCAACCGAGATTGGCATTCACCCAGATAGCATTACCTCCTGATGTTTTCACAAAACTCGATCATGTTTTCAATCCAAAAAAACTAAAAACACCGATTTACGCTATTGGTAGACATTACTAAACGAGATACGAGTAGATATCATAAACGCTATGAACTGTAGACTACACATCATTTTTTTAATTTTGCTCTCTTCGATGTTAGTGGATCTGCTATGGTTCTTCTTAGAGATATCGGGTAATGCTTGAAGAAGCATGAGGCTGTGCAAGTGTCAGCAGTAAATTGATTGACGTGCGGAAAATGTACATTCGGAAGATCAGTCACAAGTGTGTTGATAGGCTTGCATCAAATTTTGAGTATTTCTGATCGTCTAGACACATTTTGACAATATTAGAAAATAACAAGTCTCATAGCTAAATAATTTCAAATAAAAGTCACTTCAAATTTTCACACATGCAATGAGGACTTTCAACACACAAATTGTCAATACCAGATATAAAATTTTCATACATAACATTTGGAGAACTATACTTGAATCAGGCTATGCATGTTGAGATTACAGTCACTGCCAGGTGAAAACTTTCCTTCCTCTTCACTTTTCTGACACCTTTGATCGCTTTAAATTTGTTTCCTAACCCCTTGATTCTCTTCAGACAGCAGTTAAAGGCCGCGCAGATTTCTGTCTCAGGTGCATTTCCCTCTCTACCAAAAGAAGCACTGATTTCACTTATTATTTTATTTTTCCAAAAGTTCCCTCGAAATTTTATTAACAGACATCAATCACAGCATTATCGCAGAAAACCCTTGTGTTGCCGCGGAAAATTAGCATGCTTGATGATCACCTAATTCCTTCAAAAAATTTCCTTTCAAAAATTTAAAATTTGGTGTTTTAGCTTCTGGTAGGTAAAAAGATGCACAAAACGGCATATAGTTTTCTTGGTTTGTATAGGCCTACTTGCTGATCTTCAAGGTGTCCACTCACATGTCGTCGTTAAATACATAAAACATTTTTAAAGGCATACCTCGAAAATCATCGCATGGACATACATGCATGCATAAAGTGATCCTACAGTCCACCTTCAATTGAAAATTTTTCGTCCTCGTTTTCTAGCGGGAGGGACATCATGTGCAGAAATACACTCAAGGATATGCATGTATCCCGTGAAATTTGCATGTACATCAAATAAGCCTATATTCCAAGTTGTAACATGCAGTCCGTTTCCTAAATCGTTGCACAAACCGAAAAGCTCTTTTATCTCTTTCTTATTCTCATCAAATTTAACCGTAAGCTGCTTAAGCTCATGTAATTAATTACTGAATTTATTCACTTGGTCAGGCGAGACACTTGCTTGATTTAGGAAACAGTGTGCTGCGCCTAACTAAATGAAGTAATTAGTGATAAGAAAAATTATTCATGATCATATCATAGCTGACCATGTCATAACTTCCACCGTTCCCTGTCATCATTGAATGAGTTGCTGAAAGTCTTGTCGATTCACTTATCGGCCGCAGCAACCACGACGTGAAGAGATTGCTATTGTAATGTATTGCAATGTATTGCTTTTAAACCCAAACTCGAAAGCGCCAGCTTCAATACAATAAAAGTTATTAAGTAGTGTGCAGTTGACCGTTTAAAAAATTTTTGATGCGAAAGTTAGTGAAAAATGAAGTAAATGTGTTAATTGAGTAAAACTGTATCAAATGTTGTCGAAATTCGAAAAAAAATTGTATCATCTATAAGGTTAACACGAGCCTGATTGAATAGTGATAATATAAATTTTCTGTTTTGCGTAGTTTAGTCTGTAGGCATCGGTGAATGAATTGACCAAAAAATCATACTTTTATGTCTGCTGACCACAACTGACCAGACACAACCTAATCGCTCTGCCAAATCAAAGTACTAAACACATCCTTTCACATGACATAAAGTTTATTGAAACTAAGCACCCTCATCAATCAAAACATCGTGTCAGACTTTTTTAGCAGTATTTTTTCGGTAAAACTTATTTATACTGTATCTTTTTGTACATTCAACGAATCTTCAAATCTTTACATCATGATGAAGTTGAGTGATAGCTCACTGTCTGTTAATTTTCATCAAAAAAATTTGTCGTCTAGATGTTAGAATCCTGCATCAAAGAAAACGCTCAATTTTCTATCAGATGGCCTACTGACCACAACTGACCACTTAAGAAAGTAAAATGTGTGCCAAAATAATCTATGGACCACAAGGTTTCATACGGTGCATCGTTCATCAAAATTGAACAGGACTTCAACACGAAAATTACATTTAAAAATAGGTTAACTTTTTGGTGCAATTATTTATGAAACGGTCTGTAGAATCTGTTTTGAAATTCTTTCGTCCATTGCACGAAGCTGTTCTTAACGAAGCTTAACGAATCTTAACGAAGCTGTTCATCAAACGCGAAACATTCCGGTCGAGTGAAAGCTACGAATTATCTGGAGATGTTGCGGGACCAGTTGCAATTGATGAAAGAGGCAAGACAATCTTCCATTTTCATACATAAAAAGGGCGCCGTGATATTCAGCACCATTCGTGGAAAGATAAATTCAACAACAGACGCGGAAATCGCTTGGTCCGTGTTCACTCAAAATTAAAATGGTGGGGAGCAGACTTGCATGTTAAAACATCTGTCATCTGCATGGCATATTATAACTTCAACTCGAATTGTATTGTAGCAACTTGCATGATTCCGGATATTTATATAATGAAATGTTTCATGAATCTACAAGTAAATTCTGAGCGCTTGATCAGCAAGCAGATTATATCACTCAGATTATGCCAGCGGCTTGCATTTTATTGGCCAAATTGCCCTGTACTTGTGCTTCAAATGCTACACTGTAGTTCCTGGTGTAATTCTATTGAACCATAAGAATTGACCCTTCCAAAAACCTTTGGCTCGAAATTTGATACAATCTTGTAGATAGAAATGTAGCAGCAATATTTCCATATCAAATGGGGGTGCACCGATTTGTGATTTTGATAATCGGTCTATTACCGATTAATCGGCCCAATTATTTCTTTTGAATTTATCTAAAATCGACGTTATCCATGCAATAAAAGGACGGAGCTAGTTCGATAAAACTTAATCATAGTACAGGGCACCAGATAATTGGTAAAGCAGGTCCTGAATGTTCAATGCAAAAAGTGATGCTAGTCTAACCCTACGTAGAGTTGAAAGAAAATCCGAATATTTATTTGCCTTTTTTATTAGATTCTAGTAGCCTACTTGCTACTCGTAAATGGTCGTGACAGAAATATACAACAAGAAGTATATTTCATGTGATTGCATAAGCTTTTCATTCGAGCAAAATCACATCGATGATCAGCATCACTTAGAGACGCGGATGAATCGATCCATTTTCTAACCCATGATGGCATGAAAGTACAGAATCCCTCCTTGCTATTATGTCGATAGGGTCTGAAGTCACTCGTAATCACTTTCTATAGATCTCCACTTTGATAAATGATAATTTCATCCGTTATATACGGAAATTAATACAATATAAAGGCCGACATTCCGCGCTGCGATTCAAAACCAGGTATTCCAGCTGAACTAGTGAGCACTCCATCACAAGACTATAATAACAGCTATGGCCAGATGCAAAGCGAATGGTTGGATGTCGCAGTCAACCCGAGACGAGATCGTGACATGGCCAAGGACTTCTTAGAATTTGAAAAGCACGAAAAGTTGAGATCAGCGACTTTTCAGCGATCAGGAAACAGAAACGATCGCTCGTTCTTAAGGTTATGTTCCTTGACGTCCTCTAGAGCTTGATATTTCCACATACAACACATGTATTGCGTTGATGCGCGATCGAGTACAATTTGTGCAGTTTACAATCATGTCTGTCATGACGAAAGCCAAAATCATTATTTCTTCGAGATGTGACAAAACTTTCCAAGCAATATATTGTCGAGATAGTTTATTGATAACATGTTGCCGGGCGAGAGTTACAATTGCGGTTTGAAAAGTAGACACGCGTTTGTATGTTTCGATTTAAGAATACGTAGCATCCAAGTATCGTCAATGAGGACATGATGGAGCTGGGAATATCTGCGAGTGATTCTCAGGACCGTTTTCGGTGGAGAAATCTCACATCGTCCAAAACTCAACAGAAGAGGAAAGAAGACGTTTAAAGGAGAAAGTAAAGTAGAAGTAAGTAGCATCTACGAATATGAAAACATGCATGCTGTCTTGTAGATACACATCAAAAATTGCATTTAGTAGGTGGCTATCTACATTAGTTTTTAAAAGCCCATATGCTTTTGTTCTGAACAAGTAGACATTTGAGTGAATCTAGATAAAGCAAAATATACTAACTGATTGCTCTATCAGACGTGCCTGGGCTAAACAAGTAAATCTGCAACGCAACCAAAGAATTCCGGTCTTCAAACGAATGGTTCCGCCAACTTCACACCTCTACTGCAATCCTTCTTCAGAGTCAGCAGCAGCAACGAAGACACAGATGCCGATTTGAATGCCTTTGGTCCGTCATGCAAGGGTGCTAGCATGCACAGACCAACTACTCACTGCAATAGAAAACGCACTGTATGCTCTGTGCGCTATGAATTACCAAGGCAAGACGAATTGTCATTTGAAAACTTCACCAATAAGTCTTTGCACTAAACATGATAAAAGAGGTTCGCATCAAAATCATGGTATTAAGGTTTATCACTAATAAACAGTTTTACACGAAGAAAGTCCTAATCATATATCATAAGTTTTCCTGTCATTTCAGAACAATAGGCAACAGCTGAGTGACGACGTGCAGCAAGCATGTGGTTCTCAAAAACGAAAGCTGTTTCAAAACGCTACAGAGCACAACAGAATTTGCAAGAATATTTGTAGATTGGTTTTCTTCGAGCAGAGAGCACCAACTTCACAATCACGAGTTCACCGGTAGCAACACCAGAAATGTAATTACTGAGTTTTTGTAAGTTATTGAGCAATGTGAAAGGGGGTTTTCACAGTCCTTGAAAGTCTCCACTCCATCACACTAATTCATCAGTAATCACGAAGGCAGTTGAGAAAAATTCAAACGCAAAAAAATTTAATCTAGTTCTGACGTTCACATTGCTCTGCTCATAATCCCAATCTATCTGACAATATCGTCGCTATCATAGACGGGCTTTCTTCATGGAGCGACAACATTATTAAATAAGTGTCATTATTTATCTTCATTCATAACACATGTGCAAGATAACACGCCTTGTGATTGCATCATATGTGATAGATGACAACATTTCTATGTATGGCATCTATTATCAAAATATTTTGTTAAAGTAGGTCATTGAAAAAATAAATGCATTAAAGTCTAATGCAAAAGGTCACCTCAAAATTAACATTATGAAAAATGTTCTGACTTCATTTGTATTTCGAAAATTTATTTATTTCCAAACATTTTCTTAGTTATATTTTTCAATTAATCTCACAGTCTAGTGCATGATCAAATGTTGCCAGCTATTAGAGCGGGGTTTAAAAGAGGTTGGCATCATTTTCCTTTGCATACGTTCATAGACTTACAACGTACAATAATTTTGCATCCCTGAGGGTGTAGATAAAATCCGAACAACGAAAATCTCATCAAAGCTGGTAAAATATTGCGCCGAACATTCTAGATTCGATTAGAAAATGGTTAATTTTATCTGTCAGCCACTTTTAATCCGCAAAAAGTCATAAAATTATATTCCGAACAAATTCAAAGAAGTCCGAACAACCAAAGGGAAATTTTTAGTAGTTCGGAGGGGAATCATAGCACGAAAGCAATGAAGGTCAATCATAATTGCGTAGAACAAAGAACGTCCTGTGCTTGAAACCGCATACTCATTGTTCCGCTTTTGTTCGGTGGTATTATAGATGTTCGGAAGTGTTCGGGTTTGATCGAAATGTAATTTTATGACTTTCTTGCGGATTAAAGTTGACTGACAGATAGATTTAACCACTTTCTAATGAAATCTGGAATGTTCGGCGCAATATTTTACCAGTTTCGAGTAGATTTTCGTTCTTCGATATTCATTTGTTGTTCGGATTTTTACTACACCCCATCCCTGACGCAGGCTGTGAAGCCAAGACGAAATATTGGAATCATAGTAAAGTGCAACCTACTATCAATTCATCAATTCCAACAGCTTTGGTTACAATGTTGTAAAAAAGTTTCATTTTATTTGTTTCACAGCACACTGCTACGACGAAGGAATCATGAAGAAAGCTTATTTTAATTGTTCCTTGACTTGATCCTTTATAAGTATTTCGATCAATTGGATACACAATTGACATGCAGATCAAACACCAAACCAGCAGCTATTACGAATCAAAAAAAAGCTGCCGTCCATTCTTGTCCCGGTGGCATCAGAAAAATGACAATCAAGTTTTCATGGGAGTACGTGTCGAAAAATGCGCACGGGAATGCAGATGAACTTCAGTGCCTGATTTCATCATCGACTTGCAAATTTCCAGTCTGAGCATAAAATGAAAGGAGGAATGGATTTTATGGTCGTGTCTCTAGTAAAACTGTCTGCATTCTGAGTATGCAGCAATGAATGAAATGACATGTTGGTATTGCTGGCCTCGCTTCATTATTCTGTCCGTAAACGTCTGTGAAATATTTATAAAATCATTTGTAGATCACATTCTTAAAAATTGATTCAAAACATGTAACATTTTAGAATGAAATTTCAGTATGCTACTCATAAGACTGGTAAATTTTCAGAATCAATTTAATTTTTATTTCTGATTGTATGTAGTCTTTCACCCCTGAATGAGCAATTCTGCGCAATTACGACTATGTTAGAAATAATTTGGGAAATTGAATTAACTATGATTATGATATATGATTATTATGAATTGGTTTTTAATTTGACGGTTGATTTCATTTTGCTAAGAAAATTGTGAAATGTAATGTCCCTAATGCTCGTTACCAACATAGTGCTCACAATATAATCCTGTCGAAAATTAAACTGATTTAATATTCCTCCAGCAGAGTTGATTCTCATACGATGATGAAAGTCATCCCAGTAGCCATTTATAATAGAATATAATGCTTACTAATTTAAATTATTAGTTAAAGTAGTCCTAATGAGGACTGATGGCGTTCTCTAATCCGCAAGTGTACAAAGGCAATGCTACTGTAACCATTGGATTAATCAGTTCTTAAAAGAACTCAATGTAGCTTTCTCGTTCAAAATTTCTGATGAACGACGGTGTAATACCGTATATGGCAGACTTGCCACTCGGCTTCGGTGTTATGTTCCGTCGTTCATTTACTCGATTTCATTATTTGCCGGCAGAATTTTAGTTGACCAAAACTCTATGGAGTCAATGATATGAAGTTGTGAAAACTAATCAAATTTTGCTTTCAGTTTAAATATTTAGCTTTAGATTACAATTGCTGAAAAGCATTGCAGCTGATCATGAATGACCTCTTGGTGAGACTGCGAGACTGCATTATTTAAGCGTCCGATGTCCGTTTTCTTCGACTTTTTTAGTGTCGTAATTGGTGTCTCAAAGTGGTGGATCGCGGAGCGATGACGATGATCATCTAGCGTCATCAGATAGGCCCTATGAGACAATTATGCCTGAGATTAGACGCAACCAAGGAAGTCAATTAATAATTCTTCTATCTTTCCTCCCTGTAGGCACTTGACAGACTTCGGGCTTCTCTTTTATCTTGGCCATGCCACCGAAGCTTGTCTCTCATAATATAAGATTTTGTATTGAGCATATCCCTCAGTCGTAACATCGTTTTCTCTTGTGCTTCAGCTTGGTCCCTTTATCCACATCTTCATGCGCATTTCCAACCTAACCTGACGTTTGCAATCTGCTGTCAGACCCAATGTCCTGCTGCCAAATATCTCAGGTTTCCCGGCTTGCACAGGCATTATCCTCTTCCTTTGATGTGGAAAACAGCACCTCTGCAGTTGAGAAATGGCAGTAATGTTATGAAGATTTCGCAGTCGCGTCGAATTCCTCTGTTGACGGCAGTATCCACTCACCGCCTGTTTACAACTCGGCAAGATAAGTGAGGCGTGAAACCACTTCAAACGTCATCATCGACCAATAATTGATTATACTGAGGACACTCAACATTATGTGCACTTTATCGATTCTTCGACTGCATTCCAGAACCTACAGAACCCTGCAAACCAGAAATTTTCAAATTAATGAAATTATTAGATGTATCTGTCATCCATGTAAGCATTTGACAGACCTCGGACTTCTCTGTTAGCTTGGCCATGCCACCGAAGCCTACGTCTCATGATACTGGATTTTGTGTTGCGCATCCCTCAAGTCGTGACATCGCTTTCTCTTCTGTTTCAGCTTGGTCCCCTTCATCCTCGTCATCATGCGCATTTTCAACCTATCCTGACGTCAAAATCACAACTGTTTAAAACTACCATGTGATCAATGGTTCTTAATTTTTATAACAAAATTTTAGTTTCTGTAATTATCCGCATTTGTTGTTTATAGGTCATCCCAAAAAGGTGGTTTATAGTGACATATGGGATGAACCTGCCTTGTTGCAAAATTCTGATAGTAAAAATATATAGAAAGCACCCAACGTTTCAACTCATAGGAGTCCTGACTCTTCACTATTACTCTAGTGAGTTGAAACGTTGGGTTGAAATGCAGTGTTCGTGGGATTTGTGAATATTCGTAAAATTTGGCAAAATTTGAAGAAGAAGCTTAAGGCTATTTCACGATTTTTGGAAAAAATTTTAAAGCTCCGTGAATTTTTGAAGAAGCATGACTAAATTTCTGTATGCTTTTGCTTTCACAATTCTAAATATTACGAAGTCGGACCTCACAGTAGAAGAAGTTGCACGGCTTTTTCATAAAATGTGGTCTGGCCAAAACATTACGAAAATCACGAAAAAATTTGTCAGGTGAAACGTTGACGCGTTATTTGAATCAGTGATTGTTGATTAATTACATGGTTCCTACGCTTCTTAAATCTCCTTAATTTTAATTTCCACCTTAAATGTCTTTAATTTTTTGAAAATCTTCTTAAATTTCTGGACTTTAGATTGATTCCGTGACGGTGCGTGGTGGGTGATGAATCAATAACATAGTAAACTGTGCCGTCTCTCACTCTCAGCGTCGATTTTTTGCGCAAATCTTCGGAAAATCCTATTTTCATATTCCTATTATATTGATTAAGACCTATTTCAATAACACTTCTGCTTGAAAACGTTTTCATTGTATCTCTTTTACTGGATAATGAAATGAATGAAATCAAACATATCCGTGTAGTTATAGCTTACCATAGTACGCGTGTATTTTGAATTTAATAATAATTTTATTCCAGAATAACTTCAAATTCTTCGTGTTGATAAGTTGGGGCAAACATTGTTTCATGTATAAAGCCAATAGCTGTGACTAGGACAACCACGATTTTCAACTTCGAATCCAAATCATGTTTTGTGGATTTTTTTAATGTATTCAGAGGTAGTTTGTGATGAACAAATAGAAAAATCATGAGAGTGAAAGCAATCCAGCCTTGTTTCTTTCAGTTGACTTTACTTTATATTTTCTCTTGGATTGTGGAAATCAATATTCTTCATCAATCGTAATCATTTGTCTAATGATATTTTTTATGATATACATGTACATTTAACAAACAAAACTTGGCTTTATATTTTGTTCCTTGTTGATATGTTCTTGTTTCCATTGTTGCAAATTGCTTAATCAGGTCAGCAACTTTCAACAATTCAGTTCGGCAAATATTGATGAGCCTGCACCTGCCCTGTGTATTCGACAGCAAAGTGCAAAGGTAAAGAATTGTTATCATTACAAAAATTCAAATTCACAGATGACCATGATTGCTTTTGAGCGTACTTCCAAATGTAAAGATTACATAGAAAGAAATATTTCTTGATTGATGACGCTAATGGAGTTCCAAAACGAAACAAATTTTTTCCATGAACATTGGATATATACTCACTGACATAAATAATGAAACCAACTATCATTGACTTGAATGGAAGTTTGAGATGATATCTCGCTTTCTATGTCTCACCATTGAACTCCATATGATAAGGGAAATGATATAGGACCATCAAATTTCAAAATTTGATATTGATCACAGTAACAGCTAGAAGTTGAACAGAATCACCACCTACTGCTGACCAGATTTGACTTATGAAATGGCGCACGATAACTTTACCAGAGGAATGGCAATTGGGATGATGCGTTGTGGGCAAAGTTCTACAACTGTTGCGAAAGAATTGAAAATTTCAAGGGTCGTTGTATGGAGGTGGTGGTGTCGTTGGAAAGCAGAAGGAAATGTGGAAAAGAAGAACGGATCAGGAAGACCAAGGGTATCATCCAAGCGGACAGATGCACGCTTAGTTTTAGCTGCTAAAAGAAACAGATTTGTGTCCGTCCCGAAGCTATTTGTGTACTGGAAGGTTGCTGGGAACGTTGCCTGTAGCGTTCGAACTGCATATCGAAGATTGCGAGAAGCTGGTATACAGTCTCGACGACCCGCTGTGAGAATTCCGCTGAGCCTGGAATATCGAAGGAGACGAGTGACGTGGTGTCAAGGTCATCAGTCGTGGAGTGACAGTCAGTGGGAACGTGTGCTCTGGACTGATGAATCGAGGTTTACTCTCGATTTCAACGATGGTCGGATCCGTGTTCATCGCTTGCCAAGTGAACGATTTGCTCCATGTTGCGTCAAAGAACACGACCGGTACGGCGGCGGTAGTGTCATGGTTTGGGCCGGTATCTGGCACAATAGAAAAACACCAGCAATCGTAGTGAAAGGAACATTGACAGGACAGCGATATGCCGACGAGATCGTGACACCGGTCGTGGTTCCAGCAGTGACATCGAATCAATTGATTTTTCAGGATGACAACGCAAGGCCCCATCGCGCTTCAGTGGTCTCTAATAGGATAGCAAGCAGTGGAATCCCAACCTTGGAATGGCCCTCACGTTCTCCCGACCTCTCCCCCATCGAGCACTGCTGGGATGAACTTGGTCTCAGAGTGAGGGAGAGGTACAACCACCCACCAGTGTCTTTGAAGATGTTGGCCGACAGACTGATCGAGCAGTGGAACCTCTTAGACCTGGCATTCATCCAGCGAGTGTGCTCATCCATGCCCTCACGCATCGATGCCTGTTTGGATGCTCGCGGTGGTCACACCCGTTTCTAACTTAAGTTGATAAAATCATGAGTATCAAATTAAATGTTTTTGAGTAAAGTATTCGAGTTCTCCTTTTACAAACAACAAACGTACAGTACAACCAAGTTTAAGTCATAAGTATTCATATCAGGACTTGTTTCATTCTTTTTGTCATTGAGTATACATGGCTCAGTGGAATTTCATATCACAATTTACAAAATGACTTCTCAAATTTGGAACTACTTTTGAGACGGCACACTTCGGATTTGGAATCGTTCTTCTTAGCAGAATGTGACTATCAGAGAGTCGAGAATTCACCTTTTCTATACTTCCCTAGCCCTAGGTGGAGGATCGAACCCTGGACCTTCTGTACATTATGTTATCGGTGCGGTCTCTTAACCAACTGAGCCGTCATACCTCCTTAAATTAGGTGATTAATGTTCTTAAAATCTCCTTAATTTTTGAATCAGAAAAAGCGTAGGAACCCTGTAATTAAGTTTGTGAAAGTGACGTGGAGAAATTCAAGAATGACTGTGTTGATTTCTTTGTGGTACTTGCTTATGGAAGGGAAAGTGGTAACTAAGAAAAGTCTCTTAAAAGATATCTACAATATCACACCACTTGAATGAAGTACATGTATGGTGCGGTGGAATTTCAATTATTTAATGCACACTTATATTTATCCAGAAGAAATACGAATCATTGTGAATGTCGGAAGTACCTATAGGTTGCTTTCATCCTAATTACTATTTTGATTACTAGTGATTTGAAATTAGCCAACTCTGCAAGCACCATTCAAAAGAGAAAATCGAAATTATTATTTGCAATTTTATTAAGCCTTACCTGACAAAGATTGATTAATTTTTGAGGAGCATCGGGGCTACATGCTTTGATTAAGTCGCAAATTAATCACATAACATATTTGATTAGTTTACTGAACATCATTAGTCGTCTTAGCTTAAATCAGGGTTTCACCGGATGCAAGCAGGCAAAATTGTGGCTTAAACAGGACGAAGCCTGGCTAGACTTTTATCCAGGTCAACAGATGTCACTCGTAATCCATTCTTTTAACCTGTCAGGGGCTGGCTCATGAATCAATTCAGTTTATGTCATGTCATCCTGAAGAATTTTGCTGCAGATCAATTTGAAAACACAATTTAAAAGAAAACGGTGTGGTTTTTTGCTCATGGCTCACAGAAGACATCAAATCTCCAGGACTTTTCTCATCCTTCTCTGATTATGCCAAATCCTCCTTTCAATAACATACCTCAATCTATAATTTCAGTACTAGCGGCCATATTTATTGCTCTATCCGATCTTCCTGGGAAACTGTGACAATTCTTCTAGTTCTTCTACATCGTGATGCTTTTTTTATTCTTCGTTATCTGCCTTTTGAGAGGAACGATTTCTGCAATGTCATCTAGAGTCTCTGACAGACTGGACCTGTAGTGTATAAGGATTATTATATGAAGGTCTTTAGGCCTATGTGGAAACGGATATATATGCTATATTGCTCCTCCATAGAGCACAATAATTTAGCCAAACTAGAAGCAAGTTTGAGTATAACATGCACATGTGCGATTTGATATAAAATTTATTTTGTGAGTCTTACAGTAATAATGAGTATCAATTCATGCTCTTTTGGACAAGCACATGTACGTGGAGTAGCCTACACATCGCATAGGTAGGTAGACTGCTGTCGTCACAGGCTAATCAATTGAGTGAAAATAGCGAATATTCATAAACTTTAACAGCATTAACTTCATCGCTTCGTCAAAGGATTTCAAGAGTTAGCAATGCTAAACGTTGTCGCCTAATTTGAATTAGCTTCACTAGAAGATACAAAATAATTACTGGGGTTAACGTTTACAAGCACTGGGGATGAAATCTTTGGTGCTATATATGTGCGTTACACAGTTTTTCATTATCGATCGTCTACGGTTGATAGGCACGGAATAGTCCTACCCGTACATTCTAGCGAACATTAGCATTGGGCTCCTGGGTTTTCTTACCGCGAAAAAACTTAAAATTTTGCATTTTTGCAAACTCGAGTCAAGTGTATAATTCATGCTACGATCCAATATATCTGGGAGCGACGGTTCATCACGGAATATAAATATGTCGAACGATTCGTTTTACAGAGTCAAAGGCGTATACAGGCAGACGCATTACTGACAATTTTCCCAGGTAAAAGATCAATCTACCAAATAAATGCGATTTCTTCGCGACGTATGAAACACTACTTCGTCGTCAGGCTATATTTTACAATTATGCTGGTCAAGTATTCAATGTCAGGTGAATTGACAATGTTGACACTCACGTTACCAGTCTGCATCACACTCGCATTATGCATGACAATCAAGACATAAAATCTATGAAAGAGTACCTGCACAGCTACAAATGTCGAAGTATAGGAACCAAACCATTATCAAATACATGTACATGTATAAATGATTAAAATAAAGCATTACAATGATGTTAATGCATTCAACAGCATGATCAATGGAACAAAGGAAAAATAAATACGTGCATAAATCAATGACATATGAAAAAGACTACATAAGGAACAAACTATACATAGTCAATAAAATCCACTTTGCCATTCAGAGGTGGCTTCAGTTGCCTTATAGTCATGGCTTCGGCAATTCGGCAACAGATTTTATTTTGGTGGCGACTTATAATGGTAAATGTAAATATGTCCTTGAGATGCTGATTATGAGAATTAGAGGAATGTAGGAATACGTTACGAATCCGTATACTTGTAGCTCTACTTAACTGGAGGTGCTCAGAGACTCGCTCATGGAAGAAACGGGTGGTGGTGCCTTTGTAAAAGTCATCACACATTGCACAGACTCCTTTGTAAACCACATTGAAGGCAGTATATGATCTGGGATCGTTGATTACACATAATTACGATAATCATAAGCAATAAGCGCTTCTTAACATGCTCCAAACGGGTATGTTTGCTAGTTTATTGCCACCAGAGTAAACATCTAAGTATCTCAGTCTCGCGTGGTGATGTTTAACTAGCGCAACTGGCTAAATAAATGACTTCTGTGTACATGTATTTTATGATTGAACAACATTAAATATATTGGCATTCCACCTCTTTAATAATTATTCGATTATTGCATTAATGATTTTCAACGTCCAATGCATTACATGTGTTGTAGCTTCAAAAACGCCAACTGAACAATTTCCTGTTTAATGTAAGTATGTTGATCATGCATAGAAGATGTCCACCATATTGTTTATGCTTTTTACACAACTAAAATGCTGCACTTAACCCCTGTCCACTTCAATGTTTTCATGATTTAATTTTTGCATACAGAGAAAATTATGTTTTATATATTCAATATTTGATATTCGTCATTTGAATGTTTCATATTTAATTTATGAAAATTACAGTAATCGCATCAACTTCTGCTATGTTTAAATTCCTTAAATGTGGCCTATCCAAGTATTATATCAACGTTTGATGGCCACATCTTTAATGATGAAGTCTTAACTTTCTCTAAGTGCCAAAAGTCAATATGTTTGTCAATGATTGCTGTATCAAAACATCTAGCTTTCTATAGTTGACATGCGGTCGAGTGCGAAAATTTGTATCGCTTCACTACAGGCGTTAATTTATAGAGGCCTTATGCGTACTATTCCAATTCGTTTTATTTTTGATGCGATTCAATTTTCATATTCCTGATTATTTTCGCGCCGATGTCCCTGCTATATCTATGTCTTTAGCCAGGAACAAACTGGTGCAGAGGCTTGCTCTTTTGTTATTTGCTTCGATCTAACTTCAAATCGCAAACAAACCATTTTTCTAAAGTAAATTGGTGTGTTCAACTTACTTATTCCTGTGTTCTAGTGTGTGCTTATTACATGATAATATCTGATACGGCAATTTTTAACTTCTCAGTAGTCATTCATGATGCAAAGCTACCAAATTCATGGTGACGCATGATCCTCGAGTTATGTGATCGGGTTCAGTCCATCGTAATTAAATTCTTCACTGTATCTTGAAATGCTCTGCACTGTGTCAGAAATAATCGTACATTCCAAATTGACTGAACCCATCCCAATCAATCAATTTCACATATCAAATAGCAGATAGCATGCGATTGAAACAGCAGATCGCATATGCTAGCAGTGATTATTCCAGCTGATTGAATGTTTTGGTGTCAATCTTTTTCTCGTAACCCCATACCTGCATCTGAAACCGTGATAGTACGATCAGTTTCAAATATTTTAGTCAGAATATGTTTCAATAGCCTGCCGTTAACCCAACATGTAGCTAGTATTCACCCACGCGATTCATGGCGTGTTACAGCTTGGAATTTACATCGTAATTTGTAGTGCATTAAAGCATTGTCCATCAGGCGAAAAAAGTGAAAGTTTTGATCAAAGTAAAATGCCTTAATGATGTATAAATGCTCCCATTAAGAGAAATGGTTTTCTTTTTCATCATAAGTAGTCATATTCAATCAAAGATGTTTTTAATCGGAGATTGTCAGACTCGAATCAATTTTCAAGTTTTATCTGAGTTCTGTCAAAGTTATTAAGTGCTTCCAGTGAGTTCCGAGTCCTTTTCAGCGACTCTGATACCGGTATTTATAATTCGTATCAGTCTATTTCAGAAAACAAGTGAGTGGGCTATGCTGGCTGTACAATACCTCAGTAAGAAAATCATGCCATTCTAAGTTGGAAATGGGACTTGTTATAAGCTACTTTTGCAGATTATTTCATATCAATGCAGAGGTGTCCTAATGTTTTTCTAAATTGTGCCTTTCCGCTGCTTCTCATAATGCTTCGTACTTCCTAATGGTCTCTTAATACGCCTTATGCGGTAAAATTTAGAAGTGCGTGAATTCTGATAATTGTTCGAATTCATTTGAAATTTCCGTGACAAGAATTAATTGACTTTTAGGCAGTGACTTAATTGATCTATTGCTTTTTACATAAATGCAGCTTGAAAAAAGTTCTGTCATTATTATGCAGTATTTCGTTCTTTTTCAGAGGTTTTTAGTACATGTATGATTATTACAAAGATAAAAGAATGGAAAGTTTCCTCTCAAAGACAACTAAAATCGCGGCTGTAGTCTCCACATATTGGTAAGAAATTGTTCCCCACTTTTTAATGCATGTAAGTCGATCTGCATCTACATTAAAAACACGTATTTATTCAATCTTCCAGGTTTGTGTCAATTTCCTTGGTTTTCTTAAACAAGTACTTGCTGAGTAGCAGTGATCTGAAAGTAAGTTTATAAACAAACAATTTCTTATAATTATGTTGCTGGATGCTGTCGTAGTAATACTTGTATGAGATGCACGTCTATCTGTTATCAAACATGCTACATTTCCATAACAACATCCGATGTATTGACTAAAGTAGATCTACTTCGATTTTTGCTATTTTGAATTCTATCGATTACACTCAAAATTAGAGTTCAAATCAAATGTTTGTCCTTAGAGAACATGTGTAAGCGCATCTAAAGAGTGGCAAGTTGATTGTGAATAAATTCAAATTTTTCCGGAGCCAACGTTTGTAATTTTGTATTTTTGCAACGTCAATCAGAAAGCTAAGTTTCTTTGCTTGAGTAAAATGCTGTGAGACCTCGCATCCGGATTCCTCTCTTATGTCCTTCCTAGAAAATTAAGGTAATACGTCGTAATAAATTGAACGCTGCTATCAAAGTGATTGATGTAACAGAACAGTTGCAAGTAGTTGATCAGTGTCAGTTAATAATTACAATTAATTGATTGATTTTGTAACAAGGAAGACATTTCATTGACTGCTTCACTTCCAATGCCGTCTTCACTCACTAGCGTGTGACAAACTTTGCTCCTTCAGTGATTTATTTGTGCTAGCCTTACTGAACTTATTTTATTTACAAACTGTTAGCATTCAGGATTCTCACCAGGAACTAATTGATGCAAAATCTAATTGCTGTCTCCATATTACGTACAGTGCTTTTGAGATAACTTTAATAATTCTACTTTATGTTCTGTTATTGCAGCACGTGTTTGTCCATTCAGTTGTTTCAATAATTGATTGTCACTGTAGTTGTGACTTTAGTCAACATCAACATTTATCAATACGTAGTCACATCAATTGAGAATATATTTAGTTGTACATGTATTTATATTTCACAGTGCACTAATCTCTAGGATTATTGCTTCCATAATAAAGTCTAAACTTTCCAAAGAGTGCAATAAACAGTCTTTATTGCGCACTCCTTCATTGAAATACATTAGTACATAGAAAGAATTTCATCCTCTAAAACAGTAAATTCTATATTGAAATCTCAAGAAATACCGCTGATATCTGCAATTCCATAACAAATAGAAGAAGATTTTTGACAGCTTAAAAATTCTGATGGCCATGGATTCTGCGCATCCTGTGAAGTGTAAAGTTTCTTGCGCAACAAGTACAAAGATATCCATCTAAGTTGCATTATTCTCGATCTACATACTGTGCCCTCGCCCTTCGGGCATGTGTAAAGATGGATACTTTGCACTTGTTGCCTAAATAACTGTTCATGCAATGGGTCTACTGAAGTCACCATCCAAATTGATAATAAGGGATTGTTATTGCGATTTGTAAGGCATGCAGGCCTATGTAGCCTTTCAAAGTAAACTAAAACTCAAACCGAGAGTTAGTCTATTCAAATTGTGATGATAAATAATTGCAGTTAATTTGATTCTGTCATCCGATAATTGCGATTAATTGGTTGGCAATTTGGCATAATTACAGAATGTCTCTTCCATAAAATAACCGCAATTAATTGATTGCCTCCTGCTGCAGTTAAAGCTGATTGATTGGTCAGCCAAAATTAATTACAATCAATTTCTGATAGCCTCTGATTGCCCCACTTCCGCATGAGAACTGAAGGACATCCCGAATTTCTGCGCTTGCTTTTTCAAAAGATTTTGAAGAACTTCGTGCTGTTGCTGTTCTTTTCCAATGAATTTCCTTTCAATTTCCTGTACATTGTCAATATCATGTAATATAAGTAGATATCGATTTACAAGCATTATGCTTGCATGAGCTGCTACAACATTGCTAAAGCCAGCTTAGTTGCAAGAGGATACGATAAGTTATCCATGAGGTGTTCACGAGATCATGGCAACGTTTTTATTATCAGCACAATTCTTTTTATGATGCAGTACAATAATTGCACTTGATGGCACTGGTTTATGTATGAATCAGTCGCATATGTTATGCTTGATTTTATGTATAAGAAATATTGACTTGGTTTTTCCAAATGGCTGGCAAAATTTCTAAATTTTTTGAAAATTAGCTAAAAGTCTTAGAAACTTGATACAACTTTGTACTCGCAACCCAAGTTCTAGGAACCTTGTGTACGCCACCCAAGGTCACTGAAGGCCAAGGTCCAGTTTTGAAATGACTATACTGTTAAATTTCATTTACGATGGCGTGTTACATGTATTACATCGGATTTAGTGGATGAAAATTAATCAATCTGAATAATAATTTTTTCAGTTTCAAATTACAAATACTATACTTCATTTAGTGAATATAATTTTACATGTATGTGCGCATATGAAGAATATGTACAAGGCTTTTTCCTTATTTCTAAAAAATTAAAACATTCTTAGTACTACCTCATTATATGCAGCTCCGGCGTGTGTCGCGTTGGTGATTTACTAATAGGATCTTCACAATGTACTTTACAAAACAGATCTATTGCGCAAAATATCACCGGATAATAAAGTGATTTGTTAAGAATAAAAAGTTAACCGAACTTAACTTATATTCACCATGCTGCCTATTGTTGCCAAACCTGCGCAATTTTTACGGTACCTGCGCAATTGCGCAATAAAACTGATTTCGCGCCCCTCTCTGCGCAATAAACTTGTTGAATTAGTTGTCTATTCAATTACTTATTCGTGTGAAGAAACCGGAATAGATTGTCCAATTCATCTCTGAACAAAGTCCTTCTCGCGAAAGACCATCTACTGTCAAAGTATAGAAAGTCGCATCAAATTTCTGTCACCCCATAATTGATTTCCCTGTTGAAAGGAGTTCATGCGCAATGCGTGAAATTAGATGCAAGGAAAAAGATGCAGTGGAAGACATCATAAAAAACAAAGACGAGAAAAACATCTAAGGACTGGGCATTTATTATGCCTACAGAATTAGATTCATCTGCGCGCGCTTCGAAGCAGATAAACAAAATATTTAATTCTGTGATTATGCCATTTCTACTGACTGTGTTAATGTGACAGTCAGCTGACGTCAAATCAAGATTAGGCATTTATAATCAAATCAATATTTTGTACATATTTTGTTATTTGTCATGATTTATCACCGGTTTAGACAGCGGAATGGTTTTGATGAATTTCTTCATGTATAATTATTTTATAGCTGGTTGCAACGTCAGCTGAGATGAAATATTCAATTTAAGCGCCGCCTACTTTCAGAACACCAACAGAAGTATGTCGGTGTGTTTCAGCATGGGGTATACAGTTGTTTTGGGTAATTGTGTACGATGATGCTGCGTACATTACCTTTCCGATCGCAATTTGTCCGACGTGGATTCAAGCACAAGACAGCTAGAAAGTTAGGCAAGTGCTGTTGCTCAACATTAACAAATCTGTTTTTCCGACGATCAATTGTGAGCAACTTTATAATATTTGCCTGGTAAAATGGATTGAATTTAAACATCTTGTGCAACAGTGACACTATTGTGAAAAGAGTACAACTTTTAGCTAAGTTGTGTTCGAAGCTCGAACCCAGGTTGCACGAGTCGTAGACGGGAAAAAGGAAGATGGCGTCCCTATGAACTTGTTTTGTGTGACTTTATTTTACCAGTAGGCCTATGTATTACATGCTGACAACAGTGACGAATTGAGCCCTAAGGAAGCTCACTAGAAATTGTTGTGTTCTCTACGTGCAGTTTATGTTGTAACGGCATTGATCAGTACACTTCGCTTTGATTTCGCTGAAATTAAAAGTGATCTTCTGTTTGAATAATTCTAGCAAAAATTTACGACTTCTGAAAACCATTTTTTACAAAGTCAGCGAAGCTAGATGATAGTTTTTAGTAGATACGCCTTTCTATGAGATTTATCTAGCTTTATAATCTAATCGCGAATTTTACCAGGGTCCTGGAAATCCTGAAAAATCCTGGAAAATGAAACCGGCATCTGGAAACCCTGGAAATAGCTTGGAAAAAGTTTGTAATTGTTTGCTGTTGTTTCTCAATCAATAAATTATAATTAATATAATCAATAATAATTATACCAAAATTCTTATACAGTTATGGTCCTCGTTCTTGACATATTGTTTTATATTTTCGATTGTTATATTCCCATAGTAAACGGGAGATCAACTTGTTTCCATTTTTTTTTGTTTTTATCGTTTGCATTTATTTGTATGAAAATTGTTCTTGAGGATGTCTTAACCTCTCAAACAAGGAATTTTCATAATACTGTTTTACAAAAAGAGCATTTTACGATAATTCTGGCAGAACAAAATTTCAAATTTTATTTAGTAACAGACTCGTTTTCCATATTCTGATGTGCGATGTATACAGTACCGGACAGCAAGTTGTCATATCGTAATAAAATCCCGTTTTTGCACGCTTTTATCACAGATCAGTAATTTAATTTCCTTTAATCACTATTAATCAAAAGCAATGACTTCCATCATTAATTACACATATATTTTCATCATTTTTTAAAAAAAATCTTCCCAAACTCAATAATCAATATTATCCCCCCTGGCCTCAATAATGCCTTTCACTCTTTTGGGCATTGAGTCTGCTAAAGTCTTGCACACTTCTTTGATCTCCATATCCCTGTTCCACACTTTGATGAAGTTGCTGATGAGGTCGGATTTGGTTTTGCAGTCAAACTTTCCCAACTTCATCTTCACGAGGGCCCACAAGTTCTCGATCGGGTTGCAATCCGGTGACTGTGGCGGCCAGTCAAGCAGTGTCACACCATGGCTCTGAAGAAACTCTTTTGATCTCTTGCTGACGTGGCAGGGTGCATTGTCTTGCTGGAATATCGCGTCGTCATGGAACGTTTCAGCGATTTCTGGAATGACTCGCCGCTCTAGGATGTCATTGATGTAGCGATCAGTGTTCATAGAGCCTTCAATGACATGTGCCCGTCCAGGACCTTCATAGGAAAAGCAGGCCCAAATCATGACCTTGGTTGGATCTGCAGTGATCCTTTGTTAATGGATGCCCTTCAACGACACGAACAAACCTTGGATCTCCGTCTGTTAGACAAATGAATATCTCGTCACTCCAAAGGACTCGCCTCCACTGTTGCAAGGTCCAGTCTTGGTGCGCTCGTGCCCATTGATATCGCTTGGCTT
Source organism: Prostheceraeus crozeri (assembly GCA_907163375.1). Lineage (NCBI taxonomy): Eukaryota > Metazoa > Platyhelminthes > Polycladida > Euryleptidae > Prostheceraeus > Prostheceraeus crozeri. The sequence goes on along the minus strand of CAJQUW010009062.1, from coordinate 304,299 downwards.
TGTGTAGGCTTGTCAGAAGTGGCTTTGTTTTGGGTCTGATGGTCCGACACCCAACTTCTACGAGCGCTCGCCTCACAGTTCTGACACTCACGTCTTCGAACTCTGTTCCCAGCTGCTTCCTAACTTTATCTGCTGTCGCACACGGATCCTTAATGACAAATTGTTTCATGTGTCTTAGCGCTCGATCGTCAAAAATCTTGTTGTGACCACCGCAATTATCGAACGCAGTGGCTGTTGTGGTCATACTTTCTCTCACACTATTGATGATCTTTGAGACACCTGACTTGAGTTATTCCAACAGCTTCTGCAATTTCCTTTTGCGTCTTTGTTGTGTGCTGCGCTAGAGTCCACACTTGAATTCGCACTTTCTGTGTTTCGTTCATTTTTAGCTGTGAAAGAAGCAAAGATTACATTACTGACCATTGTTAGCCAGCAACACTGAATAGTGTTCCAAGCATTTGTTGATTCATTGAAGACAGTGGACAAGTTCAGCATGGTGTAAATATCATACAAACAAGGACCTGAGTGAATGAAGCCGAATCAATGACGTAGTTACGTGACATGACAACATTTAAAGTCCTATTTGATGCGTAATTGTGCGATATGACAACTTGCTCTCCGGCACTGTATATACACTAATATTTTGAGTATATGGGGTACTGATGAATCGAATCCTATCGAGTTAACTTACGTGCGTTTAGTGATTATGATCTCTTGGAAAGCTTGCTAATCTCGGACAGGGTACTAATTCTGATATGACGGACTTCTGCCTAACATATTTATTTCGAATAACCTTCAAGCAGCTGCTGAAGCACTGTACATTCTTTTTCAACATGATGTTTGTTTTGTATAGTTTACATTATGAATAGGGCTGAATAATGATTTTTTCACATAAGTTGATGTTTCTCGTAAATTTCACGTATTTCGTTTTTTGTAGCTGAAACATCTGTAAGTTGCTTAAAACAATCAACAAACGTGAAAAATGTCATAGCGATCGAAAATGAACTGAAAATTTCGTTCTCCACCGAGTTGTGGAAATACCATTACCAGGACGCTACGACAATAGACAGTCTGTTCATCTAATTTAAATTATAAAATGCTTTAAGCGTCAGATTTGCTTGAGTGCGTTGAGCAATGAATAAAGAGGTGAATGCCGCTGCTAGGAGTCACTGGATAGGAGTCACAGAATATTAAAAAAATATTGTATCAATAAATTCCGTTTGCTGATTGTCAAAGAGTTACGCAAACCTTAGAAACTGAAGTTTTTCTTCAGTATTCTTGTCAGTTAGACACTGGAACGTCACATCTTTCACACTTCGCCATATAAATATGACATATTTCGGGCTTTTCGAGCGCATATAAATCTGAGACCTAATCATGAATCCTGGAATTTCTTTGAACTTATATCCGGGAAGTCCTGGAAAATGGTTTCCAGATTCTGTAGAAACCCTGTTATAGTCCACTGTTTCTCAACCTTTACTTATCGCGGACTGAACTCCACCCTAAGTGAACTGGACCAAAACTTGCTTAAGTAAACACGGATCCATCATGCGTAACGGCGTCTTTAATCGCGCAGTAATTCAATTTAGCAATCTTGTCTTTAATTCAGTTTCTACGGATGCCAGCCCTGTACAAAGAACGATCGCGAGTCAGATGTTACTACTGTAGTAATTTATAATAATTCCAGAAAATTAAAAAAAGCATTATTTATGTAGCCTAAACAACAGTGGGAATAACGCATTCTTTAGGCTACCGTAAAAACTCGATAAACACGGTGTGTCACCCTAGAGTGGTGGATAACTGACGCTGACGAAATCGTAATTTGCAGTAAAGTAGCGCTGTCATTAACACGTAGCTGCGTCAGCGTAGCCTCATATGAAGACACATGATCTTCAGATGCTTTCTATGTGAATGATATTGAAGAAATACTTTTCCGACTCTGAGACAGCGTCATCGCATTAATAAACCAAATCAAAGACAGTGGAAGATGTCTTTGGGACAAAACCGCCATTGATAAGGCGTTTTATACCAAAACCAACCTTCATTTCACATTAACTTCGCGGACTAAACTGACCTGTACCGCGAACTAATTCGGACCGGCGCTTAAGAAACATTGTTACATTGTTGTAGTCTCTGTACTATGAAACATTTTCGTCAGGTAATTGTGTTTATAATTTACAGGACCAATATATGAAAATTTTCATATCTTTATTGACCAATTAGATAAAATTGTGTATATTTATCAGTGCATTCTAACCCTGCTTTGTATTTTATTTGCACAATTTTTGTGATACGGGCTTTCTCATTTTTACAAGAGAAAAATCGTCTTCAAAGAAAGTATTCAGTCTGCAATTTTGTTTTATTTTTCAGGATGTATTTCTTGCATTAAATAATGGATAAAAGGCGCTGTCAGAGTGAAGTTGCAAAAATATGCTAACTTAAAAAAATTTGATTAAAATAGATAAGACTAAATGTGCTGAAAATAACTAAAGGCGATGAAAGCAATGCAAACATGAAGTGGCAAACAGAGTGTCTTTAAAATTGATATAAAATCTGAAGCAGAAAAAGGTATAATATCAACGATGTAGAAAAAATGTGTATTTCTTTTGCTTCGCAAAAATATGAAATTTGTGTCTGGCAACTCTGATGCTACCAAGCTTGTCGTTCTTCGCTTCTGCTACATTTTTCGACGTTGCTGGGCAAAGGGCCACTCCATTTCGGAGGCGGTTGAACGTCTTCCACACGCAGTACGGGAGTTCTTTGCCGCGCGGTAGCTTGGCTTGCGGTAACTGAGCACTTGCTGTGTTTCTAAGGAAACTGCGGTGTGACCCAAGTCATTGTGGTACAACGTTGTCCTCTGTCCTCGCAACCTCAAACATTTGTTTCCTCGTAGCCTCCATTCTTCCACCCCCAGTGTATGTTCAGGTTGTATGTCCACAAGTGCACATAGGTTCTTGAGAGGAGTTGGGGCGTAGTCAACCTGTTCTGAGATGACAAGCGTCATTATTCGTGGAGTCTAGTTCCTTTGCGTGGGTCGACCTTCTCATACACAAACTATTGTCTGAATATGTAGCGGTAAGTGCTATCCCATTTACTACCGATAAGCTTCTTCAGAATTTGGTTTCCCCTTCTAGTCTTGAATCTTGTGTTTTCCGCATGTTTTTATCACATAATTATGTTGTTTAACTCTTTCAGTTTACTAGAAATGAAGACTAATTCAAAGCGATCGCACATGCTGGAACTGAGTAAGTGGGCAAAAAAGGAATTCTGAACACCTTACAGATATAGGAAAAATGTTGTACGTCGCTTGAATTCCAGTTCCAGCTAAGTGCTTCGATTGCCACGATTCCTTCAGATCCGAAGAATTCAGATCATTGTTTTCTCCATAATGTTGGTCCGTCCGATCATTATTAAAGGTGATGGCAGGCACACGAAAATTAGTTCACTTGATGATAATAATAATAATAATCTTTATTCAATGGTCTACTGATAGTCGGTAGACGCAGCACATACGAAAATTGCAGAAGGTAAATACATAAAAGAACATCAGTCACAACTATGTATAAAAAGTGGTCATGAAGCTATTTGCAAAATCGAATGAATGACTTCTGAAATCTTGAAGTCTTGGCACGCGGTGGGCGGAATTCACAGTTGCTTCTCAGCAGACGGTTCTTGCTTGTGAAAAATTCACGAAGAGGGTGAGAGTCACTGGACATCACTTTCCCTACAAGAGTGGAGCAAGTCTTCTCAACAACGCTGTTGAGTGGTGGATCCATCTACACTCCGATGATCTTTGAAGCTCTTCTTTCCACGTTCTCCAATTTGCTCCAAAGACATTGTGGTGCATTTACGAAAACCGGAGAACAGTAAAGAAAAATCGAACGTACGTATGCAAAGTATGCCTTACGGAGAGTCTCTGTTGAGCACCCGGATCTTCGGAGGTTATGGAGGATATGCAGCCTTTGAGAGGCAGCTGATGCAACTCTCTTGATGCGGACGTTCCATCTTAGATCGTCACTGATGTGTACACCCAGGATCTTGACACAGTTTGTAGTTTTGATCGTGGATCCGTCGTTGTTTCGCAAAGGTTCAGGATCACCAAAGCCCCTCTTCGTAACTATGTTCATCACAGAACACTTTGTGAAGTTAATGGGAAGCCCAACCACAGCAGACCATGAATTCAAGTGATCCCACTCGAGTTGGAGGGTGTCGTCATCGGCATATCGTAGTGATTGCACGATTGTCAAGTCTTCGGCATATTTAATTATGGTCGAGTTTGGTTGCTGCGTAGAAAAACTGTCGATCACCATGCAGAATAAAATCGGGCCGATGACACTTCCTCGCTTGGCGAACCGAACCACTTGTTCAAGGTGGATCCAATGCGCACAGTCTGTCGCCTATCCGACAGAAAGCTGGCTATCCACTTGATGACGCTAAGAGGAAAATTGAGTTTCAAACACGATCGTAGAATGGCTTCATGAGGAAGTTTGTCAAATGCACGGGCAAAATCGACTGCAAGAACTCGTACGCAACCAGATGAGACGTCTAGAAATTGCAGGATTCTGTGGTACCAGAGCTGGAAAAATTCCACTGAAATTTTTTAATTCCAATTCCAGAGCAGAAATTTCAATTCCAATTCCAGTCGAAACAGTTCAATTCAATTCCATAATGAGATTCAATTCCAAATTCCGATAATTGCATGACGCGTATATGTTAGTGTATCTAAAGTTTCCTCGCTTCAATCTAACCCATGTGCCCGTATCCTATCCTCGTTATTCCTGTGTGCCGTTCCCTGCGTCGTTCCTATGTGCGTTCTCATGTTCATAGTTCATATTTCTTGTGTACATGTACATGTATATATGTAGCCGGTCAGCCTACGCCATTTTCGTTTCGTAAACGAGATATTCAGCATCTTGTGAAAAAGAGAAAAGAAAATTAACGGTCAGCAAAGAATCAAACGCTGAGAGAGAGAGAGAGCATAGAAATTAACAGTGCCATAGAAAGTCCTAGAATGGAAATTGCATGAAAATTATGGCACACGCCGGGGGAACTAAGTTAAGGGAAAACGCAAATTGTGCGAGCTGGTTTCCATGTTTTCTTATTTGTATTTATATTTATGAAGCCAAATTGTGACCTGGATTGCTGCCCCTTGTCCAAAGATCATACACAAAAGCAATAGTGAATTTACAAAATACTGCGGCGACAGGATGACAAAGAAAGAAATCCTTTAAAACGTTCTGTACGTTCATCATTTTGAAATATCGCTGCTATAATCTATCAATAGTATTATCAGTCACATATGCAACTTGCAATGTCGATTTACAGAACCTACATTGCCCCAGCTTAAAATCAGAGGTCAAGAAATCTCAGAGTATTCATTTTACTTGAAAGGGCTCCCCTGTTCACTATATTTGAACAATTTTCAAAATCTTTACATGCTTTCGAATATCAGCTTCCAAAATATCATCACACTATATCACATGTGTCATTTAATAATTAATTGAAAAGTTCCAGCGACTATTCACTTATCTGAGAAATTATTGTCGGTGAAGAAGCTTTCAATGTGTTCATTCGACAAAAGCGCAAGGTTTCTTAACCGTATGAAGATCATCCTATAATTAGAATTTTTTCTATTGAATTCTTGAGATATTCTTACAACCAGTGCACCGCCCACTTTCAATTATGACTTTGTGGACCAATTTTTTATTCGAATTTTAAAAAATAGTTGTTAATGACTGCTGCAAATCGACACAATATACCAACCCAGGGAATAGTAGGCTATACCACATGAAACAATGCCACCATCTCACTTAATATTATCTTCATAAAAATCCTGCATTAATTTGCTACCAACAACTTCCACAACCAACTTGGCAAATAGTTTGACTATGATACAATGTTTTAGATCGAATCTGATCTACAAACCATAGATTTTTCCATGTGCCATCATTGTACATAGGCAAGATATCAAACTTCCATTCTAGTGTACTATTATCTACTTCTATGAGAGAGAGATGCGAATGAATCTATTAATAAACTGACAGAAGAAAGAAATTCAATGTGCGAATAGCGTGATTGTTGATGAAAGAAAAACGACGATAAAAATGATATCATGAAAACTGATTAATGGTCCATGTTAAAAAAGGAGATTAGAAATTCCGTGATAAGAACGAAATGTGGTCGGGTCGAAAGCTAACGAGCAGAGATTAAAGGAAACTCTTTTAATTTTCAAAAGAAAATGGATTTATCGTCAAGTCTCAAAAATTTGCATAAATTAGAGACGATGAGAAATTGAAACAACAACGCATACGACATCTTCAGTAGCTGTTAGAAGAACTTCGGGATCTCGCGGTGTAACATAACTACAGAAGTAACAAAAACAACTGCCTGCCAGCGAACAACATCACAGCAGCGTATCTGGCAACACATCATCGAGCGCGATTGAACATTGACGGTATAAGTGACACTGATATTTATGATATTATTTTGGTATAAGTGGGTCCGATCGAATTGAAGTGAATTCAACATTAAGAAGTGAACTGCAAGTGTAAAGTTTTTCTTTTATCGTTGCGTATCGTGTCTATATAACTATAGTCTTTAAAATTAATATTGTTAATTGTTGTGATTGGAAGTTGAATAATAGTTCATGTAGTTGAATAATTGATTATTAGAATAATTTGTTGACACTGTCTATATTATAATTTGAGCTGACAGGGTTGCTGCCCTTTTATGCAGCGTTAATTATCCTCTTTCCAAACCAATTGTTTTTCGTGTACAACAATTAAGGTAATCTCCAATTTTTGTGCTTATCCTATCAAGAACTAAATTCAACAATGGCTTTATTTTGATTAATTATCTTACATGATAAGTAAGTAACTAAACAACAGATTGAACAAATATGATTATCTTTTCATTGTTTGCTTAATTGCTGAATTAACATTGTCCGGTAGCTGTAGGCCCATCAAAGTCACAATTAGCACCCTTTATTCAACAATAGAATAAAACTAGCTCTGTCGATCTCTCTCTCTCTCTCTCTCATCTCTCTCTCTCTCTCTCTCTCATCTCTCTCTCTCATCTCTCTCTCTCTCTCTCATCTCTCTCTCTCATCTCTCTCTCTCTCTCTCATCTCTCTCTCTCTCTCATCTCTCTCTCTCTCTCATCTCTCTCTCTCTCTCATCTCTCTCTCTCTCTCTCATCTCTCTCTCTCTCTCATCTCTCTCTCATCTCTCTCTCTCTCTCTCTCATCTCTCTCTCTCTCTCTCATCTCTCTCTCTCTCTCTCTCTCTCATCTCTCTCTCTCTCTCTCTCATCTCTCTCTCTCTCTCTCATCTCTCTCTCTCTCTCTCTCATCTCTCTCTCTCTCATCTCTCTCTCATCTCTCTCTCTCTCTCTCTCTCATCTCTCATCTCTCTCTCTCTCATCTCTCTCATCTCTCTCTCTCTCTCATCTCTCTCTCTCTCTCTCTCATCTCTCATCTCTCTCTCATCTCTCTCTCATCTCTCTCTCATCTCTCTCTCTCTCATCTCTCTCTCATCTCTCTCTCATCTCTCTCTCTCATCTCTCTCTCTCTCTCTCTCTCTCTCTCTCTCTCACTCTCTCATCTCTCTCTCTCATCTCTCTCTCTCTCTCATCTCTCTCTCTCTCATCTCTCTCTCTCTCTCATCTCTCTCTCTCTCTCATCTCTCTCTCTCATCTCTCTCTCTCTCATCTCTCTCTCTCTCATCTCTCTCTCTCTCATCTCTCTCTCTCTCTCATCTCTCTCTCTCTCTCATCTCTCTCTCTCTCATCTCTCTCTCTCTCTCTCTCATCTCTCTCTCTCTCTCTCATCTCTCTCTCATCTCTGCGTGCCGTTAACACAACGGCCGAATAGTGTGATTTCAATTTTTGTACAAATAGATTTATCACAGGCCTATCGAAAAAGTGGAATTGAGGTTTATCAAGGTCAATTCCAATTCCGACTTTTCCAACTCTGTGTGGTACAGTAGAGTTATTGCGACAGCGGTGCCTCTTCCTGACAGATAGGCGAACTGTGATGACTGCAGTCTACCTTCGATGAATGGAAGGATGTAGTATTTCAATACGAGCTTTTCCAGACATTTGGAGAGGAGAGAGATGGGCCTGTACTGGCTTATCTCTGATGCTTGCGGACACTTCCGGATGGGGTAGATAATGGCTTCCTTAAAGCACGCCGGCACTTGACTGCTCCGTAGACTCTCATTGAATGCGAAGGTCACAGCCGGTGCAAGGAGTTCTGCGAATTCCCTGAATATCCAGTAAGGAATTCCATCTGGTCCTGGACTCTTCTTCTTTGTGTTTTTGAGGATATTCGATACCTCTGACACTGAGACAGACATTTCGATCTCGGGAAGAGAGTCGGTGATGCTATCATCTAGGATGAAGTACATGCAGTCTCGTGTAGAAGCGAACGTCGAGGCAAAGTAATCCGCCATTTCGTTGGGGTCAAAGGGAATCCTGACTTTTGTTGGCTGATTTGAACGACCTATTGCTCTGATTGCTTTCCAGATCTCCTTCGTGTCCCGTCGTTTCACTGCAGCGTTGAAGTAGATGCGCCTCAAATAGCGCTCGTGTCGAATTGCTTCTTCACGGAAGCGGATGTATTTGAGTCTCTTCCCTTTGGCAAAAGCACGATCACGATCGTCTTGTAGAATTCGAAGAGAGGGCTTCATCCACATGGGATCGCTGTCTCTGATTCTAATCGTACGTTGTGGGAAGCACATGTCGTAGATGACGTCTATCGTCGACTGGAGCACTTGGGCAGAAGAATCAACGCTAGGAGCAGATGCTACAAGTGAGTTCCAGTCAACGTAGGACATTATCGACGAGAAGGTTGCCTCGTTCTTCTTTGAGATGTTTCTGCAAGCACGTTTGACATACGAGCAGGACCGCTTGTCCTGCTTCCACCATTCTCTTCTCAGCATTCCTCGCTACATACACTGAATGTAGCTCGAGAGCGATGTGTGTTGTGGTGTGTCCGAAGTGATACATCAATACGCACGCCACTCAACCACTGCCTGGTTTCCAAAACGTTATTGTTTGAGAGAGCATGTGCGATTTCCAATAACAGGCGATATGCGAGTTATCTATTCGAGAAACACTGAAGGAGCAAGTTGTCTAACTCTGTGATATGCCATTTCGATGTTAAGGACAGATACGATACTTCCATTCTAGAAACCGAAGCCGCGCGCGCAGATGAATCTAGTTCTGTGTCATCTACATAATTATAAGGAGTCTTCCATGTAGAGTAACACCAAGATACACAGGGTGCTCGCATGCGTGTAATAACGTGTACATTCTTTTTTGCAGTTGGATGCCCCATTTTTCATCACCTGGTCTCAATGCGTCGTCACGGTAGTTTTGTGTTTTGCGTTCGCTTTCCTAGCGAAGGCATTCCCAGAGAAGATAACATTCCCAAGTCCGAAAATTGATCCAAAAATTCTGAGAGATGTAAGACCACGATTTTTGATTATACATGTTCAGATTTTCATGCTGTTTGACATACTGTCAGTCTAAATGCCTTTGCGTCATCATTTCTACTTTTTCCAAAGCTAAAGAAGAGAACTGATATTGCTAATTATCCCGGAAATTGTCATAAATGCAGTTTATCGTTTCTGAATTGTAAAGTAACCGCTCATTTGTGACACGCGTTTTTCTCTTCATTTGAACGTGTTTTATGGGATAATCCTACTTCATCAGCGTGTTATCTTTACACCGCTGAACATGCTTCAAAACTTAACCCATTCAAAGAAAGTTTAAAAAGAAGAAAATGGAAAGATTTCGTGACCCGGAGGAGGGCGATCCCCTACCTTAACTCTTCAAATATTGATTGGAATTCCATCAGATTCACCACTCAGCATATTTTGCATGTTAATTTTCTAAAGGTAGTGTTCATTTTCCCTGACTCGTTCGTCTTTGCTATGGATACAAACTCAAACGTTGATGACTTTAATTCACCTCTGAAAATTTCGACATTTGACCAAATTTTGGCTATGAATCTCCGCAATGAGTCCTAATATTAATCCCAAAATGGTGAGATGTATTGAGTAGTTATCTAAGAGCACAAAAAGAGATTGATTTGTGCAGAGAATGATGACATGATGTTTTACAGCTCAATGATGTAATGTGGCAGATTTTCAACCGACTGTTCCAATATACTATCTGCAAACAGATATTTTGCAAATCCAAGCATCTTCATCAGATATAATTACTAAAAAAACGATTTGAATATACCCAAAGCTTTCGAAATTATCGTAAAAGAGAAAAGACCCAATGAATTGTACTTAATTGTGTCACTACTAATTAAATGTACAACAAGTAGTTCATAAAACTAACATTTTTTTGAGGAATGTATTCTATGTTATTGTAATTGGTGCAACTGATGATAGTGATATGATTTGTAGTCTCATAGACTGTCCCAATCTTACGGTTCCACCTTGCCTAACACAGTAGGGTGGCGCAGGGATGAATAGCAAAGTGTTCTGTGTACTGAACGAACGATCAAATATCTCTTGCATACGGGAGCTGTGTTCGGATAATCATATAGCGAAAACTTACCAAACCAGTAACAACAGGAACTAAATATTTCAGTTGCTCGTGGCAACCGTAGTTGTAAAAAGTTGGTGGTGCTCGTGTTTTGATAGTTACGCGTGTCTTTAATTTTCTGAAGAATCGAAATTGCAGAGCAGCCGTCAATAGAAAATCATAATGTCTGGAATTACTGAAGTTGAAAAACGGAATGCAGAAAAATTAAGAAAGCCTTGCTTAGGTGAAAACATCGCAACACGGAATCTCGTGAATTACCACTTGTTTGGAATACAATTCTTATGTTTTCTTAATTTCTGTGAAATTATTGAGAAATAATATTGATTTGTGGATGTGCATGCGTAACACCGGCATTGTAGTTTAATTCGGTGGCCTGGACAATTTTAACCTCAAGTTTTTAGACCGAAAAGAGGATTAATATTCGCAACTTTTTCATTCATATTTGATTTATAAGCAATTCTCAGTTGGATAGTAACGTTATGATCTGGACCTGCTGCTGTCATAGTGCAAGAGACAGTCATCTTAGTTATCCTGTCATCCCTTGACTTTGGGAGCTTTGGTCCCTGACCTATTTGGTTCACTTACATAGAAATATTCGATGGAAATCATTCATTACTTTATCCATGATATTAACTCGCATCATTCAGAGAGCTGTTGGGTCTGTTGAGAAAGAGAGACATACCGCTGCGTGTGAAAGGAAAGATCTATGCTGTCTGTGTTCGAAGTGTGATGGTTTATGGAAGTGAAACGTGGGGAATGACAGAAGAGCAGATGGTGAGACTAGAGCGGACTGAACGGAAGATGGTGCGATGGATGTGTGGAGTAAGCCTGAGAGACCGAGCACCGAGTGATGAGATGTTGAGACGAATGGGTCTGGTTTCGGTGAGAGAAGTGGTACGAAGAGGTCGACTAAGATGGATGGGACATGTTTTACGGAAAGATGATGCTGATTGGGTGAAGAAGTGCATGGAGATCGAAGTTTCTGGGAGAAGAGAGAGAGGAAGGCCAAGAACAACATGGAGCCAAGTCGTGGAGAAGGACATGCGAGAAGTTGGATTGACACGGGCGGATGCCAAAGATCGAGTTCGTTGGAGAAAGCAGCTGTCGACTGGAGTGACCGGCCAACCCCTGCGCAAGCGGGGAAAACGGCCGTAAAACGGGATGAGTGAGTGAGATGATTTGAAGGCAGAATTATGACAATGGTAATGAAGCCGTCTCATTGCCATGGTAATTACCACTCATATGAGTCAAGTTTGCACTGACTGTTGTTAGCACACTGGGTGGAGATCAGGAATGGGTAGCATGAGCGTAGTAGCCTACGTCTGAGCGATCGAGTGGAAAAGTGGGAAACAGAGACTTTTGAGGCTGAGCATGAGCGGACTTGGTCTGGGATGTCAGAGGCGCTGGAATTTTCCGACCTTTCTAGATGACTGATGTGAGCACTGGTGCGAGTCCCATTCGAATCTCACTACGAAGTCCTAAGTGAATCTTCGGAATCGATGAACCGGGCGCGGCGCCGGCGGTCCCATTGGTTTATTAAGGGTCTGACTTCTGAACGAAAATTCTTACGCGTGAGAACACGCCGCGGAACAAAACCTTTGGATAATGCCGAAGTTGAATCCGAGTTCACCGCGCGGTGAAGTATTCTACCAAAATTAGACCCCGAGATTTTGGCTATCATAATACCCAACAGCCGTACTCTGCTCTTGAATGACCCCAGAATGGCAATTAATTTGAATAAGTGACTTGGTTGTCTCAGTCTCATAATCAAAATCTAACGTACGCAAATCAATACCTTCTTCATGCATGATAAGATATTCGATAGCATACTCGAAAAAACTGCTGGTAATCCCACGGTAAAAATAGAAATAGTTCTTCATTTCTGGTAGTTACCACCGGCACAACCCTGTTTGAAGGTATTACGAAATTAATAGTAAGTTCAATCCATGCTTCATTTTAGGTGTTGCCGCTTTCTGTCGTTTTCCTAGCAATGATTACATTCAACAATTTGTGCCTCAAGTACGTTGGTGTAGCATTTTATTTCGTCGGCAGATCTCTGACTACAGTCTTCAATGTGGTAAGTTCGCAATATGTTTCTTTTTTTCAAGAAATGTGCAGCCGGTAGGACTCGAACCTACGAACCTAGGTTGACTAGGCATGTGCATCTACCAACTAAGTTCAGAACCGCTTGCATACGACGGTCAATTGGCGGGATCAAGCTAATGAGAAGATAATGTGAGTACCGATGTGAAGGTGGTGAAGTCAAAATCCAGCTCCACTCGATGCACAGTATTTGAAGAAAGTTAAATATGTCGCTCTCTGTATAATGCATTCACGAATGTTGTAACTCCGCAACCGAATGCTACTGTGCGCGCTGAACGACGAGAATGAAAATAGAATGATTAGAGCGACTATCCTCGTACGGAAATTACAAACATTCGCAACCTAATATGACCACAACTTAGCTTGAAAGGTCACGGATTTCAGTACATGCTGTTGGATAGAGCATGAGTGTGTGAAAAAGAATCGAACCTCCACCTGAGATTTGTTGGCATTTTAATGGACCCGCTGCAGTTAGGCTGAATTGTCTGGAAGGGTTACCGATTCAACAAATGGTGACTGCTCATTTTACATTCATGGGCGACGCATCGCATTGTAAGTTGAGGGACAAACTAAGATCAAGGGAGACTGTATGCGATAAAGGTCTAGCTAGCGCTAGCGTAAATTTACGAGCAACTGAAATACACATATTTTGAAGTTTGTGAAATTCTGTAGTGTATTATTCAGAGTTGTCGACTTGTCATCATAGCGAACGAAAGATGTACTTATATATCGCATCGTTTTCTAAGGATTAAGCATAAGTGTTAGAAATCTCAGATATCCAACAATCTACCCTATTGAGGATGCGTTTTTCGAATCCTAACAAATATTCCCGTGTTGTGGTCGATTTTTGATGTGAAATCAACTTACGATTATGATTCAAGAATTTTAAAGATTGCATATGAATTTTGAAATGCTAATTTTTGGTATTTGGTTGACCAGCTTGCAACTCACACCATACATACTATCTTGATTTATTCATCATATTTGGTGCATTGTGTTCTAGGGTAACATAAAGCACCATCTCTCATAAAGCACCCAGCCTTTATTGAAACCCTGCTTTTCTCAGCAATTGTGGTCAGTTTCATCACCTCTTTGAGATCTGGGAAAGGGATGCTTGCCTGTAGGTTAGAATGTTTGATACAGTAGAGGTGGAAAGAGAAGTCAGAGGGAATCAGAAATAAATCTTCGTAAATTATCATGAAATAATCTGCAAGTGACGTCATCTTAAATTTTGTTTCATTACTGCTCATTAGTCATTGTCACCAGAAATCTTAATGGATGGGTGTGTCTTCAAAGGTGTGCGGCACAATTACCAACGGTTTAAAAAGCATATGGGACAATGCCCCAGACATCTCCATCGATCCGTCGCTAATGGTTTTACATTATACTGAATGATTGACATCATTTTTGCTTGTGGGTTGGCTGTAACAGACCCGTCATAGCTATGAAAGGTTTGATTAATGATTGATTATTGTTTAAGAATGCGGCCACAAGCATTATGACAATTTTTAAGTAGCTTGAATGTAATGATGACAAGGTACTACTTTCAGACGCTTTGTCAGGTCAATCCTCAGTAGTAATTATAATGAGAATAATTAGCAATTTGAATAATGGTTGATATCTAATTCTGCAATAACAGTTTTGATCCAACTTATCCCCTTGTTCGATCAAAAAGTCCGCTCAATTAGAAGTGACACGAGGATACTTAACCTACTAGTCTATTGAATGTTTTGATGATCCTTAGTACAAGTGAAGAGCAAGCATCAGAAATTGATCACTCTTTGAATGACTTGCTGATTGAATTGAATCGCCCGCTGAAATCACGAAACAGATAAAATACAGAGACAGAGTTGGTTAATCAACTAATGAACTGTATATGTCAAAGGTCAACAAATGTTTCGTATTTTTTAAACAATGATTACAAGAATGGGTAACATTTAATCATCCACCGACAGGAGTAGTCATCAGGAGACGCATTCTGATCTCATGTTCGGATAAGTTCGGAAAATATCAAATTTGTTGTATAATTGACGCGATTTTGATTGTGATTAATGATGGATTAAATCATCAAAACCTTAAGTATGATTGAGAATTTCAGATTAATGATAAAACGAAATGAAATTTCAATGGCATGATTAAGATTATGATTATAATTGACCTGAAAAAGTTATTTAATTGATTAAATGATTAATTAATCCAACTGTGACTCACAGCTTAGACAACTCCATTGTTGGTCCTTTGATAGAACCTGCAGCGTTTTTCTGACTGACCTAACATTTGTGTACCACTCCTTTTACACCTAGACTTCTATACAGAGCTGAAATCTATCCGTGATCGAACTCTTTGGCAGTGCACAAGTTTTGCTACTACTGACGTCTTTTCTTGATAATATATACTTAAGATTCAACTCAGGACAATACAATGCAATGCTTAGATATATATCTGACAATTACAAGTACAGTGTGTAGGATATGGTTTGTTGTATTTTATCCTCAATAAACACATGAGGATATAAATCAATTATTGTTGCCAGTTAGTTAAGGAACATTCAACAGTCTTACAATGAGTGAAACGAAAGCGGTAACGTTAATCTATCCATGTGTGTTCCGATTTGTTCTAGTTTTGAAGATGACCTAGACATCGCAGTCATTAAATTTGTTTAAAATATATCACTCAATTCTACGAACAGAGGCGTGCAAGAAAGTAGCATTCTTTTGTAAAGCATTCTTACCGTACCAGACAGCCACAAATCGTCTGTCAAAGTAGCTGGAGAATTTAATTGGTGGGAATGAATGAGTAAATAAACATGGCCATTTCAAGTTAAGTTTTAGAAATCCGAACTTTGAATCTTATCAGATTTTCATTGTTTATAAACAATGGTAATCAAGCAGTAACTGTGATGTGGTTTTAAACAGATATCTGCAGTCGTAGACAATGTCCTGTGGTATGGCTATAGTCTTGATACATTGGCAGACAGCTTTGAACTCATGACGACGTAGCGCGCACTCGTTCAAAACAATTGTAAGGTATTCAGATGTATCGCACTACCCCTATCCATTCTGTAATTCATCATTACATCATTGCATCAAGGATCTTCCGAGGAGACGACCTGGTGTTAACAGCAGACAGCAAAGGAGATGTGATCAATATATTTAAAAAGTGGCAGGAAAGGATGAAGAGAAGAGGTATGAAAGTCAATTTGAATGAGACAAAAGTAATGATTACAGGAAAAGAAGCAATTAAACGGATCGAGTCCGGAAGAAGGCTATGTGGGTGATGTGGGAGAGGTGTGAAGTCGAACTCATAGTTGTGCACACAGCGCAATAATTGGTGTCATTTCCAGTGCTCAGGACTCAGAAGAATGACTGAGCTGGACAATTTCGTGTGCCCCAGATGTGCGAGAGGAAGTGAGCAAGCAAATGGTGACAATGGTGGGTGAACTGGATCAGTTTTGTTACTTGGGTGATGTGTTGTACTGCGAGAGTGGCAACAGCTTGGAATAGATGGAGAGAGATCGCCAGTTTGTTGGTAAAAAAGTGTGTTGATATAGCCAGGAGGGTGAAAGTGTATGAGGCGTGAGTGAGATCGGCTTTGTTGTATGGTTCGGAGACGTGGCCACTAACCGAAAGGATGGTGAATATTCTACGAAGCTGCGAGAGAAGAATGCTGAGAGCTATGGCAGGATAGAGAAACTAGCGCGAAGGTAGCAGAGGAGTGTCGTACAGTGGACCTAACTGAGAAGACTCCGGTGGTTCGGCCATGTTAATAGAATGAACCGATGATGATGGCGATGAAATATGAGACATAGACGAGACTGATATCTCACACTCTTAAAAATCCATAATGTAATGCACATTTCAGATAGCATTCTCATCATAAGTCAAAAAATTTGTTGAAAGCAGAAAAGTGATCAAGATACAAAATCGAGATATAATGCTGCATTAACATCTAAATCTGAAGTTGAAATACTAGGAGGACATGAAAATGTCGGAGGCACTATTATTGATCTGCCCCGTGAGAGGACAAGAGAATCCTCAAAGAAATACATTTACAAATGGCTATTGGACATTCGCCACAGAATTGGTCTGAAAAGTTGCGCAAAGCAATCGAATATCTGAAATATTGTGAGTATTGCAAATACATTTATGATGATTGATGTCATAATATTACAGAAATTCGATTTTTTGTGTATGGCATCTAATTGACCCTTTCCGTAAGATCTCCCGCTTGAGAAAGCTATTTTACGATGAAAATATGCACACGAACGAAATTTCACATCTGATAGAACATTTTTTCGATATTAAATTCTGCTTAAAATTGATTTCTTCTTCACCATGAGTTCAGAAGATAAGCTGTTCTGTGAACCCAGACGGATTTCTACATTTTCTTGCTCGCAAGAGTTCATAGATTACCTTTCACATTGCATTAGATAGTAGTAAAAAACTGCATTTTTACTTGTCACTGTCTCGGCATAAGCTAAAAGCAGATTTTGTCAGTAGATGACTCAGTCAGCTGCCGGCTTTCTGTGCACATTCGCCTAACAATGATCTACATGCAGAAAGTGGCAGGAATTAACATTTTACATGAAGTACTTGAACCGAGCTCTGATAACGAGATTTGAATTGTTAGTGATTCAGATCACGACTTATCTGCATAGTTGCTGGCTTTCTACGTGAAAGTATAACGATTAGCGCTCTTAAACCAGAAATTTTTGGAGTTCCTGCAATATATCTCCTGACATTATTTATTACAATGCCTGTTTTGAATGATGCTGCACAGTACTTTCGATGATCTTACTAATATGTTGATAAAAAACGAAACCAAGTTCACTGTGTTTAATGTGCACTTTCAGTTTATTGTTTGCAACTATTTTGTCAGAGAACTTAATCACTATTTAAACAATCATATCAGCAGGAACAATTTTGCTACCGAAACAACTCTCTAGAGACAAAAATGAAAATGTCATGGTGATTACATGAAAGGAAGCAAATATAGGATATCATTATCTTTGAAATTGTGCGACATTTTTCGGCTACCACCCAGCATGATTCCACCATCTTCACGCTCATCACATTATGAACCTATGTCGGCCAGGCGGCACAATTTATTCCAACTCATTATAGAAATTAAACTGAGCAGTCGGAAAAAAAATAGTTATGTGAAAACTGTTATCCTGTGAAGTATTAAAATAGTGGGCATTTCACATCATGAATATGAGTATCATATGAATATATATCCAATCGTCTTCAATCTAATCGCAAAGAGGGATTTGAAAGATGTTTTTGATGCATTTTTACAGTATTCAAGCTCTCAATTGTGCTTAAAGTTCCGCAGCCAACCTCCTCTTCTTTTCCGATACGAATCTTTCAGCTTTTCCCTGAAGTGTGGTCTCTTGATCACAGTTGCCAATGGCCGTGCCATGCGATCTTTCACTCATCTGCTTCAAGACAGATTCAAGCGTCATAATGTGTCGGCAAAATCCGACCTTGTCAGCAATGTCCAACCACCAGTAATTGTCAGAAATTAATTACAATCAGGCTGGACATGACAATCAATTTATTTTATTTGTAGCAACATGCAGTCTTATATTTGCTGCTGTTATTGGTGCTAATCAATGTATCAAGCATAATTGCTCTGGAATCTTCAAAGCAATCAGTTTATAACAATGTTCGTAGAATATATCAAATGTTAGCATATTTTTATATGTTCGCATAATGCTGGTCCTATCTAATTACATTTGATGCTGTCAGACTGTGAGTTTAATAGCTTAAAATATGATTAATTGTATTCATAAATTTTCTATTTGATTTATCGATCAATGATGATATGTATACTAGTATTCTAATTCAATATCTGTAATCGATTAATTGCGTCTTTGATCACCATTCAACTAATTTTTGATGTTCTCCAAGCACCCATCGTGAGGAAGAAATCACGTTCTTCTGATGCTGTCGCCGCTGTTGGCTAAGGCAAGGCTCATCGCTTCCACCGCGCCTGAAACAGCCGAACCTCCTGAAGTCTACAACACGAAGCAAAGTAACATAAGAAGCAATCTTGAATTCAACACTCATCATTTCACCAACAACACACTCGATGATATCCTCACCACAAAACTGCTGAAACTGGTCTCATCCATCCCAATCCTGCTTCTATGCGCTCCCAACTTCAACGCACGATGGAAATGAATTTTGACTTCCTAAAGTCTAATACAATTCCACCTAGGTCGACGATATTTAGTTAGCTCATGTATTTTAAATTTTATAACTTCCCGTTGCATCAGCTCCCAAGTCTGTGTGATGTTATCAGCGCAGCAAAATTCAGATCATAACGAATTTAGTTTTGAATGTAGCGAAATCAATGTGACCAAAAGTTGGTTAAGTACCGAAATTACCGATGTTCAAATGAGTATAATAAAATGGAGAACCAGAACTTTCACCCTCTAGGCCATTGAACATTTGCCACACACTAATAGTAAGCAAAAGATTTTCAGCTGCTCCGCACTTGTTTGCGAAATGCGACGGGTAACTTATTGTGACTTTCCGCAATCAATATATGCTTCACAACTATCCTATGACCTTCGGAAATATCTTTTTTCTGAGGCAATTATCAAAATCACCGTGCTCCTAAAACGTAAATTGTATGTATTTAGTCAAGTCAGTGTTGATCTGCAAATAAAAAGGTGCTTGACTCAATTATTTGCCTTCTTGACTCACTTCTTAGTTGAATAATTGTGAACGCAGTCGTTTAGATTCTATATTTCTTGATGACTGTTTTTCAATTAAATCTTTAGACAGGCTTGAATTCAAATTTCACATCAGCTGAGTGGGGCTGCAATAGTTTTTAAAGTTTTCAAAATAAGATAAACGAATAGTAACATGTAATTTGTTTTTCTTATTCTTCCATAACTATTTTCCAAGACATGTTCAAAGTTTCTAGATTGATTTCAAGATCGGATTGAATGCCTTTAAATGACTAAAAGGAGCCAACAGATCTTGATAGTAGCATGGACCTTCTTGTACCTGATGATGAATTCGGTGGAAATTCGAAAGGTCTTCTGCGATAAACGTGCAACACTTCGTAGAATCGACTAAGTCGTCCGGGACTGTGTCCAAATTTGTGGGTTACAACCTGTGCTGAACATCTATATCCATGAACCGAAGAAAGGATCTATGTACTGTATTCGTGCTGACTGTCAAAGTAGATTTGTATGATTTACACTATGAACTGAATTACTAAATTTTGTGATAGAAGATCTAGCCAACAATAATATTGGACTTGTGTTGTAGAATGTGTTCATCTTGTGATTTGCTTTTCTTTTCAGATATTCAGTTACATGATTCTCGGTCAGTCAACGTCTCTTCGAGCGATTGGGTGCTGTGGTCTCATCATATCAGGCTTTGCTCTTGGTGTTAATCAAGAAGATGCATCAGGTAATTATTCTACATCACTAACGCTAGCTGTTGAGTCATCATTTTATCAATTGTGATAGAATACTATTGGGACAAAATTCTAATTAGATGAATTTCTGAAAGACTAGTCCTAGTTTAGTGGTTTCTGTTTCTCGTAAAATTGATAGGCAGCATTTTCTTCAAAGAACTCGATGAAATTTCTTGGAATACCAACTTGTAATTGACGGTCGATCATGAACACGATTGTCTGAAACGATGAAATCACGGTTTCTCTCATTATCGAATTTATTTGAGCAATAAATGAAAACAATTTAAGGATAGAGTAACTACAGTGGGATGACACTCTAGACGGCCTGATGCTTTAGGAGAATTCGATTATGTACGCAGCAATGGAAGAGGGATTTTGTTTATTCAGGGATTCTAATGTATCGGATATCCTTGACAATGAAATCGAATATATGCGTGACTTTCTAACCATGATGTATCTATAAATCCCTAAAAAATGACACTGGTGGCAGTAATGGTTCCTTTAAACATTAATTTGTTATGCCTGTTATCACAAAGTACTTATAAAGAAATTCACAAAGCTAACTGACCTAACTACAAAAAGATAATACGGTTGTATTAAGTAACTTGCAACTTACGTAACGAACTTAATGTTTGACAGGATAAAGCGTCGATTGTGAAAACGCTACATTAAACACAAGCGTGATCTAATTCAATAAATGTGATAACTATTCATGATTATGGTGAAATGTTTCCTAATTACACAGTAGATACCATTGACATAAGCCAGAACGCTGGGGATTGTAGATGAGGCTCGTTTGATTAAATCTTCTCGGCCAAGCATCAGCTGCTTGGCACTAGCTCCCTAATTTTTTTAACACACATGAAGAGCGCTGTCTAACTGTTGTGTATTTAACTTGTTGCATCGAATTCTTCTAAAGTATTAGCCCATCTCAGGCGTCATTGGTGCGAAGCGCTGATCTACCTACTTAACCACGCGAATTTACTTAGTTCTGTAGAATTTCTTTCCTTTGGTTCAATATATTCAAGTAAGGAGGAAAACGATATTATTTAACATAAATAGCAACTGAAAGTGTTGCTTTTTCGATTTACCGATTTAAGGTGTACTCCGGACGAAATTCCCTTGTGATTTTATTGTATTAAAATCAAGTGTACACATCAACTGCTACTTCTACCTGTATCCGGCACTCTGCAACGATTTGCCAAACGAGATGTCCGCTTGTCTAAAGCTCGTGATGACGTCAGCTGTGATAAACACCCTTGTCTGCAGGCGTAGCGTGCAGTGAATGAATAAGCCGATTTCACGAGGAAGTACAGTGAAGGCCAATGGGAGCATTCATACATCAGGAACAAAACATGGACTGTACGAATGAAGGTGAATTTTGTCATAGCTTATAAGCCTTCTTACACGTAATTGCTGATATGTAGAGGGTATAATTTGATTATGCACATCATACAGTGAGTTCATTTTAGTTTGCTGGTGAAGCAGAATTTTGATCAGATGCTCGAAAGCGATCCCCATCAGCTATGTAAGCATAATGTATATTTATTAACTCTGTTATGCAGACCTGTAGATGTATCGATACACACTGCCTGTGAAATAATTAGAGTTATTGCCGCATACGGAAGGTTTCCATAGGCCAATATCAAAAAGACTGAATTATCTCTCCCGGAAATTTATTGGCGAAAGGTCAGAAAACATATTTGTGAAAAATCACAATGTGTCGCAGACACATACTCATGGGACCTTGGTGAGTCTAATGCATTGACAGCCAATCCTTTTATACGCCTAGCATGCATAAGTCCACAAATCAGCAATAATTACCGGTCGTCAGTCCGTGTTTTCGGTTTATAGCAGGTTTTATAGGTTAATAGGCTTAGCTTTAAAATCCTATTCCGACAGGAAATAAATGCTGAAGTCATCAGCAGATAAAAGAGAATCAGGGTGATAATTGGTGATGTATTCAGAATTATTATCCAAAATAATAACACTGCGACGATGCTAATGAAAACGTAAATATAGGGGGCGGCTATTAGAGCTGATGTAGGCATCTTGACAAAATTACAGTGCAAGCTGTAAGCTGCATAACGCGATTTTCTCAGTGGAAGCTTTGCAGCCAGACCTTCTCGGTTCTGGTTCAACATCGGAAAAGCATGTCTTTAAGAAATACTGTGGTTGTTCTGCTTTACACAACCCTTTTGAACAAGTCGTGCTTCCTGGTTAATGTCTTGTCGCTATCGGAAAAGTGTTCAGAGCAAGCGCGACTTTACTGAGGCGGCTGAGACCGCTGTGCCTGTAGCCAGCGCTTTGTATGGCTGCCGTCCCTTATTGTCACTTTATCACAGCTGACGTCATCATCGAGAATTGCTCGACGCGTAGCGGGAGAACTGCGCATCGCGCTGCAAATCGACGGCGCTGAATCAAATTAACTGATGCCGCAATATAGATACGGACCAACTTAAAATTGACCGGGGGACACCTTTAAGGCCACACCGAGTGGTAGCAGAATGACAAGAACTGGATAACTGCTGGATTAAAAACTGGAAATCGCACATCTAGTTCATCAACAAGCAGGCAGTCTCTATCGTGCCAGCAGCTATTTTCCACTGCAGACAATCTGTAGTCTGCTATCTTTACAAGTTTTTTATTTGTCCTCTAATGGAGTATAATTGTATTGTTGTCATCTGCGCCCCACAAATACGTCTTAACCTCTTCGAACGGGTTGAAAAACGTGTCAGCAATCCTATAGGCGAAACAAGTTGCAGCCGCTCTCCGTCAGACGGGATGTCGCTTCACTCAGTCTCTTCTACAGATACTAGCTCGGTGGAAGCAGCTTTGTTACAAATGACTGCGCACCCAAACCTCTCCAGAGGTACGCGCAGAGCTAATGCAGTCGGATGCTATCATGTGAGCTTAGAACGCGCACGTATTGTGAGTCACTCGAAAAGTTATTTTATTCACAGGGCACAGTCTTGAAATCAGCTTACCCATCCAGCTCTCTCTCTGACCAATACAATCTTGATACTTTCAAGAGGCATTTGAACAGGTTTCTGACAGGAACAACTTAAACAGATCAGATTAAATCTATTATTTTGCTTTTATTTATCTAAAATAGTATATTATTTTTTCATTGAGTAATCCCTAGCTTCGCTGATGGCTGGTAACTGTGCTAGGGGTGAAATTCTATAAAAATGATATGTGACTGCTTGTTCTGAAATTGAATGTTTATTTGGAAACATGCGGAACCTGTCGCCTTTCCTGTTCTTATTCTATGTCCATGAGAATTGATGCCCTAGAATGTCTTACTATATAATTTTATTTTGCCGATGTGTGTGCATGTCACGTTGCAGTCGACCAGAACGATGGGCAATGGACCTTCCACTTCTACCTTGAAAGGCGTGCTGCTTGAACTCATTTGAATGCCAACCTGTCATGTAATGACCATTACATTAGACAATAGATTTTTTCTCATAGGAACTAGCAATTCACCTTTTCTACGAAAAACCACTGCTAGCTTCTATCTACGACTGTAACTTGCTTTTCTTGATGAATGATATGAAGGTGAATACTCAAAGTGGAGCTGGACTCATCTTCCGTTCAAATCAAATAAATAATTTCATAGATTCACACAATGGTCTCATGAGATTTTGTAACTGTTTTGATTCAAGGAATGGGTTTCTATTTGGATAACGACGCAGTTGTGAACTTGTGAATGTCATGATGCATGAATCGGGTGACTTGTTGAAAGAGGCAACGCGTGTTTTATCATGAACCGTCAACCATGTAATAGAAAGTAAGACAATTGAAGATGGAGGTTTCATAACTGTGAAAGCAAATGTCCATCGGATTCTTCTTTGAGTCAACGATTTTAGGTGGAGAATCAGTCGGTCAAATTCTTAAATAATCTGGCAGCCAGAACAAGTTTCTGCAGGGAACGAGGCCGGAAATGAGATTCTCACAGAATGATGTACATCATATGGCTACTACGAATCTGCACGTCTGCCGGGTTCTAGTGAGTTCCTCTTCTTGTCAGACAGGATCAAAGAAGACACATGTTGATCCAATGGTAATCCAATGCTTTGGTTAAAATGAAATTTTCTGTGTTTTCGCCTATTACAAATACCAAGTATAAAGCCATAATTTTTGACACGGAATGTCTTCCGGTCATTTCCTATCATGTTCATGTATACCTGTTTATGAAGCAAACCTCCTAATGTCGACAAGCACAAGCATTTTGAGCATTTTATTCCTCATTCAGTGTGAAATGAACACATGCACATCATAACAAATGACATGAAGACATTCCATGTCATAATTATGGCTCTACTCGTAGACTTAGTATTTTTAACTTATTAAGCGAAAATTTCATTTTGACTAGAAATTTCAATCTGCGTCCCATTGGATTAAGATCAGTGTTGCCAGGCCTGCGCAATAAAAATGATTTTGCACCCCTTCCTGTACAATTTTTTGCACCCCTCTCTGCGTAATAAACGTATTGAATTAGTTGTCCATTCAATCACTTGTTCGTGTGAAAAACCGGAAGAGATTGTCCAATTCATCTCTGAACAAAGTCCTTTTCGCGAAAGACCATTAAGTCGCATCAAATTTCTGTCACCCCATAATTGATTTCCCTGTTGAGAGGAAATCATGCCGCAATTTGTGAAGTTAAGCGTGAGGAATCAGTTGCAGTGATAATAAAAAATGCCAAAGAAAGATTTCGAGCTGAAAACTCGTTGGAGGAAAAGACAAGTCGTGATCTTCAGAAGCTTTGCTCCTTATCAAGAAAAATGTCAGGCTGCAAGAAGACACCGATCTGAAGAACACATGAACCCAGCTTAAGACATTTCATCGGAATCTCCCGTGGCAATTAGCTCGGTAGATGCGGAACTTAACAAAGTTTGTGGTCCAAAAAGAAACAAAAATCGTGGACAATGTGGTAAAGCGAACACTAAGTGCAGGCATCGAAGACTTAAGTGATTCATAATAGGCCAAGAACTGAAACAGTTGTTCAGATGTGAATTACTTTAAGTATGTCTTAGTTTAAAGTGTAATCATTAATATCAATATAAAATAATGTAATCCTAAACATACGATGGCAAAAATTCTAAAAACTGGGCATTTATTATGCCATTTTTGCTGACTGAGTAAAGGTGAGAGTCAGCTAACGTCAAATCAAGATTAGACATTTCTATTCAAATCAATATTCTGTACATATTTTGTTATTTGGCATGATTAATCCTTGCAATAACTGGTTTAGATAGCGGAATGGTTTTGATTATTTATAGCCAGTTACAACGTCAGCTGAGATTAAGTATTCAATTTAAGTGCCGGCTACTTTCAGAACACTAATAGAAATATGTCGGTGTGTTTCAGCACACAGTTGTTTAGGATTTATGCATGATGATACTACGTACTTTACCTTTTGCGACCGCAATCTGTCCGACCAGAATTCGAGCACAAGTCAACTAGAAAACTAGGCAAGTGCCATTGTTTGATATTAACAAATCTGTTTTTCCGATGAGCAATTGAACAACTTTATAATACCTGTATTTGCCTGGTAAAATGGATTGAATCAAAACATCTTCTGTATCAGAGGCACTACTGTGAAAATAGTGCTTGTTAAGCTTTCTAGCTAACTTGCGTTCGAAGCTCGATCGCAAGTTGCTCGAAGTTGAAGTTACACGAGTAGAAGTCTGGGAGTTGGCGAACTTATGTTGTGTGACTTTATTTCACCACTAGATCTATGCATAACATGTCGACAACGTGACGAATTGAGCTCTAGGGGAAGCTCACCAGAAATTGTTGCTTAAATTATGCTTAAATTTCTCTGAAATTGAAAGTGATTTTCTGTTTGGATTATTCAAACAGAGCATTTATGACTTTTTGAAAGCCATTTTATACTAAGTCAGCGAAACTAGATGACAGTTTTTTAGTAGATACTCCTTTCTATGAGATTTATCTAGTTTTATAATCAAATCGTGCAGTTTACATTTTGTTTATTGTCATATTCCCTTCATTATGAAGTATTTATCATTTTTCGTCAAGTAATTGTATTCATAATGTGCAGGAACAATAAATGAAAGTGAAAGTTTAGTGTTCATTCATCAGTGCGTCTGACCCTCTTTGTATCAAGTACATTGTTAAAATTTAAATGCAAAATTTTGCGATTTGGGCTTTTCCCATTTTTACAACAGATATATCGTTTTAAATTAAAGTATTCTGTCTGCGATTCTGTTGTATTTTTAAGAATATATTTCTTGCACTAAATAATGAGTAAAAGCACTGTCAGAGTGGCAGCTACAAAAATATGCTAACTGAAAAATAAATAAAGGCGAAGTAAGTAATATAAACATGAACTGACAAATCGAGCGTCTTTGAACTTTATATAAATTCTGAAGCAGATAAAGGTATAATTTATCAGTGATGTCGGGGAAAATGTATGCTTTTAGTGCTGCGTGAAAAATGAAATTTATGTCTGGCAACGCTGAACACCAGATGTCTAACTGTCCATAAACGCATTTGGATATTAATAATAGGGGGAATGGTGTTATCATTGGTTAGCAAGCATGCGGCAGATTGACTACTTCAGACGGAGATTTGATTCTTCGTTAACCTTACCGAGAATAGGACTTGAGAATTACGGATTGCAAATTGCCAACTGATAGGCCAATAATTGGAGATAAAACCATAAAAATTAATATGGAAAATTGTATAATTGTCCAAAGTGAATATACATGCAATTGTATTTGTCGAACCCAGCTGGTTGCAATCAAGCTGTCTATCAGAGGCATGGGTAGGAAATTGTCTTAATATAGGCATTAATCATATCCCTTTTTATCCTTGGAACTCCGAACATTCACATAAAAATTGTCCTTGATTAACGTCATAGAAAGCGTTCTCCTTTGCCCAGCCTAAATACCTTTCATCTGTCCCGCCATAATCGTTCAGTTCATTGACTGCCCATGCTAGAATAGAGGACGGAATCTTGATGTTAGACTTGTACCAACGCCATCCATCTCGTCGGCTCTTTCCTTCATCTTGCAAGCCTCCAATCAAAATCCTGTGTTTTGGATATAGCGGCTTCAAAAGACGATGTACAGACATTCTTTCGTCTTGGGTAGTCAATTCTGCCAATTTTCCACCGTCACGGCTGCAACGCAGTGGTGCTCTAGCTCCGTGAAATTCCGCACGATAGATTTTATACCGTGAACATTTCCATTTTAATGTATAGTCAGAAGGACATTGACTGGTCAAACGCTGTGGAAGAATCCAAATAGCGGCTTTTGGCACTGAAGTATCAGTGAACTCAATGTGAGACAGACTAGCTGCAAATAACAAGTCACAGTGTTCCTTGTAGTAAAAGGCTGCACATTTGAACTCTACTTTACACAACTTGGCGCAGTCTTCAATTGTGTGGACGTCAAAGACGGTGGCAAATGGTTGAATTGAACGAATGTTGTCTTCGGCGACTTCAGTCTTGTTGAAGCAAAGTCTTTTTTGGCAGCTGGTAATGTCACAGAGAAAGAATATGAATATTACTAGACATTGGAGTCGTCCCATCACCTCAACTCCAAGATATGGAAAGAAGGATGTCATTATGATCATTAAAAGCATTGTTGAATAAATGCTTGGTTGTCAATGGTTTCATCTGAACACGTTCTTTCAGTCAACTTTCTTCATCACATTTGTTTCCTAAGATACGGTTACCTATGTTATTGCTAGTAATTATTGCTAGTAACAGTTTTGATAAAGTTGCCGCTTCATAACATTTCATTTTCAACACTGACAGTTTCGCATATTGAAGTCTCGATTCTGCGACAACCTTACGATATCACGATTGGTTTTTCAGACGAATACTTCTTTTGTGTTTGTCTGAACAACCAAGTGACCCATAGCCAAAAAATCTCAGTTGTTAAAAAGGAAAAATTAAGAGCTTTGAGCTATTTAACATCAGATGAAGACAAAAGACTTTCTTTGCGATTGATTGCTAACAGATTCCTTGCGAATGTGCTTTGTTTACTGTCATAGTCCCTTCATTATGAACCATTTATCCTTTTCTGTCAAGTAATGGTGCTCATATTTATCATAACCAATTCATGAAAGTTTTCATTTACAAGTATTTATTGACCAATTAGATAATACTGTTTGTGTACATTTATCAGTGCAGTCTGACCCTGTTTTCTTTGTATTGCGTACATTGTTAAGTTAAAATGCAAAATAAGTCAGCGATATGGGATTTTCCCATTTTTACAACAGATAAATCGTTCTCAGTGAAAGTATTCAGTCTGCAATTTTGCTTTATTTTTCAGAATATATTTTTTGCACTAAATAAGGAATAAAAAGCGTTATCAGAGTGAAGCTGCAAAATATGCCATCTTGAAGAAGATAGTTAGATTAAATGTACTGCAAAAAATTAATAAAGGCTATGAAAGTACTAAAAACATGAACTGGCAACTAGGCCGTCTTTGAAATTGATGTAAATTCTAAAGCAGAAGAGGAGATAACATCAACGAAGAAGAAAAAGATGTGTACTTTTGTGCTGTGCGATTATTTTTCTAGCTGCGTTATAAAAATGAAATTTGGGTCTGGCAACACTGATTAAGATGTGTTTTTCTTTGATTGCGTCTGACAAGAAGAGGAACCAGGTAGAACTCGGCAGACACTCACATCCGTAGTATGCAGAGGATGCACATCATTGTGTGAAAGTCTCATTTTCGGCCTCGTTCCCTGCAGGAACTCGTTCTGGCTGCCAGATTAAAATGGCGACCTGATGTGCTCGATGTGGAAAATGGGTCCGGAACAGGATTTCTGTGATAATTTTTCTTGACATCCTATTAAGTTAGAATTTTATAATGAATCATATCAGAAGAAATGTTTGCGCTGAAATGGTAAAAGCTTGTACATTAATGTCCGTCACATGTCAAATTGCAGTTAAATTTGTCTTAAACGTAATTAGAGGCACTGCATAAGATATTTCGTCACAGAGAATTTTTATAAATATCATAAGCACAACAACACCATGTTTTTGAAATGCTTTATTTGCTATCTTAGTCCCAGCATTTTGCATCGCTTCTGCTAGACATTCTAATTGGGTCGGCAGCCTCAAAAACTTTTCTGATGAGCAAAACATAGCAGCTGTTATATCGATAACATGCTATTTGTAAGCGCACTAAGTTGCATGCATGTTCGTATCATACTACTACTTAGATTTGCAACCTCTCCAAACCTTAGCCTTTCCTCTCTTGCAAGGCATGGATAGAAAGCAGGATTGCTGAATTAACTTGTCCTAGTCTGCTCGCTAAGACTGTAATAAAGTTTCAAGATCCTGTCAACAATAATACCGATATTCATCAATTCCTACCTTATGTTAACCATTAGTTGATGCTGTGTCTTCATGGAACAACTGATTTGGTGCGAGTAATGAATAACACAGTAAATGCTATGAATGAGCCCATTTCATGTATAAGAAACTGCTCATTTAGTTTCCGTGGAACTTCGTTAAGATGTAATAGTCAGATATCTGCATTAATTATTCTCCTTCAAGGATGGATTGCTATGCTTGGACTGTTAGGGATAATTACGTTTCAATGGAATATTTTACTGTTATGGGCGAATTTGAATATTTAGGCACAAAAGAAAATTCATAACCGCCAAAGTCGAAGACTGAGTACTTATTTTGACTGGATGAGGTGCTGTTTGGAATGCTTTGAGGTGTGGGAAGGACTAAGTTGTAATTCGCTATTTTCTGGTAGTAGAAATATCGCGTAGCTTTAGCTGCCCTTGATGAAATTTCGACTCTTCTGCAACATCATTCACAACATCGGAAGAAAAATTGGGTATGATTCCGCAAGTCTGTAGATAGCTAATTTACTTCGTTGTAATAAAGTTTTTAAACACACACAGCGAATGGGAATTTTGCAGAGTATTTTTGAGCTGTTTGCCATAGACATGTTTTCGTTGTAAAGAAGTTCGCTATTTGCGAGTACACACCGAAGGCTGACCGAATATACACGAAATTCGTGTTTATAAACGAATATACACGATTGTACGCGAATAATATGTATGATGCACGAAATTCTAAGGCAGCAAGTAGTTGGAAGAAGCATAAACGTTGCTTTGAAGTTTTTTATCTACGCTGGTATATTTTCTGAATTCATGAAAAGGTGGAGGATATTTGGATAAATTAAAAACAGCACACTGAATGTGGTCTACTTTTCAGGGTAGTCACAGAGATAAATTGCCTTGTCTGCGTCGCTTGGTCTAGAGATGATATTTTTTGATATCCCGCCAAGAACTAGTCCCGCTGGGCAGAAATTTATACACCCTTCATTTAACACCGCAGTGAACGTGCAGAGTCAGTAAATTTAGATTGGGAGGAGTCAAAGATGAGTATTTTTCACTTGGCAGATATTCAGTCTTCAATGTGAAAACGACAGCTCGTGTGTTCCCTAATACAACTTTCCTCACGCATTGCGCGCGCTTAACCAATCACGTAAGCCAAAGGGAGACGGCTCTTTCCCCATCTCTCTACCATCGCATACAATGGCTGAGATGCCATAAACGCGTCCCTCTGTAACAATAACAGACGAATCCATCTCTGAGGGTAGTGGTTATTGCTTTCTATTTTCAGGACGGATATTTCAAAGTTGCTTTCATTCATCCTTACAGAATGCAATTCTAAAAAATCATCCTGAGTTAAGAAATGGAAGGAAATGCACAGTGTAACTTGATGCAATTCAAATACAGCGGCATTAATCGGGAAGGCAATTAACGTAAACCCACAGCCGGACAACGAATATTCCAATCGAATCAAATTATAGGGAGTAATAAAGCATAATGCATACAATTTGTGTTCTAGAATATTAATTGAATACTTTCCCTTCAATACAATGAAACTCTTTTTACATGTATTTTCTTGGGTTAGCTGAATTTTGTAGTGTTTAAGCTCATTCGAGAATCGCCTTTTGGGTATCAATGGATTTGGTATTCCGAAAAGTGAGTGAAATTTAGAAATAAAAACAAAGGAAATTACACAACAAACAAATTTGTGTATCTTATTGATTAATATACGTATATCCGATGGCAATATGAAAGCAATAAATAATGCGTGGCATGAAAAACATGATAATATATGAGCTACTGCATACAGAAGGAGGAAAAAGAAGAAAAGAGAGATCGAACTTTCTCTGAAAAGACAATAACTATGTTTTGCTATTTTTGTTTAATCTTGCATTCAACAGTTTTTATAGATGAATATAATTCAAAAACTCTTTCCTTGCTTCTGTCTAATGAATTATGTAGCAGAAACCAACCTTATACTGCTATTATGTAACTACATCAATATTATACACTTTTGTTGAAACGCTGGGATACACGAACTTTAATTGAATACATCTACGAATATTCACGATTTTTCAAGAATTTTTTTGCGGCCACGTATTGAATCCTTTTGTGAAAGAAAGTGCAGTGTTTTAATTAATTCTTTGTATTATATATTCCTATGCTATCTGCGAGTACAAGTTTTTACTGTATCTCTTTTATTCGTCCAATGAAGTGCATTGTAATTAGCGCTATAACTGCTCAAAAATTTGTCTAAGAGCGCTTGATTTACAGCAACTTCAATACATCATCTGATTTCTCAACGCTTCATTGAGCATTGACAATGGGGCGAATATCTGCTGTGATTGTTGACAGGCTGTATCCTTCCATAATCAAACCAATGTTTTGTTGTTCACTATGGTGAAACCGCCAACTTTTCAACTCCTTATAGCTGGACTGCAGAATCTGCAGCTTGTTTGTACTGCAGACAATTAGACCATTTGGTCAGAAGGTTAGAATTACGAAGAACGGAAGCAGAGGGGTGAAACTTCT
Source organism: Prostheceraeus crozeri (assembly GCA_907163375.1). Classification (NCBI taxonomy): domain Eukaryota; kingdom Metazoa; phylum Platyhelminthes; order Polycladida; family Euryleptidae; genus Prostheceraeus; species Prostheceraeus crozeri. The sequence goes on along the minus strand of CAJQUW010009062.1, from coordinate 272,328 downwards.
CCCAAAACAATGATGTTAATGGACAGTTGAAACTAAGATCATGAGTTGTACACTTGTGATTAAGATTATGTATTTTGATTTGTACACACTCACTTTAGTCACCGATCTCTGATTTAGCAACTGATCAGCATCGCATTCATAGGAAAATACGTACATTCTTACTCGAATATGCTCACCCTCAATGCATCAATTCTTATTCAACCAAGCCTGACGGAGCTTCTTGTCAGTCTCTTAAATCACGGCTTATAAAGCATGCGCACACTTTTGATTTTTTTGTGTCTGCACTTATGTCCAATTTTAACACAGTCAATTAGCAAAGTTCGGCCTTTACTGCTGCTATTGGTAAAGCTGGATGACTAAAATCAGTTTTCCAACTCTGCTATCAAGTAGAACCAATATCGTCACCAATTTTAAGTTTTGTAATTGAATTTATAGGAAAATATGCGAAAAACATGACTGTGTACTTAAGCCTTTTGTTATCGATTCGATATTAAAAGAAAAAAATATTCTGGGCACCGAAAGACCCTCAAAAATGGTTGGTGATAAAGTTGTGTAAACGACACATCAGTTGTTGCCAAGATAACAGAGCATGCTTTCTGTGTTTTTGACCGACACAGACTTTATATGACAGAGTGTTCGCTCTGCGTCCGGGAATTGGTTCAAACATAGGTCGGATCAACCTTGATACTTTTAAAATAGGTGCACTCTGTATTCTTGTTTAACACTCAGCAGGAAAAGAATTAGTGTGGGATTAATAACAACTCGGCTAAATGGAGGAAATGTTCCGCGCCTAGTGTGTTTCCGAGTATAAACAATGTTTATTTATTTCATTTACCTTCATCTTTCACGTCAAATTAGCCATAATTTCATGTTGTTCCATTTATCTTTTATTTCAACTATTACATTCTCTGTCATTTCATTGCAGGTCATTTATCAGTGGTCGGCGTCTTCTATGGAGTCGCAGGAAGTGTAAGCGTTGCTCTGAATGCAATTTATACAAAGAAAGTCCTACCAAGTGTCAATAATTCTGTTTGGAAGCTGACCATGTACAACAATATCAATGCTTCGATCCTCTTCATCCCTTTGATGTTCATTTTTGGCGATGTAGTGACTGTCATCAATTTCCCCAACCTAGGAAGTCTGAAGTTTTTGGGCGCATTGTTCGTCAGTGGAATATTCGGGTTTGCCATGGGTTATGTAACTGGTCTGCAAATTCAAGTAACAAGTCCATTATCACACAATGTTTCTGGTACAGCGAAAGCTTGTGCGCAAACAATCCTTGGCTGTGTTGTCTACAGTTTATCAAAGACTACTTTATGGTGGTTTAGTAATGTTATTGTGTTATTCGGCTCATTCCTTTATGCAGTTGTAAGACATAGTGAAATGCAGAAATCCCATGCCAAAGAGATGGGTGTACTCGCGGAGAAAATTGAGGAAGGCGTTGATGACACAGGCAGGTCTTCACAGCTGAGAGGATGATAATATTGCATTCGATTTTACTGTGGTTTCAATAGTTATTATTTTATAACACGTTTTTTAAGTGAACTATCGACGGATGCTTTCATAGAACTAGGGTTGACCTACAATCATATCATTGGCTGTCATTTAAGGAACTCATTTAGGAGAAGTTGTCAAATTTGTGTTCAAAACTCAGTGGTAATGTCATTTCGATTCAAGTGCTCATTCTAAGGAAACTAATATCTTTTAGATGTCAGGTTTAACAAAGTGGAAATAAACGCCTATTTGATGTATTCGGTGTTCTATTTTTCATTTCAATTCTTTCGTTCTTCACTTTAACCAATGACGGGGCTATTCTGACAAGGTATGGGAGTTGGTGAAGGCTTCATATATTCACAAATCTCCAAATTAGGGTTAGAAACCTCGAGTGTGAGCGGGGTTATTTCCGACGGTGGACAACTCTGGACCTTCGGCGCTTTTGATTAACTGAATTAACTGCAAGAGCTTGTCTTCATCTAAAGCGTAGCTGTTTATTCTAGTTATGTGCGGATAGAGAGATATGTATGCTTAGAGGACATCGCTATACCTCCATCGGTCGATGTAAAATTGTTAATCGACTGATGTGAATTAACTGGAACTAACTTAGATCATTATTTTTAGTCAGTGCTATCCGAACTTGAGAAAGTGACCTTTATTGGACCTCAACTTCGGGAGTTGGCTTGTAAAATAAAAAGGGCAAATTATGCACACGGCTTCTGTGTTAATTAGAAGCCAAAACCATTTCACTACACCAATATGCAAATTCAATTCACATGGCATCATTCATAGGCCTTTTATCTAACGCAAGGATGGGTTAAGAAGGTAAAATCATCCCACACTGCGACTGAATGCAATGAATCATTACATGCGTACTTATGACCTTCATAGCACAGTAGAAAAATGTGTGGGAGACACGATAATTGCGATTGTTTTAGGGTTATTTGGGTAGTTTACATAATTCAAGTTAACCGGTATGCGGGATGTAATGGACTAAGCTGGAAGCCTTAGGTATCTTATAATTTTTTCCTCTTGTCGTAAGCTTTTACATGTGATAGGCACACATTCAGCATTTCAGTAGGCCTACATATTTATTCAAAGTACGTTTAAATAACCTAAACAAGCTAGTAAATAATTTCTGTATAATTAGTAGCTCCAAGAACAAATCCGCTTTTTTACGAAGCATCTAGGCCTATTTGTGTACAATATCCACAGCTTGGGATGTCCTACTATCTACATGTTGTAGGCATCTTTTACCGAATTTTCTTTGTAATGTCAAACTTTATAGGGTTTACAATTAATATTTTCTATGACACTTTTTATTGTATAAGGCAAAAATTTAGTAAATCAAGACCTTGGCTTTCTAACTTGTGCATAAGATACAAGCTACTTTTTCTTTAAACATGGGTCCGCGCAGCACATGCAAATTAGAGAGTAGCAACTTAGTAATAAATCCTCAATGTGATAGCATGATGATAATGAACTCTTGCTGTTGCGTATAGCAAATTATAGGCTGCAAAATAATCTACTGTTTTGGAAAAATTAACACGGAATCGACAGATGATCGCACTACAGAAGTGTTTCACAAATCGTCCGAGTCATGATTGCCTTGGAGAATTAACAATTTTGAAATCAAGCTTTGTGGAAGTGACTATTAGTACAAGACTCAGCCTTATATTGATTATGTCGCAATTAAATTGCCTGACACGGAAAGACTATAATTTGCTGTGTATATATCTTAGCATGTCTGTGTGCACTAGGTGATGCCACTCGTAATTGCGGAACACCCTAAACATCCGTGGTTAAAGACATTCTTCTTCTACGCGCTGCACTAAGAGTCAGAAATCACTTGATTTGATGCTGTTAAAACATGGGGAATGTTTGAATGCGCGCGGGCGAGCGTTTATAGTTTGCGCGTCGTCTATGGTTGTCTGCGTTGCCGCTTGAACCACAGATGAACCGCTAGACATGTTTTATCTTCCCTGAGCATGAAATTGATGTCCACATTGTTTAGCCTCTGATACATGCAGGAGACACAAAGTCTATATAACAGGACTGCCGACAGATGTTACAGCAGTGTCACGCATAGCCGCGGATGTTTAGGGTCAAGTGTATACGCGTAATTGAGCGTGGCATGTCACCTAGTGTGCGTATTTTTATTCCTAATCATTTAACTTGCTGGCACTAAAATTATTCGGGAGATAAAACAGATTTTTTTGCATTATTGATTCAAGACTGATGGAGCTAATAACTTAGACAAATGTCTCGCAAATGATTTTCGCAACTGAAGGGCGCAAGAGCTATTGATGAGAGTTATAGCCTCTGTCAGAGCTAAGACAAGAAATGTTGTTCTTGCTATTTCTCCTCATTAATTAAATAGTGTTACTGTATATCCGTCATGCGTTTGTCATATCGGAATAAAGATTGTTATCATTTTGTATCTGCCTATAAAATCACTACTTTCTTACGACAAAATGGCGCATGGTGTATAAGTGCCCAATTAAGAGCTATGTAATTACTGCTATATATAACTAGCCATAATTACACGCGTTTTGTCAGCAATTTTTAGGTGTAGCACCAAAATTACACGCAGAAGATATTCAGTTGACTGGGATTATCTTGTTGAAAAAGCTAAATTAGCTAAGTTAACAAACTCGGAAATTGAGACAAAAGAGGCATATAGCCTAATGTTTCATTTTTTTGTGTGGACTTAAGCCGTTACGCGGTTCATGAAAATTCTTTGATAATCAACTTAATTTCCGTTTAATTAAGATTCTTATCAGTAAAGTTTCATTCTATTTGAAATCTAATAAGCTTCATCATTAACCCATATACGGCCGACCGGGTCAAAAATGACCCGAACGGACTTTGATGTTAAAATTGTAGATGATAATGTTTGCAGATGAACATCAAATCTCGTGACTTTTTTTACTGATCAAGGTATCAAGATTCCCTTTGTATTTGTTCTCCTCGCATTCGTACTTGGAATATGACTCGCTATTTTAAATTTTGGCAACGTTACAGGCCGACCGGGTCTTTTTTGACCCGATTTTTTTAAAAAATAAAATGCTTGACAATTTGCTTTATTAAATCATCAATAGAAAAGCTGACAATAAAAATAACTGCTTTTATTTGACATTTGATAGAAAACTATCTAATTTTCATGAATCGCACGCTTGATAAGCCAATGGCTCAGACAGAGCATCGCATCCCTGAGAGGCCATCTGCTGGGGAGCTACTGCAGTGACCATTTACAAAGGTGGCAAAGTCAGACAATAAAATCAAATCAAAATTACAGACATTTTCGGCCTCTTGGCCCTTGTCAACTGTTGATGTTTGTCAACAACTGTTGATGTCAAACATCAACAGTTGACAAGGGCCAAGAGGCCGAAAATTTCTGTAATTTTGATTTTATTTTATTATTTGAATGCTTGACCAAAATAAAAACACGGAGTTCACACTGAAAAGTGTTCTTGCTTTTACTGGTTTTAATGAAACTCCCGAACCGACTGGTCGAATATGTAAAGTCAGACAGACCGACATGCGGGCAGACACAGCCGACCATCATATAAAAACTACCAATGACCACACAGCGTGTTCAACTCTTCTCAAACGGGCCGCAAGCTACACAACTCTATATCCATATAGGCCTACTTAGGATGCGGCTGCATATACATTGTACCCTCTTTAGACATACAGTCTGCTCTAGGCGCACGTAATAACTAGGTTTCATACAATTCATCTGGATTGCATGACAGCGCGCGTTCCCATCGATAATGGTTGTTACTTGAACGCCACGCACTGACGTGTGACTGTGATATCACGCTCCGGGTTGAATGCCTGAACGTATTTCATGCCATGTCACAATCGACGAAATGCTAACTCCCTTTCCAGGAGACTGTCCATTCCGCCAATATATGAAAAGTAAACCTGCGAAATACGGTATAAAAGTATGGTTCTTGTGTGATGCTAGTACATGGTATCATTTCAAGTGTATTTGGGGAGGCAGCCGAATCAGCCTCGAGAAGTTGGTCAAAGTCCACGCATAGTTTTGGATTTAGTGTCAAATTTAGAGAACAGTGGTCGAAATGTAAGCGCCGATAACTTTTTTACGTCTCTTGACCTTGCAGACAAATTGTGTGAGCAACGATTATCGTACTTAGGAACTATGAGAAGCAATAAAAAAGAAATCCCATCAGAATTTCTTCACAAATCAAGAGAACAGTACTCTAGCATGTTTGGGTATCGTCAAAATGCAACCATTGTTTCGTACATTCCTAACAAAGGAAGGAACGTTACTTTTGTTTCAACAATGCACTTCGATGGAAAGTGTGATGATTCTTCCGATGAAAGCAAACCTGAAATAGTATTAGATTATAACAAATATAAAGGCGGAGTCGACGTACTTGACAAGATGGTTTCATGGACAACTGTACGTAGAGGTACGCGAAGATGGCCGACGAAATTGTTCTGTACAATTATGGATGTTGGATCTGTCGCAGCTTTTGTCATACATCAGTCAGCTCACCCAACCACTGGTAACAAAAACAGGCAACGGCGATATTTTCTGATGAAACTCGGCGAACAACTGATGGAAATTTCCCAAGCTTCTCGATCGGACAATTTCTCGTAACAACGATCTCAAAAGATATTCTTCATTTCGTTCAGCAATCACCTTCATCGAGACTCCAAACGACTCAAACGTCAAGCAGCTCAGGGAGAAGGAGACGGTGCTACATATGTCCTCCGTCATGCGATAACAAACATCAGTCTAAATGTGAACTGTGTAGCAAAACTATTTGCAAAAGTCATTCGACAAAACAATTTGTTTGTGATAAATGCTTATGATTCTCAAATAGTATGAAAATTGAAAATTCGTAGAAATTTTGTTTTTTTTCAATAACAAAAAAAAACAAAGATTGAACACCAGAATAATACGATTGCTCTCAATTATAAGATAAATAAAACTTGATCTAAACTTCAGGAGGCTACAAAGAATGAACGATCAAAAATACTTAGAAATGTCGCCATTTTGGCCTGCATACCTATTTATTTACTATATACATCTACTTTCAAGTAAAGAATATATGACATAACAACATTTAAGTATTTCTCTTTGATAAAAATCACTAAATAGCATTGAAATTTCAATTCGGGTCATTTTTGACCCGGTTGGCCTTATATGTAAGCAAAATTCGTCGGCTGTACATGGGTTAACCCTTTCACACTCAAATTATTTTCAAAATTCGTTTTTTTGAAAAAAATCTTCAAATGCAATTTGCAGGCGTTCTAGGGATCGTACGAAGTTGGGCGATGTGCTATTAGAAGTGCATCTCTTGGTTACAAATTTTTGCCCTTTTGGGATCTACATTCCCAAAGGATGCAGGTCGAAGTGTCTTCAAGAGAGCACAATATGCATGAAAGGGTTAAGATCTCAGTTCCAAATCGTTAGGAAATACCTGTAAAAATTTACCTTTTAAAAATTGATCAAGTAGGCAATTTGTAAATCTCCGTAGAAATTGAACTTTTCATGTAAAATGTTCACTGAATGCTGAAATTTTTTAGTTGATACTACTTACTCTAGACTAGTTGATACTACTTACCATACATGCATACTTAATCTATGATCCGAAGTGACCAACAAACTGCAAAAACTGATTTTGAATGTAGAAAACAACAACTTGTTGTCAAGCTATACATTAACCACTATCTGAGGAAGACATTCTAACATGAAGGACTGGTTATTCAATACTGATTAAAACTCCAATATCAAGAGTACACATTGTGATTCGATGAAACTAATTGTACAGTAACTCAACAATTCAGAACAATATTCCACAAAAGAAGTACAAAATCTGAAATGCTTTTGATTGTGTACATTTTGAGACAAATGTTTCATCATGGACGACGAACGAATACACCATCACTAACTTTCTGTAAGTCATTGACAGATGGATACAACACACGCAACGTTCCTGCTTCTGCGTTGATCACCTTCGCTTGATCCACCGTCAACACACCTTTTTCTTCCGTACATTTCTCAGCTAACCAGATTATTAGCTGATCCATTACAGTTTTACACACATCTAATTTGTCGGCACCACTCACTTCAATGAGGATTTCTTGAGTGTCAGCAGTTAATCGACTTTGCTGACAATTGGTTAAAGGATGAATTGAAAGAACCAAGTCATCACCTCCTTTCATATGGACTAATTCACCGGAATCATCCACCATCCAGAGATATCTGAAATTGGAACAGAAGAAAAATAACACTTTTTGAAAGCTTCAAATTCAGATTCTAGAAACACAGAGAAGAAAAGTAAATGACACAATGAAGAGCTCCAGGAATAGATTTTGAAAATACTAATGCATGGGTCAAAGACAACTTGGACAGCTTCTTTTAAATGATTTTCTCGAATCAATCGTCGTCGAAATACATATTGAAAAAATGAACAACTCGATCAATTGTTATAAAAGACAACCGACGATATCAATATTGTTGATGGAGAATTGGCTTAAAGCGTCCTGCATTATGTGTAATTGAATAATGATCTTTGTAAAGAATGCAGCACGAAATTGAACCTTGACTGCTGAAGCAGGAGTCCTGCGGCGAAAGAGATTGGGAAAATTCCATGTTGCTCATAAGAGTGACTTTGTCATTGAAACATAGCCAGCTAAAAGATACGCAAGAAAATTTGAATTGCGACAGATTTCATCAATACTTTTTAAATCTACAAAATTAATTGTCAATAATACTGAAATTACCAATGATTAATTTCCATCAATAAAAATAACTTCTTAGTGCATTGAAATGACTTAATTTTTTTTTTCGTGGTGACAATTTTTTATTTTTTTTTTTTAAACATTTGATACAAGGAAAGTAAGCACAAAAGTACAAATTAGGAAAATAGATCTCTCGAATGATAAAATACTGATTTCCTTTTGAACTTTAAACTCAGTCTTTGTTTTCGCGGCTCTCCGTAGCTTGATTGCCTTCCTTAATAAAACGATGCAACAAAAATCACAAAAATAGGCCAACCGAAAGATAGACTGAAATAGGCTGCTGACTACAAACCTTTTTTTAGTCAAAATGATCAATATAGCTGTAGCTTAAGACAATGAATTACATTCTACTGAATATAAACAAAATACCGATATTTTGCGACCCCACCGTCACTGAAGTCGCATTTTTCTCAGCAGTTAGAGGTTTACATAATGTTGAATGACAGCAAGCGGTCAAATAATGAACAACTCTCGTCAATTCGTTAGTATTGACATGCAGACTTGACAATTTTGAAAGTGAGGCATGGGAGCATAAAACTTGATATTACAATAATATTCGAGGTTTCCTTCCCCGGTATGGCAAGGTACTATAAAATAACAATTCTTAGCAACTGATGATCTCTGTTCAAATTCGTGGCAGTTCTTCCCCCGAGTTGATTGTCATTTGCAAATAATTTTCGAATTAAGAAATTTTCATGTAGAACAAGTTTTTGTGAGGATTCGTGCTCGCAATATTCAAGAGAAAATTGCATGCGAAAATTTTCTGCATTGCAGCATATTCACCGAACATAAAAATACAGGTATAGCAACAATTCAGACTAGTAAAGCATTTAATTGGCACCTGATATGTTTCTCAGGTTGTCCTCACCGCGTGCAAGGAAGACCAACATCCACTCGTTCAGCCTTTGGTCTTGCTAGTTCAATTTGCATAGGAATATTTTAGAGACATTGTATTGGAAATGCGAATAGAAGGTATCAAAAGAGCACAATGCATATAAAGATGTAAAACATAGCGTCTCGTAAATCATTACTGGAGTATATGATTTTGAGCGCTGAAGTTGGCATCAGCATCAACATTTCTATTCTATATGCTCTACGGTACTTAAGATATGTCCTACAATACGCAATTCTATTCAATTTGCTTTAATAAAGTGCGACTGTTTCTTTACCTGGTCACTACAATTTATCCATCAAAGTTATAGAAACACACGAAGATGCGAAATGGGACGCGGAGTAGCAACAGTCCCAACCTAAAACAGCCGTAATCCATCCGTGAAGGCTATGATATGTTAAAATCGCAGTGGTTACAATAGATGCAGGTATGCAGGAACATTCAATTAAGTTAACAAGGGACATTGCTACTCTTATGGGGTGATTCCGAATAAACAAAAACGTCCCTGTCAGCAATCTTCCACTATCAAGGACCAAGGATTGTCAATAATTGATTGCAATTTAGTTGGACAAAGAAATCAATTAATTGAAATTGGAATCCAAAATTCGAACAGTTTCTGTAAGTTGATGGCATTAACTATTAATTTACTTGATGTCAGATTTGTTTAACTATACAAATTACGCAGCAATAAGCAACCTATGGTTTTTGAAATTTCATGGGTGTGAAAGTAAGCTATATCGCTAACATACCCAACTTAACCTACCCTTTTTATGTTTTAATGCCACGACTAGTCAGACCAATCAGACAAGCGGACAGTTTCCTTAGAATTCTCTCTCACGGACGCCTGTATGAAATGCCTTTGGCATATAGTTCATGCAGGTGTTCGTGATTCTCTCCATTGTTGTCATCAGTGATAGTCCGGGAGCTAGCGTGAAGTTGTGCAGGGAACGAGGTAGTACATAAAACTTTCACATAGTACACCTCTAACCTACTGCAAAACTTCGCGTCTGCCGGATCAGATCATTTGCTTTTCAGAAATAGAGAGGATAACACAATCCTATGTATTTCCAGTGGTAAAATTGTGACATTTAAGGTGTTGACTCCATTTTTTCGAATTTTTGCTCATAAAAGTTACACAAATTGGTATTTTGTTGAACTGGTTATTATAGAAATCATCTACAGATCATGATCTTTCAAATGAGTTATCATTCAGTGACAGAGGATGAAGTAAAGTGTACAAACAGACACTTTTCGTTGGTGTAACTGCAAATTTTAACATAGAAATTTCAGGTAAATTGTTGATATACTTTAACGAAAACTGTCTGTTTGTACACTTTGCTTCATCCTCTGTCACAGAATGACAGCTCATTTGAAAGATCATGATCTGTAGATGATTTCTATAACAACCAGTTCAACAAAATACCAATTTGTGTAACTTTTATGAGCAAAAATTCGAAAAAATGGAGTCAACACCTTAAATGTCACAATTTTACCACTGGAAATACATAGGATTGTGTTATCCTCTCTATTTCTGAAAAGCAAATGATCTGATCCGGCAGACGCGAAGTTTTGCAGTAGGCTAGAGGTGTACTATGCTATGTGAAAGTTTTATGTACTACCTCGTTCCCTGCACAACTTCACGCTAGCTCCCAGATTATGACGATTGAGTGGAAAATTTTCGCCTGCTTTTAAGAGCTGCGTATGGTCTACTCTGGTTGAAGCAATAAAGATTGCAGAGTGCAGAGCAGCCTGCTGTGCAGTCCTTCAGCTTGTTCAGCCGTTCTACACTGTAAATTGCAGGGCACCAACTTAGGCACGAAGCCGAAATTTCGTACCAGTTAGTGCCTTTCTAGTGCCTCGAGGCAGCAGTAGGCGCCACTATGCACTAATAGGCACCAAACCAAATACTTTTTTATCCAGTGAGATCGAAGGAAAAATCAGTGGGCACGAACTCCGCACTATGAACTTCGTGCCTACTCGTGCCTTGTGTTGGTTAGTATTGATGCCTAATTCAAGCGAAATTTCGTGCCCTAGAGTTTACAGTGTAGATATTTTACGCTAGTTTGGGCCATTCCAAGCCGTACTGACGAGCCCTTGTAGGGTGAAACGCAGCGTCTACGGCTGTCAAGGAATTGTTGTGCTTAAATTGTTCAAGTCTCAGGACATCTTTCTATTGGTTGAAGCAAACATAAATTTGTGACTACTCATGAATCTTAACGTGGTTGGTGCTTGCCAACCTGAAATGCAAGGCTGAAATGGTTGCCATAATTGTGAATTGTGAGAAACAAAAAACTAAAGAGGTGAAATTATAAAAGCAATCTAGCTTAATGCAACAATTAATTGGAACAACATTGGAAAAAAAATTCAATTAATTAATAGAAATTTTGTATTCTGACCAATTCATTAATTGAAATCGGTTTATCAGCCACTATCAGGGACATACTCACTATCACTGATTGGCGTTTCAGGGACACATTGTCAATTATAAGTACATACTAAGTAGTCACCGATATAAGCTGTCTTTTTTTCTCTGCCTGCGACACGTCCTTTTGTCAAAGTAAACTTCAATATTCGCCGTGTGAAGATACTTGTTAAAAGTTCTCTTGTAATTTGATTTGGGAAAAATAAAAGGGAGGAAAGTCCCCATCTGTGCCACCTAAATATCGAAGCAAAAATAAGCGTTTCGTTCGTAGACCCGTCTTCTAATCCCCTGAGCTCACCCGTAAGGCATAGAAGCAAGAGCCATTGAACGCCCCATACTCCTACTACGCAGACTAGAAGCCAAAGTGAACAGACTGGACGAAGAGGCAGACACAACAGGTGTGTAGTAATAAACAGCCCGTATCACGAACTAATCGAACGAGCAGAAGAGACGATTAACATGCAAGAAACTTCGGCAAGATCAAGGCCCTCGTCGCCCTGTCCTGAGGTTAATCTCTGTACGGCTCAAAACCGTGCAAGCATTGGTGGCCCAGGACTGGTCCTACGTGAATGACTGACTTTGAAAAGTTGGAGACTGCCAATGCCCTGTGTTTTCCCTGCGCAACACTCGAGGTCTAACTATACTCAGCTGCAGCTACACCAACGCGCGGAAGAGGCGCTTACACTTATAGAGGAGCTAGACAACGACGATGTGGACGTGAAAGGAGTCGGTCTAATTGACCCCGATAGGCCGGAAGACAAGCCGAATAACCGATACGAGATTCCCAGCCATTTGTCGATTTCCGCATCATTCAGACCGACTCCGTGCTGGAGCATGACGAGCAGCAACATCAAGATTACCAGGTAGCTAAGTTAATGGTAACCAGCTTTAGACACCTAGCGATTAGACTAAACCATCGTTGCTCTAGACAAAGTCATCGAAAGGAAGAATGGCTTTTGCGCAGTACATTGAATGAGAGATCTACTTCAAAACATTGCAAAATGCAAATTGTTCAAATAGAGATGAATTAAATTAATGAAGTCGCACAAAAGTTATTCATCACGCAGTATGTAAAAAATGCCAAATTTTCGATATACGAGCGTACATAGATAGCATTGGTCGTGATGGTCATCCTCACATTAACCCTTTCATGCACTTTGTGTCATTTTGAGGATATTTCGACCCGCATATTTTGGCACACCCAGGATAAAGCAGAATTTTACAGAACCAGCACACAGCGGAAATTATATGATCATGCCAGGAGTTGACAGTCTATGAACTACTTTATTGTTCCTGCATATACATGACAGCACATGGTAACAGCCGTACAATCACCACAACACAATTCGCTGCTTCTTAGTGGTGGCTAGTAACATTTGATAATGCGAAGGTTTGACCCCATAGCGGCAAACATTTGCAACCAAAAGAAAGAGGAGATCAATGCAACTCTAATGGCATCAATCCCAACCTCGTACGATGCCCAGAAAACTCGAAAGTTGTATTTCAAATTTTTTTCAAAGAAACTTTTATTTTGAAAATAATTTAAGAATGGAATGGTTAAGCAGCACTTGGCAAGTAGTCGATCATCTGTAATATCATCTTATTTTCCTTCCATCTATCATTTCTTATTGAGGTGACGGTATCACTTTTTTACGTTGACATTTCAGCACTTGACCACCCCACAAAAAAAGCAATTTAAAGGATGGATCTATGCGCAAGCTCGAAAATGCCTTCGCATTTGATGACCACATAAATTTGCACAATAACCCAGGACAGACAATGCTAAGATTTCACGGTCTGCTGCAGTTATGGGTCTGCAAACCATGAACAATTCGATTTGATGAATTTTTATCGCGCTGAATAGTTTGCCTTATTCGATTTTTTGTACGGTCAGCGTGCCCAAGTGAAGAAGGTGCGAGCTCGTCTCCACCGCGGACTTCGATTCGATTCCTAGGTCGGGCGAGTGAGGTCGGGGAGTCAAGGGTGTTGGTGTCTTGCACTGACTTAATAGTTGTCATTCTCTTTAGATATTCAATATACTGCGATAGACCTTTGTTGTCAATCTACAATGTGACGTAGTCGAATGACATGCTGATATGCTGTCTGGCTATAATATGAACGTTGGTAGCGTTCTGTCAATAATAATAGGACAATATGCTGTCGACATCACTTAGAGATGATTTCTCCATTCACTCGTATTCCTCTTGTACGGTCAGCGTGCCCTAGTGAAGAAAGTGCGAGCTCGTCTCCACCGCGGACTTCGGTTCGATTCCTATGTCGGGCGAGTGCGGTCGGGGAATCAAGGGTGTTGGTGTCTTTTATTGACTTAATAGTTGTTTTTCTCTTTAGATATTCAACTTATTTTGATTAAATGTCGCTTTATAAATCGTAACTGGAAAGATTCAACATGATGATGGTATCTGGTGTATTATAAATCAGCAACTTTATTTCAATTGTAATTCGCTCCCATTGAATCGTATCTGAAATAGTTATTGGCAAATAATCAATAGATCTACTAATTTACTTTATGAAATGCAAATAGGATTGAAATTTAGAAGAAGACACTTACATGCCGCGTGGGTTTATGAGTAACACATGTACGAGCAACAATAGCATGTGCACACCCAGGATAAAGCAGAATTTTACAGAACCAACACACAGCGGAAGTTATATGATTATGCCAGGAGTTGACAGTCTATTAACTTCTTCAATGTTCCTGCTTTGATACACATGTTAAGCATGGTAACAGCCGTGGAATCACAACTACGCAATTTGTTTCTTCTTAGTGGTGGCTAGTAACATTTGATAATGCGAAGGTTTGATTGTAATTTCAGATAGGGACAAACATTTCAGCACAGTTTACATCATATCAGGTTTTTGTTGCATCTTAGCGGATCAAACTCTATGATGCGAGTATATACGACAGATTGCTTGTCACTAAACGGAGAATTTTCCTTTTGTGATGACAAGCATGTTATTAGCCATTTTCACCCTAATTATCTCTTCAACACATTTGCAATGACAGATAGGTCACTGGATCCTAATTGGCTGATGTAGCCCCCTCATATGGAGCGAGTCTTTGTCTGTGTGAAACATTATGATATATCAACCCGAACACGGTCAGTCGCGGACAGACAAAAGTGCACAAAGACAAAACAAGTAAAAACGATTTATGATGACTGATGAGAGCCCTCTCTCCCCACCACGTTTTTGAATTTATCTTAAAAAATGAAGCTTCTACGTCACTACTCCCCGCTGCTGGGGGCTTGGACGGTGCTGACAAGTCAGACTTTTCTGGAGCGTTGTAGTACTTTTAGTCCGAATGTCCTTCCTGCCGACTTCCAATGACACTTTCGGGGTTCAACCTCTGGACCAAAAGATCGCTAGGCTAAGCACCTAACCACTGTGCCACGGAGACCTTAAATCCGTAAAAATTTATCAAACGTCACAAAACCTCAGATGCACGTAGTTGAGAATATCTTCTACACACATTCAAAACATTGTGTGAATCGGATAAGCACGTTTTGAACTAGAGACGATTACTTGAAAGGTAGCTGTGTGAGCAGCTTGATCTGACTTCGTCTATATTTCTGTTGTTCGTATGTGCTCCTTGTTCGTCTCATCGGCTGCTGTTTCGAATATTCCCGCGACTTCTGCTCTACCACATCTTTTTCGACGTTTCGTATATTGATGCAGGAGCGGATGTAGCCCTGGGGTTAGGTCAAACAATAGTAGTCTCCGAAATGAATCTGTTGTGTGAAGGTGCTGTCTGCTCAGACGATGAGTTAGATCAGGATGCTGACATTCGATTGGCACACTTTTTTGCATGTGAGTGGAAGAGATACTCAACTAGGAGTATCTTCACTTTTGACTATTTTTGACGGATTTTAGACAAATTTGAGAACATGGGGGACATAACCCACAAGCAGCGATGTATTTTCCAGTCACAAGGTTTGAAATGCTGGAGCATCTGATTTCATGTCAAATTGGCATTCAGGCTTGTTGGGCTCATTCGAATGTAAGTTGCACAAGGTATGTGAATAAGTTAATTCTTTAGCAATTAAAAGTGTCATAAAAATATGTAATCTACGTGTTAACTATGTAACCAAATGTCTACCTTGCCCCTCAAAGTGGTCACGTTGTACTGTGGGGAATTGAAACCAAGTAACCGCACTTTTATACAGTATCTGTATTACTAAATTGAACTGACCGATTTCGGGAGAAGTAAAACATTCAAAACTGTGACTCAGTGAATAAACATCAGTCCATGATCACACATGAGTCTTACACTGCTTGATATATCACTCATACTTCCGTGGTCTCCATGGCACAGTGGTTAAGTGCTTGGCCTAGCGATCTTCTGGTCCAGAGGTCGAGCCCCGAAAGTGTCATTGGAAGTCGTCAGGAAGGGCATCCAGACTAGAAGTACTGCAAACCTCCAGAAAAGTCTGACTATGTCAGCACCGTCCAAGGCCATAGTATGGGGAAGTGGTGACGTTGAAGCTTCATTCATTCATTCACTTCCATGGAGAAATGTTAGTGAAAGGAAGAATTCGAAGCAAAAATAGGCTATTTAGCAAAAAGCTATTCTTCAAGCAATATGACTGAACTCATTTCTACTTTTGTATCTTAACACGCCTTTCAAAAGGAGGTGCAGAGATCATGTCTCATCATGCCAGAAAATCTCCTTCAAAATATCGATATAAGAGACAAACCATTTGCTGGTGGAGAAGAGGAAAATGAAAAAAAGTAGAACAAAAGAAGCAACCAGGATATACAGTCGACGATTAGGAAAGTGGAGTTATCATGGTGGATACAGCAACAGAGGCGTTCCATTCTGCTGTGTGTGAGGATGTTCGTCGCATCATTATTTATGACATCGCGAACCGAGTCCTTCATCTTGGATCCGATGCCGACTTATCTACTTCATCTAATGATTGACCTTGTGCAGTTCATCACTACCATTGACAACAAATCTTTGATGTGTGGTCTGAAATTTGAAAGTAGGCCTATTTCGCCTATCCCCACGAACTATCAGAGGCTACTGAATTTCGGGCTAAAACTTTCAACAAAAACGTAGGCTTCAAATGTTGCAGAGAACGCTTCTCTCATTCAAATCTAGTTTTGATGCTTTTCCTGTGAGAGTTTCATTAAGATCGACTTTCAGGACCATTTTGACAAGAAACCCCAAAGTTTTATCAGCTGCAGTTTCCATCATCAACGCAAAGAAAACCAGGCGCATCTTACCGACCTTGCATGCCTCTAACAAGAAGTGAATTGGTAAGCTAATTAAACAGTATTTCAAGTACAGTGCATGATCCGACACTCATGACGTCTAACCCAACTATTTCGACATATTGTCAGAAATGAATTACATCCGATAATTCATTGCAACATAGCTGCCGGATGAAGATGAACCTCTTCAACTGACCTAGTTAACCAAGCCGCGAGAGAGGCAAGCCTTTTTTCACATTTGTCCGAAAGGAGAACAAAAGTTAAGAACTCTCTCGATAAAGATTTGTTCGCCAAGGAAGCAGTAGTTGAAATTAAACTCAGACAGGACCTTCGGCGTCCAGCGCCCTCTATCGGTCGATGTACAGTGTAGCTGCTCCTCAATTGAAGATTCTAAGCATCTGATCACAGGTGAAGACATAAATAGAAGGTGAAGTTGAGATGAAAGACATAATGACGAATGCGACAACATATCGAGATATATCAAAACAATTGTTTGATTTGTGACGCAATTCTATCGACAGCAATGCAAACATTAAAAAACAATTGTTTCAACGAGGACACAATGCCTAACCGTACAGATCGCATTTGACATTCTAGTTGGTGTTGTTGACCTAAAAGCGTCATAACCATAAAGTAAGCATCAATAGGTAGAGTGTCGACTAAAACAAGTATCTGCATACAGTGAAAATTTTTATATCAAAAGATTTAGTTTTTTGTCGAGATAACGTTCCTACTGTCCAAAACATTATTTGAGCAGATTTTAAAAAGCTGAAATGTTTCAAATTATTCCTGTATTTATATACAACCGAGATGACGTCCCCTTTATAAGTAGTGTGAAACAAGTTGGATACGAAAGGAATGAATATTGGCTAACAAGCATCATAATTAACCGGAAATTAAACTGATGAGAAAGAAATTTCATGAGCTGCATTATTATGCAAGTCCCCGGAAGTCTTCAAGGAAAAGTTGAGATCTTATTGAAAGCTTCTTGACTGAGATGTCATGTTTTTAATTCAATTTTCAGCGGCATGATTTTATGATTCACAAGGCGTCTTTTCTTGAATCTGAATAGTGCTGAATAGTAATGTTGACCCATTTACACCTTCTAAAGATCATTTTCTTTATAATGATGCTTTAGCTCTTTCAGTGGCAGGTAGTTTGTGAAATGATCACACTTGAGAAAATAATCTTATCATAGTAAGGCATGAGCTTTAAGGCAATGGTAGGCCATCGAATTGCTAATGTGATAAACCATATCACCTCTCCAGGTTGTCACGATATGGAGGATTTGAAAACTACTTTTCTTTCTTCTGTATTGCTGTCATAATAAGTCAAATTCGTGTACATTTCTCTGAAAGTGCAAAAATTCGTATATCTCAGATGTGGTGCTGGGTTTCGTGTCAAGTTCATTTCATGAAATCGAAAGTGTATACACATTGGGGATTTAATAAAGCTGAGTTACCACTCTACCTAAATATACTTACTCTATGGTCATATCGCTAATGAGTTGTATAGTAGATGTGTCTCAGTGCAGTTTTCTCCGTCATTTTATTGGAAGTGATTGTCAGAAATTGCATTGTTCACACTGTTCTCAAGAGATGTTCTGGCTTATCAATGCCTAATATGCGATCATAGCAAATTGTATGTAGCAATTGGCATGGGGCTTTGCAACAATTACGTAATCGCTTAAGGAATTGTTTCATAAGGCGATTGCCGAATCGATCATGAGGGGGAGAGGGGTTAGACGAGACGATTACGCGATCGATTGTTTCATGTCTCCAAGTCTGATAGGTTTGCGTACTCTCAATTTTGTTCATAGATTTAGTATAATTACTCTATAAGTACATGATTTTAAAGTTAGTATTCAGTCCAATGTTTGCACTTGAATAAGAGTGGGCATTGTTCAAAGTAATAGTTTTGATTTTCTTAGAATGAATTTAGTGGCTTCATTTACATATAAATACAGCATACTCACAATTCAAGTTTTAAAACGCCTTGTTCGATATGGAAGAAATTTTACCTATCCTAGATGCTCCAAAGTTGTGATAGAAGTCATCACCGTAAGCAAACACATGATCATAAAAACTGTTGGAAACTATTTACAGTGTATCGAATACCGATAGCTGAAGAGAGTTCATTACTAAAATGCCTCATTATCCTTGGCGGGATAGGAAGCTAGAGGCCATACGGCTGAAATATGTCATTGATAACATGAAAACCGCAAAATCCCGAGTTCCAATGATGTCTAAATATCAGAAAGCACTTACTTGTGAACTCCAGAAACTTTGTCCCTTTTCAATCGCTTCCTCTCAATTTCCGCTGACAGGCGTAGTTCACGAAGATAGCCATATGCTGTGCTTTCTTTACCTCCCAGCGGTGTTATCTGTAAAAGAAGCACTTAACTTAACACTGAACTTTTAAAATAACCTTTGACACTGAAGTTGATTTTTCAAATCATTTTGAATGCATTTAGTGAAATGGCAAAGCTAGTCAATCAAATCACAATAACAAAAGGTTTGATAATCGCCTTTTAAAAATAACGAATGGCAAAAAAACAATTTCGAAATAGGAATCTCTGTTGCATTCAATGAAATGGTAAAAATAGTTGAACTACAATAATAAATTAACTAACAATTGTATCTCAACATAATGAATGGTGAAAAAAACAATCACGAAAAGGGCCTGGTAGCTATCTATTCTTTGTAACAATGTCCTTTATATCTTGAAAAGCATCATGATTCTTAATTTGAAGTTAAATAATATGCTCAACGAATTCTTTAAATACAATCGCACAATGAAATAAAAAATGATCACACAGTGATCCATCGTCTTATGTCATCTAATTCTCAATGTAGGATCTCAATTTTAGTATCTGAAAATTGCGTATTTGAAACTGTGTCAATCTTCATTTGAGCGATCATGATTTTCAAGTAATTGAACTTTTACATTCCTAGTTTACAGCATATGCATTGCACAGGCAAACTGAAATTTCATCTTTAAGCAACTGATAAAATTTATCACACATCTAATACGCAGATACTTATCTTACTAAGATAAGTGAGGTAACAGCAGACTTCTCGGGATAGAAAGTTGTGTGCATCAGCTGCAAAATGATTTTAGCACAGATTGGATTTATCACTTTAATAGTTAAGGGAAAGAAGCAAAGATACAGTATTGTATTATAGACTTCCAAACTATTGAGCCCTATTGGGAGGAAACCCGCCGTTTCAAGCTTCAATAACAGGATAGTTTCAATTATACGTAAATAAACGAGGTACATGATGAAATAGGCAATAATTTATCATTCGTAAGGGTTCTATGCTGTACTCTTTAAAAGCCTATTTCACTAATAGCCATCCCACGGCAAAGTCACACTAGCAAGCGAGATGTGGGAGAAACCTCTACATACGAGGAACTCTCACCAAGGTAGGGTTGGTGAGATAGGCGGTGTCTCCCGAGGACGGCAGATTCGGACCATGAACATTCTTCACCTCCGTACCGATCGAAGGGTTCCCTTAACCAACTGAGTTATGCTACCTACCCTTGATGACACGTAAACGATGTGTTATTTCATCATTGGTGCAGTTAAGTAGTTGACTGTTTGACATCCAAAGATTTTCTGAGCTCTTTTGTCAAATTTTAAATGTCTGGGACAGCGTGGCGTTCAATCTTCAAACCAACGATGAACACATATACTTCGGTTTTCCAAATTCCGACTTTTTCTGATTAGCAAGCTTGAGGCATTTGCTGACAACATGCTTAGGCTAGCGTAGGATAAACAATACTATAGCAATGTTAATACGATATCTATGCGACATTGAAAATGTAGAACGAGAGAAGCGAGTTCTACATTTTCAGTGAGTATAGACGAGTATTAACATTGCTACTGTTGAATATACATAGACATCGCGATGAACCATACAAATTACATTCAAAGCAGATCACGTCAATGAATCAGGCCATAGATTTTCAGAGATATGTAACAAAGATATCCATGAAATGAATATCTTTGGCATAGAAGTGTAACTCATCAGCGATATTTAGCTAAAAGTAATGTTAAAATCACTACTAACATCTATGCCTATGAAATATCACATAGAAAATGTTAAATTTTTTATTGCATTGATTAGATACAGACATATTCAACAATAGGCGTTGTTATAAATTCTTAGACGAGTTTTTTGAACGATATACTGCACAGAATGATATCAGATAGACATGTTCCCAAATGTCCATGACTTAATAGCAAGTTTTCGTTTCACATAGAGACATAAACTATAACAATAAGCAGATCTAGTTATCGCAGACAACATAAGTTGTCGCATGAAAACCTGGAATGTGATTTTCAAATTGAAATGCAAATCCCGCAACTATTGTGACGTCTGGTTAAAACCCAATATTGAATAATAATCTCCTCAAAAATTCATCAAATATTAGTACGCTTGAATGCATAACTCTTATTCCTTCTTTCTTTCAACTGTCCGGAAACGGTCTTGATATCAAGTGATTGACTATTTTTTGATATCAATGAAAGAAAATAATTTTTGGCATAATGCACAAAGATACACTAAAATTAATTCAAGTGTATGACACAAATGTATGAATAAAGAATACACACTTAAAGTCTCTATGTGGGATGTCTATATATAGTTCTTGCAGCGTCTAACATTCACATTTCACGCATTGCATCTGTACAGTACATACCATCGATGACTCACAGGCGTTCATGTTCATTCCTACACGGACTGATGAGCCTTGTTACTACATCTTCATGCAACCTAACTGCCTAAAAACTGATGTTGGCAAATCCCCAGATCGTGGTTACCTAATTCCGGGATTCAGAATCCCGTGAAAATGCGATAATCTCGGGATTGAAAACTTTGATGTGTATTCGACTACTGATCAGATAAAACTATTGTACAATTGATGAAGCTTGTAGTTGTACAGATATAGCCCTACTCCTCAAAGTACATTGATACGCTTATTTATGGTTTACAAGATTTACCTCTTCATGCATCTTTCACTAAATTGTCTAGTACAAACCTTTATTCAAAATAAACATAAAAGTTGATGCCAGCAACAACACTTTTGTGTCATCATACCAGTAATTTACACGAAGTAATATGTATACTAACTCTTTATCAGTAGTATGTCAACTTTCGCAAATACAACAGAGAATATGAATGTCAAGAAAAAGAACGAAAGAGTTAGCTGCTTTAGAGCGGGTTTTTAAAAATGATTTTAAAACACACGATGTTTTTTTAAATCTAAAAGGGATCCAGGTAATCTATGAGTATGATATATAATTGTTGATAGGTGTCTGAACTTTCATTCAAAGCCGGAGGCAAATAGTGCACAATTCATCCAGAAATTCTAATGTTCATCTGTATATTGCTCGAGAGACGAATACGAATTCTTAGAATACAAAAAGTCGACATACCAGGTGTGACAAATAAGTTCTAGAACTGGTTGAAATTCTTAGAGATGGTAGTCTGGCAGCCACAGTAAATATCAGCAGGGAACGAGACCAAAAATGAGACTTTTACACAAATCATGTACATTCCCTGCCTACTACAAAACTGAGCGTCTGCCGAGTTCTACCTGGTTCTTCCTGTCAAAGAAAGACACATGTTAATTGAATGGGACGCAGATTGAAGTTTGCGGTTAAAATAAAATGTTTCATGTTTTTCGCTTATTAAGCTATATCTTCAGGTCATTTCCTATGGTGTGTAAGTTATTATCAGTCTCTGATAGGCAATGGATGCGACAATGCGGTCAAAAGTGTATTAGATTGCTCAAAATGCTTGTGTTTGGCGACATCAAGAGGCTTGCCAAATCTGAATGTGCTTAGCTTCATAGGTAGAAGTACATGAATATGGTAGGAAATGACCTGAGTCCATGTCAAAACTTATGACTCTGGGCTTAGTAATTTTCGCCTAATCAGAGAAAACATAGGAAATTTCATTTTAACCAAAAACTGCAATCTGCGTCCCATTGGATTTACATGTGTTTATCTTTGATCCTGCCTGACAAGAAGAGGAAGCAATTAGTAGAACTTGGAAGACGTGCAGATCCTTGATGAAATAACTTACAATAGATCGTCTAACGACAAGAATCTACAACTGCTGCATGTTTCAGGAATTTGATTCTTCTTAAAATCTAGCAACCTTGACCTAAATTGGTGCCTAAATTAACGGCTGATATGAACATCAACAAACCGCTGTCCATTACAATCTCACTAACTTAAACAAAGCAAAAAGTGGGATTTCAGTGACTACACCACATAGACCACAGTTCTAGTAAACAAGTAACAGACAACACACAAAATTACATTTGAAGGTCAGATGCTCGAGGGCATTGTTGCTTCTACAACAGCATGGATGTAGGTGGACAGCAGGTGGTGCAGAAGCTCCAGGGTTCGAGTTTGGGAGGCACCACCGCTCTGTAGCACTAGGGCAGTGGTTTCCAACCTTGTATGATTTGTTACATATACTACTCTTTGAAATTGTCTCATTACCCCCACGTAGGACTAACATCACTATCGAATTATTTAGAACTTCACAAATGTCAAATTTCTGATTTTTATCACATGGCTTAAAATTTCAAGGCACAAGTACTAACTCAGCGTGTTCGTGTAGCTTGAAATCGTGAATAGCGAATACTTTACGCTATGGAATCGTGCATCTTCGCATCTAACCGCGGAACAAATGGAACAGGGAAAAAGTACACACGACCACATCGCTACAAGTGAACATCCTATCAGTGGTCCTACGCGGCAAATTTCCATTTTTTACGCAGGCCGAGGAAATTTACGCAGGTACACTATTCGCATATGTGGTGAATGAAAGCAGCGTGTGCATAGAGAGAATTTCAATGTGATTACGACTTTCATGTTTGGATTAAACGAATTTATAATGCAATCACGAATGAATTACGTATGCAATTAATCATTCAATATACGAAGTGCTGAACATGTATGAGAATTTATAATGCCTGTGATGGAAAAACGCTTAAATAGTTGATCAGCTCAACGCCCCTGGCTTTCACGATGTCAACGGAAATTTCGTTCTTAATCTGGACACAATTGCGAAAAATGATTTTTGTTGTTCTCTGATAGCGTTTCTTTCGATTGCTCCTTAAGTAGTTGCCTTTTTGTAGATTTTTCTCATTTAAGTATTAGACAAGAGTCAACCGAAATTATATTCAATCTCATTAATTGTGGAAAGCAGATCCAGAATATTGATTGGTACTCTACCAACATTGATATTAGTTCAATACGACGCAAAAATACGCATAATTGCAGGCTTCTAAGCTCTTTGTGAAATTCATTATACATGTAGAACGCAAAACATTTTTTTAGTGAAACAATTTCGGACAGATATGTTCCTGAATGTTCACTCCGATGTGTTCATTTTCTTCTAAGGGATAGCTTAATCCACAACGTCATAATTCATTAAACACAAGTCCGAAGTTGAAATTTGAAGATACGCCATGAATCCTTGAGACATCTTTTGATTGATTCCTGTTTGTAGGAAGGTGGTATGAAGGATGTTGACGTCGTTTAGTTAACTCAGCACCTATTTGTGATTCAAGTTTTTATCGACATTCCACGTCACAAGAATTAAATATGTATTTTGCTTATCTGCTTCGGTTTGCTAGAAGTGTGATTAATACGAAATCGACAGCACATCGAGGAACCTATTAAGTGGGCAAAAAGGAATTCCTAATACCTTACAGAGATAGGAGAAAAAGTTGTGCGTCGCTTGCGGATTAATGTGAGTTCCAGCAAAGTGCTTCGATTGACAAAATTCCTTCAGATTCGAAGAATTCAGATCATTGCGCAAAATTCTGTGATGTACCATTTCGATATTAAGGCTACGTATAACCCCTCCTTTCTAGGAAACCGAAGCGCGCGCAGATGAATCTAATTATGTGGGCACATCACAGAATTAGACAACGTGATCCTTCTCGAATGAATAATTCGTCTATCGCTTGCTATTGGAAATGGCAAACAATAAGCTGTCAGCAGAGGACACCAGAGATAGTGAGAGATGCGTACGTGCTGTGATATCACTTAGCACACACCAAAACACATATCGCTGTCTTGGCCAGCATCCGATTCAGTTTATGCACTATACAGTGAGAAATGCTGAGGAGAGGATGTGAAATCATCAAGTGAACTAATTTTCGTACGCCTGCTACTTTCTTTAATAATGATCGGTAGGGTCAATATTATGGAGAAAACGTGTGGGCAATGAATTCTGAATTCTTCGAATCTGAAGGAATTTTGGCAATCGAAGCACTTTGCTGGAACTCACATTAATCCGCAAGCGACGCACGACTTTTTCTCCTATCTCTGTAAGGTATTAGGAATTCCTTTTTGCCCACCTAATAGGTTCCTCAATGTGCTGTCGATTTCGTATTAATCACACTTCTAGCAAACCGAAGCAGATAAACAAAATATTTAATTATGTGGATGTGCCATTTCGATTTTAAGGCTACATATAGCCCTTCCTTTCTAGGAAACCGAAGCGCGCGCAGATGAATCTAATTCTGTGTTCCACGTAGATGAAGAAGCATCGTTCGTTCGACAGTTCCCTATCGAAGTGTTCTTTTTTTTACAGAATTTTCACCCCTAGCAAAGCTATGAGCCATGAACGAAGCTAGGGGTTACTCAATGAAAAAGTAACGAATTGTTTTATTTAAAATATAAACAAGGAAAAACATCTTCTAACCTGATTAAACTGTCCCCATCCGAAGCCTGTTCGCACGCCTGTTGAAAGCATCAAGATTGTATTGGTCAGGGGAAGCTGATTCCAGAGCTGTGCCGTAGGAACAAAAAAGCCTTTCGAGCCTTTCGAAAAAGTTTTTCGCCCTTAAGATTCTTGACACGTTTCTCAACCCGTTCAAGGAGGTTAAGACGCGTTTGCGGGGTGCATCTAAGAAGTATCGAAAAACACCTTCAATGATCTACATATTATCCAGACTCAACCTAGCACAATGGAGATCATCCATCCAGAGGAGACTACCGAGCCAATTACATTCAATGAAAGTGTAACCGCTCAATACCCCTTACGGAACTAACACCCGAAGTTCCGCCCGCCTTGGAAGGATGCAGTCAACTCAGCAACCAATCAGAAACAAGCACCTAGTTATCGATCGTATGTTCGTTCCAGCAGTGTACAATTCAGTGACCCATGTGCTGGGCAAGATTTGTTGTAATTACTGTATTGGAAATATAAAGGTAAGGGAACCTGTGGGAACTTGCAGGGGATTGGCTGTTCCGCTTCTTTCCTCTATTTTGATTTCTAACTATCGCTATCTCATGAATTGCGACTGTTTGAAAGAAGATTGCGATGGTTGCAAAAGCACACATGCAAACTAAACGTGTATAAGGATATGTTGATTCGAAGCTGAAATTTTGTCAGATAATTACGCTAGTCAATATCGTGTGTTAGTCTGTACTATTGGTTTTACACTAAGTACTATACCACATCAAGCTTTATGCATGAAAACAATGCTATGCCTCATTAAGCTTTATACATGTAATATTCTAATTATACAAGCAGTACATCAGATCAAGTTCGATTTCTAGAAGTGAAGAAACAGTGCAATCAGGATCATTGCTTAAAGTTGGCGTCACTTAAGGGTTATGAAATAGACAAGAATCATCAATAATTCAATTTAAACAGCGCTTTCATTTCTTCCCCCATTTACACATAAATATCGCGATTTACACAGCTGCGTAAATTTATGCAGGCGTTGGACCCCTGCATCCTATAGAAACGTAGTCTAAGAAAGATCTGCATAACTTTGAGATGTGTTCCCATTACCCCGAGAAAATTGGCGGACTACCCCGGTGGGATAATTTACCCATAGGTTGGGAACCACTGTACTAGAGGTACTAGAGCCCTAACCTGGCGAGAGTTGAGAGTGTGCGAAGGCCGCCCACCCCTATGCCCCTAGTATGGCTCTGTGCTTTGGGTGGGGCAGAGATAAGTAAAAAATGCGCGAACTATTTTAAGAAGCTCGCTTTGAATGTGAAAAGTGATGAGAACAGTTGAAACATTAGAAACAAAAGGTTGGGAACTGATAAGACACATAATTATACGCATACATCCATGCATGACTACAAAATGAAATATTGAAAAAATCATGTTGAAAGATGCTGAATCAGTTCAGGAACTTGCCGGTTACGCCATGTCGTATACAAGTAGCATGATGCAAACTTACGGCACATTTACGAATACAATGTTATCAGCATTGCAGCTGCTCAAAATTCAAACGAAACAACTTTTTGGTTTGAATCATTTAATTGAACTGTTGATTCATTTAATGGCTAAGTTTGGAATCAAAAGAAAGCGTTGAAAAACACAAGGGTTTCTTCTTAAAAACATCAAACATCATGGTTTTAAAACCCTTGAAAGGAGCACAAACTTCTCATAAATTGAATTTTTGTCTACAAACATCAATGCGGCATCAATTGCGACAGATAACTTACTCGTAGATCTCGAGAGTCGGCAGACGTGAATTTCAGAGGTAAAGTTATCAACTTCCAGTCATGAACGCCAATAACAGCTGATTGTCGATTTTTGCATATGGAACTATGCAGACTTTCTTGAAACTTGATGAACGCACGGCATCGATCTTCAGTAAGCTGAATGCCTCGAACGACAGCACAAACTAGGTATGGCCGAAGATTCAACGCTCCGGGAGATACTTCTACTACAACAGCATCATCTCCAGGTCTTCGAATTTCAATAACTCTCTTATTTCCGATCTCATCCTCCACATCGCCCTCATCATCAACGCTACATCTGCTGGAGGATGTTCTCGTACGACCCTTCCCCTTGCCTTTCCCTTTGCCTTTACCAGAAGCACCATCTTGCTTGCGCAAATATTCCAAAATAGCTGAGGAGGAGGTCTTGCTGTCTTCTGTCATTTTTCGTAGACGTTTATCGGTGAACAGATTCCCACCAGCTTTTAAATCCTTCAATTTAGAACACTTGTGAAGAGCCGGTGGCATTTCAGTCAGCTTGTTTGTGTACACGAATAACTGTTTCAGATGAGGAAGTTTTGTTACTTCATCGGATAAGACTGCCAACTCGTTGCACTGAGCTTCCACAACGAGTATGTTTTGTGCATTCGAAAGACCATCCGGCAATGCCTGAAATACAAAATAAAAGCATGTTAGTCATTTTTAAGGCATTCTTAATCAAATTGCATTCTACACAATTCAATATCAAAGTAGTCATAATTTTGAATGTGACATTGACAACTATGTTTGGTTTGAAAACCTGAAGTAACAAAAAGAATTGTGAATGTAATTATATGAAGTAGATATACAGAGCATACTAGCAGTCAACTCCCAGCAGTAAATTCTCGATGAATTACGAGAATTGTTAAGTCAAGAACGCAGAGATGTATGCTGATGATAAAATGTGACGGCTGAACTTAAGTATTAAGAGCATATGAAACAATCCGCTAATTTTCATGCTATACAATCTAACTTAAATATTGCAGTAATCCTCTAGAATTTTCAGAATTTTGAAAGAATCTCAGGCATGATTGTAATGTCGATGTCATCAAATTTTATCTTGATTTATTCTTCCTACGTCTTCGAAGTCATCACGTTCAACACCACATTCGTTTCTTTTGAAATTTTCTGTGGCCATCTTCAAATATCTTTAAATAAATTTGAACACTAAGCTGTCAAAAACAAGTTGGATCATCCTGACACATACCTGTAGTTTGTTACTTGCTACGTTGACATATTGAAGGTTGACAAGCGCTTCGAAAGACGGTAGTGAGACTAATTCGTTTCCACTTAAATTCATGTTGGACAAACTTTTCCATGAATCTATCATCGATTTGTCAATCATCTGTATTTTGTTTCCAGACACATCTAGCTGTGTCAGTTTCTGCAAGCAATTCATTTCTGTAGGCAAACTTTCTAATTTGTTGTCACGTAAACACAATCTTGTCAGCAGGTTTAACTTTGAAATATCTTGAGAAATTCGTTCGATGCCAATACTAGAAGCTTCAAGAAAATTAAGTTGTTGCAGTTGCCATATCAATTCAGGAAGATCACCACCACTGTCTTTTAGAAGTTTAGAACTAGATGCTCCATGAAGTACTAGTTCTCTCCTATTTTCTTTCTGAGCTGTTTCCCACGGAAGAGACATTCTATAACCTGAAAGGAAGATGTATTTAGTCTCATCATAGTTGAACATTGCATACGAGTAATCACAAATTCAGTCATCAATTCGAACCAGTGCTTAAATACAAGTACTATGAGAGCAGAAAAGTAGTTGTCGGAAAAATCAGATGGCCTATGTGTGATCAATTAATAACTTCACTTAACGGCGTTTTCGAACATAATTGATCATTTCGAAAATAAAAAAATGATTATTCTGGTTCTTGAAATTACAATCGCAATATAGAAATTCCAGATTTCAGAATAGTAATTTTATGGTTGATGAATGATCAGTGAATGTTTGAACGTCACTACTTCCCCATACTGGGGGCTTGGACCGTGTTGAATTTAGTCAGACTTGCTGGAGCGTCGTGATCTTTTTAGACCGGATGCCCTTCCTGACGACCTCTGGACCAGAGGATCGCTAGGCCAAGCACTAAACCACTGTGTCACGGAGACCACCAATACGAAAATATAGTTAATCGCTACGGAAATAGATCCTCTAGTGTACATCCAGTCGCTCTGATTTTCTGGTTGACCTGCAGTAGTATCAACATTAAACCTGTATGTACCAGCAACTATTATCACCACAGTTCGCTACTTTTGTTATTTTTTGACATATATACATGCATGAATGAAAGAATCTAATACTGAATGCAATTTTTTTCAATTCGATTTCCATTTTTACGTATGATTTCCAGACTAATAACATTTGTCATATATATTCACAATCAAGAGGCGACTTGTGATAGCCAAAGCTCAATATATGAAAATGAAGAAGTTGTGAACAAACAAGAAGTTCAACATCCAAACCAGAATACGTTTTGTGGAGTGTTACATCTGGTCTGTCCTTCGATACGGGTCAGACACATGGACCTTTACCGCTGCAACTACCAAATCTGTAATAGCGTTCGAGATGTGGTGTTACCGGCGACTACTCCGTATTCCATGGACAGCGAGAAGAATGAATGCGTCAATTCTGACGGAGATAGGGAGAGATTACATTGTTCCCTAAGATCGCCACAGCAAAGCTGCATTGTTTGGGCGCGTAATACCGCTGATACTGACTGGGAAGATCGAGGGGAAGAGAGTGAGAGGACGACAGCGAATTGTGTGGCTGGACGACATCAAGCAATGGACGGGGCTAACAATGAGACAACTCGCCACCTGTGCAAGAAACCGCAAGACTGAGTTGCGAATCTGGGTTGGGTCAAGCCGAAGACTTACGAAATCGTATTCATTCTGCAATCTGAGACCAGGAAAATTGAATTTGAGCTCAAAAAGGTCCATGCATGCCCAATGACCATTCACCACTTTCTTTGAAAATATTAGATTAGAATTTTCGGAAATGTGAAAGCGAATAACGTGTAGGCCATTGGACATGACCTGAAGAATTAACCAACCTCTAAAAAGAGCAGACCATATCCAATCCAACGTTGTTCGAAGAGCTCCTTGAGATTCTAAGATCAAGTGCTGGTTATAGCCTAAATATCACACTTTTCGTGAGCGTGAATCTGCAGCAACACATATATCTAGCATCTATATATTCTTAGTCTCGCTGCATCTCTTAGAGAATCACGTCAGATTGAAAATTACATTACAACGTGATAGCGCGAGCAGATGTCATGTATCGCCGAAGAGCGGACGGAATGGACAAGTGATAAATGATAATAAAACTTGACACTTGCACGCGATATGTAGGTGGACGGAATTAAACAAAAGAAGATAAAGTCAAATGAAAGAAGCGATAAATTAAAAACAACAATTAAGTATGCATACATATTTTTTACTAGCTTAATCTTTTCATAGCTATGTATTTTGAATGTCTATAACTTTCAGTGTAAGATTATTTTGAATCCTTTTGTATCAGGACGTTATCTTATGATTAGAGTCATCGAAAGTGCTTAAGATAATGCATTATATTATGAGTATATTTTTATTTTCTTTACTTAAAAACAAACTCCTTCCGCACGCATTTATGTGATGAAAGAAAATTCCAGTCACTCAGTGGGATATCGATTGGAATGATTGCAAGGGTCATAAACAGCTACTACAGCTAGTGAAACCACTCATGGAGGCGGGAGAGTTACCTAAAGAGGATCAAGATTGCTCTACCATGTTCCACAATCCCGCGCATGTATGGTCTCCCTAAGTTCCACAAACCAGACTGTCTGCTTTGACCAATAATCTCGATGATTATTACATTGGCGAAATATCTTGATGAGAAAACCCACTGTTTCGATGTTTACATCCACAGCCATCAGAAACTCGTTCGAGTTTAGAGATCACGTGGTGTAATTCAAGTTTGACTCTGTCGACTTGGTATGAATTCGTTCGCCATATCCAGTCTCTTCACTAACATTCCTTTACGTGAAACGATTGACAATATATACGACACATGGCTCTGTACAAGACCTAAATTGACTCTAGCTGAGTAGCCAATTTCAGAAGACGATCTTCGAGGATTGTTTTAAACCGTCATGAGCACCTTTGTCTTTGATGGAAAGTCGCATATTCAGGAAGATGGACTGGCAAAGGGAAGTCCACTGAATGGATATTTTGCGGACATCATTGTTGGATATCACTAACAAAATGATTATTTCTGAATGTGACTATTAGTCCGGCAGCCAGAGCGAATTTCTGCTCGGAATGAGACTGAAAATCTGATTTCACAGAATGATGAGCACCCGATGCCTACTACGAGTCGGCGCGCCTGCCGATTTTTAGGGGGTTCATCTTCTTGTCAGACACGATTAAAGAAAAGCACATGTTAATCCATGGGACACAGATAGACGCTTTTGGCAGAAATGAAATTTCCTATGATTACAAGGAAAGTAATACCTATGATAAGTTACCTAAGCAGCTCTTCTTCTTTCAACATCTGCTACGCTGATGATACTACTATTATCTCAGCAATCTTCAACAAGTTTAAGCTTCCCACAACAGAATTAGAAAATTCATGTAAAAAGTGGGGCATGAAGAACAACGTCGACAAATGCAAAGTTATGTCACCCAGCAATTATTGCATCATTATCAACGGGACTCCAGTTGAAAGCGTGGACGAATTTATCTTTCTAGGCAGCATTGTCCCTGATTCCTCGTCCGACATCATAAGAAGGACAGCTCTAGCTTCACAAGCTTTTGGCCGCCTACGAAAATCAATCTGGAGCGAGCGTCGTATCAGCCGCACTCTCAAGATAAGACTGTACACATCCTTCATAATACCTATAGCCATCTACGCATGCGAGACATGGACACTGAAAAGTGAACTGGAGGTCTTCGAAATGAGGTGTCTACGTGCCATCTATGGAACCAGCATCCGAGACCGTATTCCGAACGAAGCCATCAGACGGAACCTCCACATGAACACCACCATCGTAGATGTAATCCTGAAGAGAAGGCTAGGCTGGTTTGGCCAAGTAGCGAGAAGACCGTTAAGGGCATTCAGGCAGGACTTCTCCAACCCAAGACCGCGCGGAAGACCAGCGAAAAGATGGAGAGACCAAATACGAACGGACACGGGCCTGCCAACCAGCACCTTAGAACGTCAAGCCCAGAATAGGGGAAGTTGGAGCCGTTGGAACAGACTGGTGGGAGTAAGGGGTGATCGTAGCCTAAGCATTATTAAGTCAAGTCAAGACAAGGAGAGTACGTACTAAGCCAAGAGTCACAATTTTTGACATGGAATGTCTTCAGGTCACTCAGATTGGATATGTTATCGTCATGTTTCTGATCGATGATGTATGTGAGAATGTGGTAAAATATGAATTAAATTGCTCAAGATGCTTGTGTTTGCCGACCTTAGGAAACTTGCCAAATTTGAATGCGTTCAGCTTCATAGACGTGGGTGCATGACCATGATAAGAAATTACCTGAAAACATACCATGTCAAAAATTATGACTCTGAGCTTCGTGGTTTGTGCTTAATCAGAGAAAACATAGAAAATTTAATTTTTGCCAAAAACATCAATCTCCGTCCCATTGGATTAACATGTATTTTTCTTTGATCGTGTCTCACAAGAAGATGAACCAAGTAGAACTCAACAGACACGAAGATTTGTAGTAGGCATAGGGTTAACATCATTCTGTGAGTCTCACTTTCGGCCTCGTTCCTTGCAGAAACTCGCTCTGGCTGCCGGACTGTACGTGTACATTCATTCTTATTTTCGCTACGAGTATGTGGAAATGGAGACATCACGGAAGTAGTGAGATCCCGGAATCACGGAAGCAGTGACAGCCCTACTTCAACATTTTTGGATCCATGAATTCGAGGACAAGCTTGTATGGCTTGTTGGCTTTCACTTCATAGATTAGTAACAGAAACAATATGAAAATTTACACTGACACCGCACATTCTATTCACAGTGGCGTTCATAAAACAAAGATAGTACCAATGTGATGATTTCAATAACTAGAAAAAAGCGCTTTTATGACCGATTGTGTCATGTATCACTGCCAGATGGATCACATAAGTTCTGTCACATCATCTATTTCGCTCATATCATCTAGTGTTCGTCACACATTCAACACTAGTCTCGTGTCGTGTAAATTTTTTGACAGATGCATTGGCTGGAAAACAAATGAGTCGCAAAATTTTGTATGAAAGTAGAATTGTACGTGCATTGAATCAGAAAATTGTAGTGTTTGGGCGAATAAGGAGATAAGCCACATTTTCGCAATTTTACAGTAGAGGAAAATAAAGGTTTTGAAATATCATCGTGCAAGAGCTATGTACGCTAGTACCCTGAAAATCAGAGGTTACGAGCAACTGCGCATGAATTATTAGTTGATCAAGTAGCGAAGGTAAGGACGCATGAGATTAACTCATACAGGCGGCCAAATGAAAAAAACATGTAATCCAATTTATGCGGCACATTCTCTTATAGGTACTTATACTTAAAACAAAACTGACAAATAGTGAAAATACATTTATCAAAGCTCCCCCACTTCAGTACACGTCCATTGGCTGTTTTTTGAAGCGGTATTGATTTGATTCCTTCATCTAACTCAATTTATTTAATTCAAAAAATCTTTAGTCACATCGTCTACTAACTTTTTAGCACGCGACCACTATCTTTCATAAAAATAACAGCTTTCAGCATAAAAATTGAACATTGAGATTAAAGTCAGATTAGAAAATTTTATTAGATTGATATAAAATTGTTCTATCTTTGTAAAATATGTCCTATCTAAGTGCACATTTCGCATTATGAAGCAAAATCCTTGGAGACCTTAGGCAACATCTTTCTCGGATTTTCATCGTCATCAGAAAGCTTGTGTTTTGAAAACCTCATATCTTCGTTGCTCGCTTCATTGGAAGGTCAGAAATCTTCTTGAAATTTTGAGAACATCTGTTCTTCAAACCTATTGACGGAAGAGATCCTTGCAACCCATTCTTGAGAGCAATCAATATGTATGTTCCCTTCTTCGACTTCTTTTGTGCGGCTGATGTCTCGATCACATAAATGAGTGTGTGGCCTGATAGAAGGCCTTAGAAGGAAGACATGAGTAATGTTTTGGAACTCCATCTTTCATCAGGAGTGCCAGACCATTCAGCAACTTCATTATTGACCATTGCTTGCTGTGGACCTTGCAGCATAAAGCACAGGTAGTAGCTTATCCACTTATTCATGCTGAACTGTGTGGCTTATCCTCTTGTGAACTTTCTGGAAACCATAAAGGAAAATCTGCAATCGTCGTCGAACTCAGTCAAGAAAAGTATCCTGATCCATCATAACATGGGGTGAAATATATCTGTTTTTGAAAAAATTCGGCACATCCCCTTAACCGTCTGACCCTTTCAATTACTCAATGCTCAAGCGATGATGACACAATCATATGACATAGTCGAGAATTTAAAACCGTCTCCAATCATTCTTGCAACATAAAAATATTTTTTAATGCGCTGAATGATTTTCCCAATAGATTAATCCATTTGATAGATTTTCTCGATATATTTCGACTTAAACCTGTTCACCATCATCATCAACACTCAAGTCAACGAGCGTGTCACTCAGGCTTTGTTCACTACAATCAACAAGAAATGCTGACAATCAATGGTGCACAGCATCATACCAAAAATTAATGACAGTTCTTGGTCCGGCCTTTCGTGTGCTACAACATGTTATGCAACTCAAGTAACCAGATCGATAAATCCATAGAGTAAGGATGAATCATGTCTAACTTCAAAAATTTGATGGAGATTATTTTGAAGATTTGAGTTGAATGAAACTTTTGTGGGATCAATAACCTGTTAGTAGGTTATTGCACTCAATAAGTGGGAGCGACATCTGCTCCCTAATTGGATCTGTATTGATTTTGTTCTTCTTGATACGAGACTTCAAACAATGGAGCATTAATCGCAGTTATGTAAATTTCTTCTATATATTCGCATCTCTATTTCGAACGATTTCTGCAATTGTTTGAAACCTACATATGACAATCGCATGGACTTTTCAAGGACAACAGTTGACTTTCTCGTGCAAACTTTTGTGGTTGAACATGTTTTGACGTTTACAACTCATTCATCGTATTCCTTGCATCGCATTCAGTTCCTCGCCTCTTGATTGGAGGTAAGTAGCGACCAATCACAACTTTATATTTTGTAAAGAATTTAAATTTAGTTTTCATTCTATTTCACGTGCTTTGGCACGTTACTTTATCAGTTTTCTACATTCTCACCGTGACTTTCATTCATATATGGTAATTAAAAATTAAATTTAATCTAATAAGGATTCGCAGAACATAAATCAGTGTCTGCTTTAAAAAGAGGTTTAAATTTCGTTCTGATAAGATATTGTCCTCCTGTGTTGGGGGATTACCCGATTTTCTACCAATATAGAA
Organism: Prostheceraeus crozeri; assembly: GCA_907163375.1. Classification (NCBI taxonomy): domain Eukaryota; kingdom Metazoa; phylum Platyhelminthes; order Polycladida; family Euryleptidae; genus Prostheceraeus; species Prostheceraeus crozeri. The sequence goes on along the minus strand of CAJQUW010009062.1, from coordinate 236,463 downwards.
TAAGATACAGGACTTGGATATTAATTATATCCGTATTGGGTCGAACATCATAACTGAGTGATTGTTTAGGGAATTCTCAGTAATGTTAATAAACAATGGACCAGTGAACTTTTGTCGATATTCGATACATTTTCTTTCTGTCATAAATAAATAAAATGAACATGGGTGATCTGTTTGAATATACGAGATCAATTCAGTAAAGATGCGAGTTCGTTCTCTGCGCTTTTCTGATAGAGTTGCGATTATTTCCCGGTTGTTGTAATAATTCTGCTCATCTAATATAAACTTGAAATCTTTTTTTCTTCTATCAATCAACGCAGAAGTTGCGCTGAAGTAACTTTCATTATCTAACTAGTTTTTTTCATTATCAGTATCATGGATGACAATGGTTATATTATTATATTTAAATTGGCAGAGCCTGTTTGTTAATGGCAGACACTTAAATTAATGTTAATATTCTTATCCCTCTCTTTTTCTGTAAAACTTGGTCCAATTTACAAATAATTTGCATGGTACCATGCCTATTAAATCAATAATTGCCAATCACTTCAAATTTGGCAGCAAGACATAAATTATTCGCTTTACTAAGCCATAAAACTAAGCAATGAAGTAGATAAACGAATAGTTAAACTAATAAACAACGTAATGAATTGTCTTTCTGAAGAATTTTTACTTAAGTAATAATCACTCAATTCTTATATTTTCAGAGTATCAAGTTTTGGTTCTTCCTTACCAGACACTGATCACTGTACTCGAAATGCTTCAGTTCTAGTAGAGATATCAATAAATTTTCTATTACTACTTGGAGCATTTGTGGCGTGACACTGATCGATATCAGATAATGTAGGCCATTCGGCTACCAAATTAGATGCCATCCCATTTGTGACCATGAAAGGGTCGCGGATGGGGTGGCATTTATATTTTGGAGCGTGAGTGGTTGGCTCCCCTCAAAATGATAGAATTTCAGGATAAACTTGGTGAGGACAAATTGACGTGAGTCTATCCGCCATCTGGCCGCCCAGAAATTTTTCACTCGGATTGTTCATTGGCCAGTTTACATGTTTCCACGCCTAGTCGCGTGAATTTTCTTTCTTTTTGTTCTCAGTGTTGTCACGTGCAATAATGGCCGTCTATGTTACTACTGTTAAAACTACTTTTATTCTCTACATTTTTTGCTGAATTTTGAATTTAACGTTCAGTTCATTCGCATTACTTTATATTGACATGCATCGTTAGAGAAATGTTGATTTCATTTAATGACATCACGACCATTCTATTTTCATCACGATGAATCTTAGTCCATTTGATAATAAGTAGAAGAGTTCATTGTAATTTCATGTTCCACAATCTTGTTATGCAAAACTCATGCAAATAATCCTTAGACTCACAACTGAGTGAATACTGGCCATTTGACCATCGACCGTTAAGAAGGCGCTGGACGCCGAAAGCCCGTCACGCTGTAACTTTTAAAATCCTTTTATTTTCGACCAATAAATTAGATCCGAGTCATAAACTATCTTTACTTGCCTGTGAAATGCATCGCCTGACTCGCAAACTGGTCAACTATGTGAGTGAACTGGATTGATTTCCCCATTGCTATCGGATGTTATCCGTACATGTCCACAGATGCATGCTCCACACTCAAAGCGGCTTTCCTCGTCTTATCTCTGTCATGAGGAGACTTTCATCGAATTCAAAATGTCAAATAACACTGAAATTCGACATATACATGTACATGTGTCGCCTTCAGTACCTATATCATACGAGGACTGTTCCCCTTGCTATCGGAATAGTGATCCGTACAATGTCCAACAGATTTATTCTACCACACTCAACAGAGCGGCTTTCCTCGTCCTTTAGTCGCTGTTCAGAGGAGACTTTCATCGTATACCAAAAATGTCAAATATCACTTGAAATTCGACATTACATGTACATGTGTCGCCCTGAGACCTATATCATAAAAAAACCGGAAGGAGACTGGTCCCCTGCTATCGATTTATCCGTACATGACCACAGATCATGCTCCAAACTCAAATGCGGCTTTCCCCCTCGTCCTTATCGCTGTTCATGAGGAGACTTTCATCGTATCAAAAAGTCAAATACACTGAAATTCGACAATTTTACATGTACATGTGTCGCCCTGAGGACCTATGGTCAATACGAGGACCTGTCCCCTTGCTATCGTATGTTATCCGAACATTTCCCACAGATGTTATGCTCCAAACACTCAAAAGCGGCTTTCCTCGTCTTATCGCTGTCTATGAGGAGACTTTCATCGTATTCAAAATGTCAAATATCACTCACTGAAAATTCGACATTTACAATGTACATGAGTCGCCCTGAGGACCTATATCATACGAGACTGGTCCCCTTGCTATCGGATGTTATCCGTACAATGTCCACAGATGTATGCTCCACACTCAAAGCAGGCTTTCCTCGTCTTATCGCTGTCATGAGGAGACTTTCATCGTTATTCAAAATGTCAAATATCAACTGAAATTCGACAGTTTACATGTACATTGTGTCGCCCTTTTGGGAAAGGACCTATATCATACGAGGGACTGGTCCCCTTGCTATCGGATGTTATCCGTACATGTCCACAGATGCATGCTCCAAAATCAAAGCCGGCTCTTTCCTCGGTTTATCGGCTGTCATGAGGAGACTTTTTTCATCGTATTCAAAATGTCAAAATATCACTGAAATTCGACATTTTAACATGGACATGTGTCGCCCTGAGGACCTATGTCATACGAGGACTGGTCCCCTTGCTATCGGATGTTATTCCGTACATGTCCACAGATGTATGCTCCCACTCAAAGCGGCTTTCCTCGTCTTTATCGCTGTCATGAGGAGACTTTCATCGTTATTCAAAATGTCAAATAATCACTGAAAATTTCGACATTTTCATGTACATGCTGGTCGCCCTGAGGATCCTATAATCATACAGGACTTGTGCCCCTCTGCTATCGGATGTTATCCGTACCATGTCCCACAGATGCATGCTCCACACCTCAAAGCGGCTTTCCTCGTCTGATCGCTGTCCATGAGGAGACTTTCATCGTATTCAAAATGTCAAATATCCTGAAATTCGACATTTACATGTACATGTGTCGCCCTGAGGGAACCTATAGTCATACGAGGACTGCGTCCCCTTGCTATCGGATGTTATCCCTACATGTCCACAGATGCATGCTCCACACTCAAAGCGGCTTTCCTCGTCTTATCGCTGTCATGAGGAGACTTTCATCGTATTCAAAAAGTCAAATATCACTGAAATTCGACATTTACATGTACATGTGTCGCCCTGAGGACCCTATATCATACGAGGACTGGTACCCTTGCTATCGGATGTTATCCGTACATGTACCCACAGATGCATGCTCCAAACTCAAAGCGGCTTTCCCTCGTCTTATCGCTGTCCATGAGGTGACTTTCATCGTATTCAAAACGTAGACTTCAGTCTTTCGTAGGATGATTTTAATTCTAGATTTCTTTAACAAAATTTCATTTTTGATGTATCTGCCTCAGAGAGCAAGCGTGGCTAGTGGAAACAGAAATTCGTTTTTAATTATTAAATTTTTTAAGGAAAGTTTCTCCAATAAAAGTCACTTCAAGCTAATTTAACACTGCAAAGGCTGCAGTTGAAGTTGCCTTTCGTACATTTGATGCCAACGCAGTTTGTATGGAACCATTTTTCAGCAACCACTACACTGGACCTGAAATCACAAATGGAATTGTTGCGATGAAACCGAAGTTTTACTAAAATCATTTTTTGATAGACACCTCTTACGATAACTACATTACTTTGTAAATTATATACACAATCTTTGGTACAGAAATTTGTGGTAAACCATGAACTCTCATTGCGAATTCCTCACACTGACAATTGAAATTAGGAAGGTGTTGTATGCGATATTCGCCTAACCGTTTTTAAAATACCAAATGTCTCGGGAAAACAGTTTTTCTGACTTTTCAGGCTCTTTGGAAGCTTTTGAGTTCATTTTTAGACAGAAAGGATTGATCCAAAATTGTGTTAATGTTACGATGCTCATACCAGCAATTAGAAATTGTTAACTGCAATTAAGTGATAACGAATTCATCTCGTTAACAATCCAAACTTATAATAAAGTTGATAAATTGATATCACACCCTTAAAAGACCATATTGGATATTAGACACCCTTAACAATTCATATTCTTTTCGTAGAGGATTTAGTTTCTTCTCATAGTTCCTATTGTAGTTTTGAACTCATTTTCTCATAGTTCTGACATATACAGTCCGTTTCATAAAAAGTGGATCATCCTAAAATTTGACTAAATAAAACATAAGTATGATACAGAAAGCATTTTCATGTTATTTCATGTCCCTAATATATTTAAATGTCCTTATATAATCTGATAAGCTATGATACAGTAACGGTTCTTAGGAAGCTAATATTTTGTGGCCCTACCCTTATTGTCAATGACATCACCAATTCGTCTAGGCATTGATTCGATGATATCGTTGATTTTTGACTGATCTAACTTTCTCCACTCTCTTTTTAACAGTGACGTAAGTTGTGATAAGCCATCTGTATGTAGCAGTGAACGACGAACGTTACGTTTTAGAATACTCCATACATTTTCTATGGGATTCAGATCAGGAGAACGAGCTGGCCAAGATAATGTCCTAAGCCCTATAATTGAGACTTGCATAAGTTGACTCTACTGCTCCTGTGACACGTAGCATTATCATCCATAAATAACCAAGTCGATGGATCACCAAGTTGATCTGTCATTTGGCCAATGTTCATTCGTAAAACATTCACATAGCGTTCAGAATTCATGGTTCCTTGCTGCATGTGAAGTTCAGAGCGGCCATTGGTCCAAATGCCAGCCCAAATCAATAGAGTCGCACCACCTTGTACTAGGGGATGATGTAAATGTCTCGGAATTTCCTGATCAGATTTTATCCATCATCTCAATCGACCATCACTATCCTTCAGACGGACTGATGCCTCATCAGACCAAACAACCCGATCCCATTGATTTCGCCAGTGACAATGACTCATTGCCCACCCTAGTTCTAGCAAGGCTGACACTTTGCCTTTTGTGAATGCGATCTCGTTATTGTTCATTTGTGCTTTGTATTGTTTTCAACCGGTAAGAGATAGATTTCTAGCTGAAAGCAATCAGGAGTGCTGCCAACACCACCGCAACGAAGTCAGGAAGCTATGGAACATGAAGTCCAGTTAATCACATGTAGCAGTTACATTATTGTTGATGAATAATGGTGCTATATCTGGCTCTGATTGGCCGACTTATCTTTAGTTTTTGTTTTGGCATTGATAGATTTTGCTTGTAGAACAACATATTACATAACAAAGGAAACAAATGTAATTTTATAAGAGTGAGGTATGATTTTGTGCAACATTGCTAAATGAAGATCAAATTATCTACTACTTTTTTTTATCTATAACAGGAAAACAACTCAATATTCATGCTTGAAATTTCCAACAATGATATTAGTAAGCACAACTGACATATCTTCCAAATTTCAGAGAAATTCGTTCAAATTTGGCGGAGTTAGACAAAGTTGAAGTTAAGGCGATGTTTAAGGATGATCCATTTTTTATGAAACAATCTGTATTACTTAGGTTCATACAGACAACGTTAGAATGTAGAACAAGTTATCTATGTATCTAGACCTACAACTATGACCGGCGATTCTATTAGCACTGGACGTCATTTTTATTTTTATCAAATAAATGGAACAAATCTTATTGGAATTACGCTAAATTAGCATAATCAAGTTTTTGTTTGATATGAATAGGCTGGTACGACTAGCATAGTGGGTTATATGCAATTAAAAGAAAGTAGGAAATAGTAGGTCTATAGGACTATTTCCATTAGCAGTGCTCAGACGTCTTTGGCAATACACTTCAAAATTATTTGGCTGACATTATTACATAAAACAAACATTTACTTGTATAAGCCTCCTGCCCCAAAGTTTAAGATCGCTTCTATCTGAAAGATAACCTAATTGTTCATTGAATTACGTTACTTTCAAATTGTATCAATGTAGGCCCTATTTCAGAGGAAATCAAGTGATTACTGATAGATATAACATAACCCAAAGGCAATAAGGTACTCTTGTCAAATAGTGTTGTGTAGTTTAAAGAAAATCAAAAAAATATGAGGTATATAAGCCTATTTACGATTCTATAAATCAGTGATATTTGACATTTTGAATACGATGAAAGTCTCCTCATGACAGCGATAAGACGAGGAAAGCCGCTTTGAGTGTGGAGCATGCATCTGTGGACATGTACGGATAACATCCGATAGCAAGGGGACCAGTCCTCGTATGATATAGGTCCTCAGGGCGACACATGTACATGTAAATGTCGAATTTCAGTGATATTTGACATTTGAATACGATGAAAGTCCTCCTCATGACAGCGATCTGACGAGGAAAGCCGCTTAAGGTTTGGAGCATGCATCTGTGGAACATGTACGGATAACATCCGATAGCAAGGGGACCAGTCCTCGTATGATATAGGTCCTCAGGGCGACACATGTACATGTAAATGTCGAATTTCAGTGATATTTGACATTTTGAATTACGATGAAAGTCTCCTCAATAGACAGCGATAAGACGAGGAAAGCCCGCTTTGAGTGTGGTGCATGCATCTGTGGACATGTACGGATAACATCCGATAGCAAGGAGGACCAGTCCTCGTATGATATAGGTCCTCAGGGCGACACATGTACATGTACAATGTCGAATTTCAGTGATATTTGACATTTTGAATACGAATGAAAGTCTCCTCATGACCGCGATAAGACGAGGAAAGCCGCTTTGAGTTTGGAGCATGCATCTGTGGACATGTACGGATTAACATCCGATAGCAAGGGACCAGTCCTCGTATGATATAGGTCCTCAGGGCGACACATGTACATGTAAATGTCGAATTCAGTGATAATGTTGACATTTTGAATACGATGAAAGTCTCCACAAGTCAGTGATAAGACGAGGAAAGCCGCTTTGAGTTTGGAGCATGCATCTGTGGACATGTACGGATAACATCCGATTAGCAAGGGGACCAGTCCTCGATGATATAGGTCCTCAAGGCGACACATGTACATGTAAATGTCGAATTTCAGTGATATTTGACATTTTGAATACGAATGAAAGTCTCCTCATGACAGCGATAAGACGAGGAAAGCGCTTTGAGGTGTGGAGCATGCATCTGTGGACATGTACGGATAACATCCGATAGCAAGGGGGGACCAGTCCTCGTATGATAAAGGTCCTCAGGGCGACACATGTACATGGTAAATGTCGAATTTCAGTGATATTTGAGCATTTTTTGAATACGATTGAAAGTCCCTCCTCATGACCGCGATAAGAAGAGGAAAGCCGCTTTGAGTGTAGAGCATGCATCTGTGGACATGTACGGGATAACATCCGATTTAGCAAGGGGAAACCAGTCTCGTAATGATATAGGTCCTCAGGGCGACACTTGTACATGTAAATGTCGAATTTCAGTGATATTTGACATTTTGAATACGATGAAGAGTCTCCTCATGACAGCTATCAGACGAGGAAAGCCGCTTTGAGTTTGGAGCATGCATCTGTGGACATGTACGGATAACATCCGATAGCAAGGGGACCAGTCCTCGTATGATATAGGTCCTCAGGGCGACACATATGTAAATGTCGAATTTCAGTGATATTTGACATTTTGAATACGATGAAAGTCTCCCTCATGAACAGCCGATAAAGACGAGAAAGCCGCTTTGAGTGTGGAAGGCACTAGGCATCTGTGGACATGTACGGATAACATCCGATAGCAAGGGGACCAGGTTCCCTCGGTAATGATATAGGTCCTTCAGGGCGACACATGTACATGTATAAATGTCGAATTTCACAGTGATATTTGACATTTTGAATACGATGAAAGTCTCCTCATGAACAGCGACATCAGAACGAGGAAAAGCCGCTTTGAGTTTGGCCGCATGCATCTGTGGACCATGTACGGATAACATCCGATAGCAAGGGGAACAGTCCTCGTATGATATAGGTCCTCAGGGCGACACATGTACATGTAAATGTCGAATTTCAGTGATATTTGACTTTTTGAATCACGATGAATAGTCTATCTCTCATGACAGCGATAAGACGAGGAAAGCCGCTTTGAGTTTGGAGCATGCATCTGTGGACATGTAACGGATAACATCCGATAGCAAGGGGACCAGTCTCATCGTCATGATATAGGTCCTCTGGGGCGACACATATGTACATGTAAATGTCGAATTTCAGATGATATTTGACAAATTTTTGAATACGATGAAAGTCTCCTCATGACAGCGATTAGACGAGGAAAGCCGCTTTGAGTTTGGAGCATGCATCTCATGTGGCCATGTTACGGATAACATCCGATAGCAAGGGGACCAGTCCTCGTATGATAATAGGTCCTCAAGGCGACACCATGTAACATGTAAAAAGTCGAATTTCATCAGTTGATATTTGACATTTTGAATACGATGATAAGTCTCCTCATGACAGCGATAAGACGAGGAAAGCCGCTTTGAAGTGTGGAGCATGCATCTGTGGACATGTCGGATAACATCCGATAGCAAGGGGACCAGTCCTCGTATGATATATGGTCCTCAGGGCGACACATGTACATGTAAATGTCGAATTTCAGTGATAATTGACATTTTGAATACGATGAAAGTCTCCTCATGACCGCGATAAGACGAGGAAAGCCGCTTTGAGTGTAGAGCATGCATCTAGTGGACATGTACGGATAACATACGTTAGCAAGGGGACCAGTCCTCGTATGATATAGGTCCTCAGGGCGACTCATGTACATGTAAATGTCGAATTTCAGTGATATTTGACATTTTGAATACGATGAAAGTCTCCTCATGACAGCGATCAGACGAGGGAAAGCCGCTTTGAGTTTGGAGCATGCATCTGTGGTTCATGTACGGATAACATCCGATAGCAAGGGGACCAAGTCCTCGTATGATATAGGTCCTCAGGGTGACACATGTACATGTAAATGTCGAATTTCAGTGATATTTGACATTTTGGAATACGATGAAATGGAAAGTCTCCTCATGACAGCGATAAGACGAGGAAAGCCGCTCTTGAGTGTGGAGCATGCAGCATCTGTGGACATGTACGGATAACATCCGATAGCAAGGGGGACCAAGGTCCTCGTATGATATAGGTCCTCAAGGCGACAACATGTACATGTAAATGTTCGAATGTTCAGTGATATTTGACATTTTGAATACGATGAAAGTCCTCCTCATGACAGCGATAAGACGAGGAAAGCCGCTTTGAGTGTGGAGCGTGCATCTGTGGACATGTACGGATAACATCCGATAGCAAGGGGACCGAGTCCTCGTATGACATAGGTCCTCAGGGCGACACATGTACATGTAGAATGTCGAATTTCAGTTGATATTTGACATGTTTGAATACGATGAAAGTCTCCTCCATGACAGCGATAAGACGAGGGGAAAGCCGCTTTGAGTTTGGAGCTTGCATCTGTGGACATGTACGGATAACATCCGATAGCAAGGGTACCAGTCCTCGTATGATATAGGTCCTCAGGGCGACACATGTACATGTAAATGTCGAATTTCAGTGATATTTGACATTTTGAATACGATGAAAGTCTCCTCATGACAGCGATCAGACGAGGAAAGCCCGCTTTGAGTGTGGAGCATGCATCTGTGGACATTCTGTACGGATAACATCCGATAGCAAGGGGACCAGTCCTCGCTATGATATAGGTCCTCAGGGGCGACACATGTACATGTAAATGTTCGAATTTCAGTGATATTTGACATTTTGAATACGATGAAAGTCTCCTCATGACAGCGATAAGACGAGGAAAGCCGCTTTGAGTTTGGTGCATGCATCTGTGGACATGTACGGATAACATCCGATAGCAAGGGGACTCAGTCCTCGTATGATATAGGTCCTCAAGGGCGACACATGTACATGTTAAATGTCGAATTTCAGTGATATTTGACATTTTGAATACGATGAAAGTCTCCTCATGGACAGCGATAAGACGAGGAAAGCCGCTTTGAGTGTGGAGCATGCATCTGTGGACATGTACGGATAACATCCGATAGCAAGGGGACCAGTCCTCGTATGATATAGGTCCTCAGGGCGACACATTGTACATGTAAATGTCGAATTTCAGTGTGATATTTGACATTTTTGAATACGATGAAGTGAAAGTCTCCTCATGACCGCGATTAAGAAGAGGAAAGCCCGCCTTTGAGTGTAGAGCATGCATCTGTGGACATGTAACGGATAACATCCGATAGCAAGGGGACCAGTCCTCGTAATGATATAGGTCCCTCAGGGCGACACATGTACATGTAAATGTCGAATTTCAGTGATATTTGACATTTTGAATACGATGAAAGTCTCCTCATGACAGCGATAAGACGAGGAAAGCCGCGTTGAGTGTGGATGCATCTGAGGACATGTACGGATAACATCCGATAGCAATGGGGACCCAAGTCCCGTCGTATGATATAGGTCCTCAGGGCGACACACTGTACATGTAAATGTCGAATTTCAGTGATATTTGACATTTTGAATACGAAGAAAGTCTACTCATGACAGCGATAAGACGAGGAAAGCCGCTTTGAGTGTGGAGCATTCATCTGTGGACATGTACGGGATAACATCCGATAGCAAGGGGACCAGTCCTCGTATGATATAGGTCCTCAGGGCGACACATGTACATGTAAATGTCGAATTTCAGTGATATTTCGACATTTTGAATACGATTGAAAGTCTCCTCATGACAGCGATCAGACGAGGGAAAGCCGCTTTGAGTTTGGAGCATGCATCTGTGGGACATGTACGGATAACACAACATCGATAGCAAGGTCGAGGGACCAGTCCTCGTATGATATAGGTCCTCAGGGCGACACATGTCACATGTAAATGTCGAATTTCAGTGATATTTGACATTTTAGATACGATGAAAGTCTCCTCATGACAGCGATAAGACGAGGAAAGCCGCTTTGAGTTTGGAGCCATGCATCTGTGGACATGTACGGATAACATCCGATAGCAAGGGGACCAGTCCTCGTATGATATAGGTCCCTCAGGGCGACACATGTACATGTAAATGTCGAATTTCAGTGATATTTGACATTTTGAATACGATGAAAGTCTCCTCATGACAGCGATAAGACGAGGAAAAAAGCCGCTTTGAGTTTGGAGCATGCATCTGTGGACATGGTTACGGATAACATCCGATAGCAAGGGGACCAGTCCTCGTATGATATAGGTCCTCAAGGCGACACATGTACATGTAAATGTCGAAATTTTCAGTGATATTTGACATTTGAATACGATGAAAGTCTCCTCATGACAGCGATAAGACGAGGAAAGCCGCTTTGAGTGTGGAGCATGCATCTAGTGGACATTGTACGGATAACATCCGATAGCAAGGGGGACAGTCCTCGTATGATATAGGTCCTCAGGGCGACACATGTACATGTAAAAGTCGAATTTCAGTGATATTTGACATTTTGAATACGATGAAAGTCTCCTCATGACCGCGATAAGACGAGAGAAAGCCGCTTTGAGTGTAAGAGCATGCATCTGTGGACCAATGTACGGATACAACATCCGATAGCAAGGGGACCAGTCCTCGTATGATATAGGTCCTCAGGGCGACTCATGTACATGTAAATGTCGAATTTCCAGTGATATTTGACATTTTGAATACGATGAAAGTCTCCTCATGACAGCGATCAGACGAGGAAAGCCGCTTGAGTTTGGAGCATGCATCTGTGGACATGTACGGATAACATCCGATAGCAAGGGGACCAGTCCTCGTATGAATATAGGTCCTCAGGGTGACACATGTACATGTAAATGTCGAATTTCAGTGATATTTGACATTTTGAATACGATGAAAGTCTCCTCATGACAGCGATAAGACGAGGAAAGCCGCTTTTGAGTGTGGAGCAGCATCTGTGGACATTGTACCGGATACGAACATCCGACTTAGCACGCTAAGGGGACTCAGTCCTCGTATGATATAGGTCCTCCAGGCGACTAACATGTACATGTAAATGTCGAATTTCAGTGATATTTGGACATGGTTTGAATACGATGAAAGTCTCCTCATGACAGCGATAAGACGAGGAAGGAAGCCGCTGTTGAGTGTGGAGCGTGCATCTGTCTGTGGGACATGTACGGATAACATCCGATAGCAAGGGGACCAGTCCTCGTATGGATATAGGTCCTCAGGGCGACACATGTACATGTAAAATGTCGAATTTCAGTGATATTTGACATTTTGAATACGATGAAAGTCTCCTCATGACAGCGATCAGACGAGGGAAAGCCGCTTTGAGTGTGGAGCATGCATCGTGGACATGTACGGATAACATCCGATAGCAAGGGGACCAGTCCCTCGTATGATATAGGTCCTCAGGGCGACACATGTACATGTAAATGTCGAATTCTCAGTGATATTTGACATTTTGAATACGATGAAAGTCTCCTCATGACAGCGATAAGACGAGGAAAGCCGCTTTGAATGTGGAGCATGCATCTGTGGACATGTACGGATAACATCCGATAGCAAGGGGACCAGTCCTCGATTGATATAGGTACTATTTAACTAATATGTTTTAAAACTATCAAACATCGGACCAGTCCTCGCTTGAAGTAGGTCCCATTTAACTAATAATTTTTGAAACCATTGAAATTAAGCCGGAGGAGCTAGTCTTCATAATGTTAATGCAAAATTGATTTATTGAAATATATTAATGAATAAGAATTGGTTTTGTTTAAACATGTAGAAATGTATTCTAATGAACTTAAAAAATCGACGTCATAAACGGTAGCGAATGAGGATGCGAGGATTGATTGACGAATTACAATCCGAGGATTTGCATCCGATGAAGGAGTTGTATACGTCATGTTTTGATGATCAATACCTATTTTCCGTCAAAGTAACATCGCATTCACGGCAAATTGTGCTATTTTCTCGTACTAAATAAAAAATCCATTTCTGCATGAGGCAGATATATCATAAATTTTGATGACTGATCTAAAACAGTTGACTATAAAATCGACTGAAGCAGGACAGTGTGTGTCTCGCGTCTATTACAACGACTGACCTGGGAGTGCTGATTGCATTATAAATTAGTAAAATGGACAGGTGTTATCTTCAAAGTGATATTATATTATGTTTCTCATTTTGAGTGTTGCAGATTCGCTCAGACCTAGGAAATAAAGTTAGCTCCGCTTTAGAAATCGATAAATATAGGGATTTTGGAACAAAGCAGTTCAAGTCAGCTATTGTTAAGCCACATTTTGATTCACATTTCCGGCCATATGAAGTGACTTGGTGATTTTCTTATTTCTGAGAAATATGAGCGTGATGATGGATATGGACATCGAATAATCCTATATCGGATAAGCCGATGTAATAGCTACTAGACCAAGATAACAACGACTCAGCAGTTGTAGGAGTGACGGTATTAATTAATCGTTGTCCGTGGTTGGAATATGTTTCATTCTCAATTAAGAAAATTGACCCTTTCACCAGCAGTGACTGTAAATACTATGCTCAATGGGCCATGCTGTCATAGAAACTTTCTGTTTAGGTCAACTTGATGAGAAGTCAAGAAATCACTTGTCTATCAATTGCAAAATGCGAATCATGATTGAATGCTGTTCGAAGAACTTTCATAAGAGATGTGATGGCTTTTAATGTGAATTATGGGATGAGTACAGAATACATTGGTTTGATATTTTAGCCAGGAAAACATATTGAATTTCCTTCTTTAAAGGAGAGTCTTAAATTTTTTCCGTATCTGAAAGACAGTTCGTATTAGCCAATCATATATCATGATTCGCTTTCCTGACAGCCATGGAGAGATGAAATCAGTTTCCTCGGACATTTTTTAGGCTTTCGATGACTCCTTTGGAAGCATACGTTTTACGGAGTTCCGGTTTCCATAGTGACCGACAGTTATATGTCAACTTAGATGGTCAAGAGTATTCCGTCAAGCTTGTCAATGCAGGAGTTCCTCAAAGAGTCAGCTTTGGGACCCACTTTTCGTCTGTACGTCCATTCCTAAATGTCCTCCCAGACTGTCTAGCAATTGGACTGGTGATGAATGAATGAATGTCTAGAACAAGGGTATCTCACAAGTCAGAAAATAAATTTCGCACATTGACCCTGTTTCTGGTATATTGGCAGCAGTGATGGCCTTGAGGGGGCCTATGAAGTCGATTCCACTGCCCCAGAATACATGGTAGGCCCCGACGTCGGTTGCGACATGTGCATCTATCAAATACTGCCACCACTTCAAAGTGCTTCCCTGCACAAGTTCTCTGCATAAATGATGAACAAGATGCCTAGGTATCGTTGTCAAATCGTTTCAATTAATTGAAAATATGTTAAAATCTCTAGGCAATGGCTACACCCTTCATTGATGATTGAAAACTAACAGAAAGGGACTTACACGGCTTCAAAATGGTTGCGTTAAACGACGAAGAATTTTTCATGGAATATTTCTTCGTCAAGAAGCTTATCCGCTTTAAAACCGCTGTAGTGAAGAGTGAGGACTTGCCAAAATCTTATTTGCCCAAACGTTTGAATAATCGTTTTAAAAATTAAGCTTGCTTAGCTCATGGCATCAAAAAGGTTGGTCGGCACTGTAGCCTATATGTTATGGACCTACAGCTCCAGCTACCAAACGCATCAGCTGTTTATTACTGCCATCAAGTAAACAAAACTGCTCACGTACTCGGAATCCTTACATGGCGGGTCCAACAGATCAGGTTATTGAACACATTGGGTACAAGAAGACGGGTGCATTCATTAGGTCCTCGGAGCACCTGCAATGATATAATTCGAGTCTTGGACACTGAATGGATTGACAGGTTGACAGGAAGTGACCCTAAAATTCGTTACTTCTAGTAATGACGGTGGTTAGCAGTCTCAAGAATAGTTGAGGATCAGACAAAGTAGATTGTACGAAGACTGCGAATAATTGCAACAGACAAATCCATGGATGATGAAAGCTTCATATGATTTTTTCGGTATAGAGTAGTAAAACTCCGCATAGGCTACACATAGCATACTACATAGAAATGAGATTATTATGAGAGAAAGAAAGAGGATATATTCAGATATTATATTTCAGAAAGAAAGAGGATTTTATGATTTGACGGTTGTGCAACTATACTTCCTGCGCATTTCTGAAACTTCCCCAACAAGTTAGCAAATGAGAAGCTGTAGGCAACAGTCATTCACCATGTCAAAAATCACAAATCGATCTTTAATTCTAAATAGCATGATTTTATGCAAAAGCTGTGATCAACCACCAATTCCAAATTTCACAATCATGTGAAGTATTCAAAAGCAGGCATAATTTATGCTTTCAGTCTATGAAATTGCATAACTCATGTATATTACAACGAAATTTATAAATTCGTGTAGGCCTACATGAATTCCAAACAATTGTGCATATTCAAGTATGTAGGAGGTACATGAAAATCGTGTATGTGCGGCCACAATGAATGAAAAATATCCAGTTGCGCGACGCTCTTGATGAAGACCTGCGCATGTTCCCCACATGGGTTCCGAATGGCTTGTTTCCATCAATCCTTACAAATTTCAGATCATTCTTCACTCAAATTAAAGGAGATGATGACCAACATAGCACTAAGATAGGATAATACAGCGAAGTCAAAGAGTAGGATAGAGAGCAAGATTCCATCTTCTTCCCAGTACTACAGGGTGTCGACAATCCGGGAAATCCCGGAATTCGAAAGCGACCCGGGAAAACCCTTGAAAATGGTCATGCTGACCCCTTGAAATTTTAAGGGATTCCTGAAAATCACAAAGTTTAAACAAATGTAGTTGGATAAAATGAAAAATTGAACGACATTGCTTTTTATGTATTGAACATTGCTTCAATAATTAAGATATAGTGCTTAATGAAAATAATGTACTGGTCTTATTGCTGGTATGGAATTCATTTTCAGCAAATTTTTCCAAGCTATTTTCAAGGATATCGCATTATTCTTCAAAACGAACGTGATGTCTATCGTCATTCTATAAAACTGCTTCATTGCATCATTTCAGGGATTTTCCAGAATGCTGTCTTACCAGTATTGATAGGTTTTTGTGTATTTTAATTGCACATGGTATTGGGTTTATCCAATCACTTCATGATTGTATATGTCTTTGTTCATGAACTGACATGTACAATTAGGTAGTCCTTGGTTGATCTGAAGTTATAGTACTCTCATTTTCGTTTCACTCAAAATTAGATACATTTTCAAAGGACTGTTACTGATGATGGCATGGGCATCAGGTATGCGGAGTCCTATCATTTATAATAGGACTCCGACTCCGAGTGGCAATTATATAAAGCCTATTTTTTTAAAAAAAATTGGAGCCTACATCATAGATCATTATAGGCTTACCTGAACCTATTTTTTAGTGGTCATTGCTGTATCAAATATCAATTATTTCCGATGAAAGTTTATCAAATGTCGCTTTAAGTTGGATGGATACAACTGGGCTCCTCCCATCTTGCTGATGCGTGCCTCACACGGGTTTTCTGCAGTCTTTACCACGCAGAAAAATCCCCATCCTTCTCCAAAAAAATATGAGTACACTTTCGATTTTAATATGCGCTTTGGAGGAGCCATCACACACGATTAACGTGAGGGTAAGAGGTAATGTTCTCAAACAAACTCCTTCATTTTTGTCTCTGATGTGACCTTTGGTGCATGTGTGATCAAGGCTATGAAGGCTTGTCTTCTCTACTGAATCACCGAGTGAAACGACAATGTTCTCAAACAAACTCCTTCATTTTTGTCTCTGATGTGACCTTTGGCGCATATGTGTGATCAAGGCTATGAAGGCTTGTCTTCTCTACTGAATCACCGAGTGGAACGACAATACTTTTTTCACTATCACGGTTCGTTCACTCAACTATTGCAAGCTTTGCATGCAATGCTGTCTCTGTACTTTTGTTTGACGGAGAAAGTTGACATCAAGACAGTGGCAGCTTTGCACGAGGACAAATAATTTGTTTGTATTATATTTCGGGTCTTGTTGTAGGCCGGAGTCCGGAATCCTATCATTTGATAGGAATCCGACTCCGCATACCTGCATTGCATTCCAAATATTATTCCAGTCGGTTTACATCGAGGTGGTACAAAAGTTTTTACAGTCGAATGGATATTTGATATACCTATTTTACTCATTTGCTCCAACTTGAATAGTTGACAGTTAAATTACAAACATGAATTTACGTAAAATTGATCCTAGTCTCGTATGAAGGATCTTATTGGAAAAACATATGATTTACCCATGGGTCCAAACTAACCCAAGGTATATATGTAGGCTAAGCATGTAACTGATTTCCAATTTCATAACATGAGTATGGACATCGATGACAGAGTTTCTCAATACCATTGTAAATAGAGAAGTTTTGGGAATATATTAGATGCGTAACTTCTAATATTTATCAATAAGTTGTAAGACAAATTTAGTACCCCTTGAAAAATATTGCTGATATTCGGGAAAACCCTGGAAAAATACGGGAAAATGAAAATCGAAAGTCTGTCGACACCCTGTACTAGCGATTACAAAAGACTTGTCATAGAAACTTAACATCCATTCCATCAGCAAGCAGGTAGTTCAACGCATTCGTTATCTATCGCACCAACAGCTATCTTCAACCACACAGATGGGATGTTGTTTCACTCAGACTGTTCTATAGATACTATTTCGGTAGAAGCATCTCTGCAGGAAATGAATGTGTACCCTAACCCATTATCTTCTCCAGATCACACACAGAGCTAATGTATTCACATGCTATCCTTTGAGCTTGCAATGCACATGTACTGTCAGTCGCTCGAAAAGCTATTTTGTTCACAGGACACGTTTTTGGAATCAGCTTCCCTGTGTGGATGACCATGGAACTGCATGCTCAATTCACTCGCCCCCTTTTGTATATTGGAAATCAATGGATGTGTCTTGCATATAGATCGATGTCTATGTAAATGATTTTTATAATGCTCAATACCAACCGAGCAGTCATCACTAATAATTACAAATGTGGCGTTTTAGAAATCATCATAAAGATTTGATGGTTGTGTATAAACGTTAAAGCTGGTGTTACGACCTCCCCAAGGTACGAACAGAAAAAAGGCCAAATCCCTGTGAGTGAATGTATTTATCAGGTGCAAGGCAGGTGGTGGCCCTTAAGAGAGCCGATTTGGCGTTCGCAGAGAATGTGAGTGTACGTACAGTCGTCAACTTGGCAATGACTGCGGTCGTGAGCCGAAGGTCGCAGCAGCGTCGTTGATTCCCAACAAGAGAACGTGCGTATTGTAGGCGGGAGAGAGTGAGAGAGAGCGTTTGGTCCGTCGGCATGGAGTTTTGATGTCTCTCCGAACTGTGTGGGATCGATCATCCACCTGGAGCGTATGATTGGCGTCCAGCCACTCGCCGGCTCCCTGTCACCGGGCATCGCTTCGCCCTCCCGTCAGCGAAGGGAAGGAGAGTCTGCGCCGATCAATGGCTCATGCAAGCGACTCCATTGGTCGTCGCTGACTTGAAGGTTAATTGACGCTCAGTATCACTTCTGCCTGAATCGAGACGAGTCATGATGCGGAAACAAAAATTAAAAGTTCTGAAATTTTTCTGAAGCGCCCAGTGGGATGTTTGATCTAGAACTGCATGAAGGAATTATGAAGTACAGACGTTTCGCGACATAGTTACAGCCTCAATGTCTGATAAAATTGAGCAAATTGTAAATAATAATCCATCGTCAAACGTGCTTTAATACTGTCTCGGTGTTCAGTTGCTAAGACGAGTGCAATCTCTCGAGTGATCATAGTGACTGTTTGCGGTTAAAATCTGGATTCCTATCTCGTGTGTACAAAGCTACTTTTAGATGAGCTTCCATTGGCGATTTACGTTTATCAAAAATGTGGAGGTCAAAGTTTGAAAAGGACGTTTTCTGTTGGGGTGCGTTTACACGTTCAACTTGATTGCTGACACTTCCATCCATGATGTCAGATAAGGAAGAGAAAACAATGGAAGCAAAGGCATGCCTTCAATAATCGTGCTTCGTGCGTCACCAGACAATAGCAATTTAGTTAAAGGTGATAAAGAGAAATGCATTGATCTCATCAGGTTATTGTCCTCTGAGTGTCAGTAAAAGTGGCAGCTGAAGCTAAACAGGACAAAACTTAAGCTGACACTTTTTACAGGGTAATATGCATCCGAGGATCAATGCACCATTCATTGTAATTGAATTGGACTCCATCTGATGACGCACGATTATTGAAGGCAGTCTTTGTTTCCAGTGTTTGTCCATTAATTTGTGACTCATCATGAATCGAAGTGTCAGCAACAAAGCTGTACGTGTAAATGCACCGTCGCACCCTCATGGCTGCTGCTAGCATGGCCGGATAGGTCACCAGTATTATTGGAGAAACATGTTGATCAGTCTCTCAACACTGATGGGTTAAGCATGACAGGTCAGCAAGATTTTAGGTACATGATCCTTATGTAAACATTTGCTCCATCGCTAGCTTTCAAGACGATTCCTTGAGAGCAGCTCGAAATCTGCTCGAAGCATGAAAGATTTGTCGCAATATCAGATGTTGATAATCGAACGAAGGGTGTTTTCATCATCACTATAAATATGGCTTTCCTCGATCACCTAATTTCATTTCGTTTTGTAATATCCGACAAAGCAAAAAAAGACTCCCTAAAGTTTGGTCCAAAGAAGACTTAATTAAGTCAGACGGACCCTCGTGTCGTTCAACGCCTTCTAGTGGTCGATGGTAGCAGCCGCGATGAAGATGTGGCAAGTTTTTATTCGAAGACATGAATTATATAAAGAAATGTGTATGCAATATCCGTGATTTTAAAGTCATGAAGAGAGATTGTAGTCTGGAAGTTCGCGGTGTGGTGTTCATCGTATCAGCGGAGGTACCAGTACGTAGAGTTACAAACACAAAGCGTATTCATTAATAAACCTCCCTGTTTCTCATGGCAGATTCCAGACAATCGTGGGGATTGAGAAATTAGTCTGGAGGACTGTCGTGATCCCTCGGATTTAAGTGATCATGAGATGACGTGAACCGAATGCTATTGTGGTGTGCTCTTTTCTGACACTAGTACAGCACATTTAAATAAATAGCTATTTCTTCGATGTAGATGCTTCAGATGGTGACGTTTGATTGCAATAAAGTCAAAAGTTTAGATTATAGGCGCCTAAAGATTCATGAGACTGTACTAATATTCAACTTCTCACTTAAGTAGTAATGTAGATAATCGGTTATAGTGACACCTTTTGAATAGAGGTTATAAAATGCGATTGGAGAATTCATGATTTTACCACCTCTAAAATGATTCAGGATATGATATGTTGACACGTTACATATCCTATAGAATGTGCAAAAACTGCAAAAAAGCCAATTTTAAAATTTTGTTTTACACTGTTATCGTTGGAAAACGACGTAATATAGAGTGTACACGTAGCCATAACACTACAAACCAAATTACTCCTTTATCACTCGATTTATGAAGTCTTCGTTTTCCGTATTTAATGTATTCACTAGTGAAAATGCGAGGTCAATTACTATATCTCATGCAACAGGCCAAGTTTAAGGTCAGGAAAGTCGTTAGATTCAATTATTAGCAGGCGGAAAATTAACAAGAGTGAGTAGCCAAGGTAGAAGCTCGTGTTTGCAGTGACGTTGTGACTTATTGACATACTTTGGGAGTAGTTAGAGGGTTCTCTTTTAATTCGCATCATGATTTGACTTAATTAGTGCTAATTTAAGTTATTGATTTGGACGATTTTTGAATAGATTGGATACCAATTTAAGTGATGTCATTGATTTCATTCTTTCAACTTTATTTATGTCTACATTCACGTGTGTTTACATTTCTAATAATAATGTGTCCTTATTTTCAGTCATGTCAATGCTTGATACGAACGCAGAGAATTACGTCAATCAGGTAAGTGCTTATTTTGATAGATACTGTCTCTTAAAACGCATTGACGGATAATTATGACTATGTCAAGTTGTGTGTTGCACATGCACATGCACTTCGTGCAAAAACATTTCGAAATTCTTGCGACAACCACTGTAATCCCTTATGAAGATTATGTACATCACCAATGCTTTATATTGTAGCATTTGCTTCTCATGTTTATCTCGTGGATATGACATGCATTTCAAGATGGTAGGATAGCATAGTTGATACGAAGTCGTCCGTCGAAGGTTGAAGAGCAGAAGGTCCAGGGTTCGAGTCTGTCAGCATGTCGAGGTACAGCCGCTCTTACCACATGTTAGTAACTGTAGCGTGGCGAGAGTTGCTAGCGTCCGAAAACTGCTTAAGCTTACTATTTTGACTTTCTGCCGTGGTGGGACAGGGATGAGCAAAAAATAAGAATCCTTTATTTTAAAACCATCGTTTCTGTGATCCACTTGGTCATTGAGCAAGTTGAGTACATTGTCACAAAAAGAGCTTTTTCATTTTTCCTATTAAATCTGTTTTTTTCAAGTAAGTGCTTGGAAATCGTATTATAAAGTCAAAATCGTTATGTGCATATAATAATTGATTTACTAAATTTTAGGATGAAATTGTGAAGAAAGACGAATTAGGTATTGAGTCAATGCATGGGCCAAGTAGCTGGAGAAGACATGAAGGAATGAAAAACAAACGATATAAAAAATCAAAACTGTTTAGAAAAGGAAATTTCGGTTGATCCTGTCTTATTAGCGTCATCTTCACCAAACTCCGAATTCAGAAAAGTCACAGAATTTGAAATACACAAACACAAAAAATAGAAGTTGCAGAAGGAACTGGTAGTTTCTATGAAAGAAAGTTACAGCGATCAAATCCATGACAGTGAAAAATGTAAATCTTGCTCCTGTCCTATACTTCAGTCAGGAGGAAAAGGTCCTCGTAACAGTAGCGAGTGTGAATGTGACTCAATGCATGATTGAGTACATTGATAAAACTTACAGAAATGACAAGATTATAGGTAAAGAACATAAGCAACCATTGCTACAAAAATTTAGCAACTATGCTTCGTGTAAAGGTTATGTAGAGAGACATGAAAACAAAATAATGAAATTGAAAGTGAACATTATCAAAGCACACAACAACGATGCATTCACACGACAAATAGCCGAATCAGTAGAAATTAGAAGCTCTAACATTGCAATTAACACGAATTAAGAATTCCAGTCACTGAATTTCCCTGGTTATCAATATAGTCCGGCAGCCAGAGCGAGTTTCTGCAGGGAGCAAGGCCGAAAATGAGACTTTCACAGAATGATGTACACCCTATGCCTACTACGAATTCGCGAGTCTGCCGAGTTCTAGTGAGTTCCTCTTCTTGTCAGACACGATCAAAGAAATACACATGTAAATCCAATGGGACGCAGATTGCAGTTTTTGGTCAAAATGAAATTTTCAATGTTTTCGCTTGTCACGGTAAAAATACTCAGTCAAGAGTCATAATTTTTGACATGAAATGTCCTCAGGTCATTTCTTATCAGGTTCATGAACAGTTATTTATGAACCTACATGCATTCAGATTTGACAAGCCTCCTACTGTCGGCAAGTACCAATATGTTGGCCCACTTTATCCACATTGAACCACATTATCGTATACATCGCCGATCAAAAGCATGATAATATCACATACACATGGTAGGAAATGACCTGAAGACATTCCATGTCAAAAATTATGTCTCTTGACTGAGTATTTTTACCGTAACAAGCGAAAACATTGAAAATTTCATTTTGACCAAAAACTGCAATCTGCGTCCCATTGGATTTACATGTGTATTTCTTTGATCGTGTCTGACAAGAAGAGGAACTCACTAGAACTCGGCAGACTCGCGAATTCGTAGTAGGCATAGGGTGTACATCATTCTGTGAAAGTCTCATTTTCGGCCTTGCTCCCTGCAGAAACTCGCTCTGGCTGCCGGACTAATATCATAGTAAACCCATTTTACATCTCCAGTCTACAAGGATTTCTACTTTTGACAAGTTTATGAAAAAGATTGTGTTTAGCCCACCAAATACGTCATAATGTGCACGAAAAGTCGGAAGTAATGCACAGGATGTTCACTGAATACCGATCTAAGTTTCCATAAAAATATTGTAATATGCGAGTACATCGTTCGTAGTCTAGCTGCAGTTAACTATTTTATGAATCACAGCTGGTGTCATCTGTTGTCCGAATTATCCCCGATTATTGTCAGATAAGATGATTAGACCATTAAGTTAGCAGAAGGTGAAATGTTCTGTCACTAAGTCCCATTCACTCTGTCAAACGAATTACAAAAAACAGCCAATCACTAAAATTTTGTATTTTCCTTTTAAATGTTTGGTCCGGCAATTTTTATATTTCGGGAGAGGTTTGTGTCTTTTTCTCATTCATACATGACGTTAATTTGAGCGTATCATTGTCTTTGCCGGAAGCTAGTGAATAATTGTGATGACTTTGGTTGTGCTTGATTGCTTGAACTCATGAGGAATAGTACTATTAATGCATATTAGCAGACATAACTTTTCAACTAGCTTCGCACCTGGACAATGCATTTCATTTTAGGCACATGGACACAATTAAGCATTTCCTCAAGGGAAATTAATCTTTTGTCTAGTAGCATGTATTGTTTTCTATGTTGCTTTCGAGTTAGTGGAAAATATATGGTCTATGTTGACTAGGCTGGATACTTCAAAATAGCACCTTAGATGGAAGTAGTGAATACCCAACTTTCAAACCCATCACACGCCCCTGATAATAAAGATGATAGAACTAAACTAGGAAGCCTATCCGGAACAAAATATTGTTATTTGGGATTATCTTCAAGCCTGAATCTATTTCTGATGGTCGATCATATTGGTAGCAATTATCATAAAAAATATTTACGCATTTTGAAGTGTGGAGAATATTGGGGATTCATATCCTATAAGTTTGGAAGCTCCACATGTCAAAATGTATGATATTAGCAAGTGAAAACAATTCATTTCGTGCGAGCTACTTCAGTGATCGTTGGCTGCTACAATCATGCTCAAGCTAATGTTTATTTTCTTCAACAGAACTGGAACCGAATAAATTCGATTCACGAATAGCCAAGACAATTTAGTATGTACGAAAATAAGAACTACAGCAAACTCTTGATAAATAGAAATTGCAGTGAAATTTAGAAGAATAGAAGTGATGAATAATCACAAAAGTTAGTAGTAAAGAGTACACCTTCTATTTTGATCCTAATTTTAGACTTCAGCTGACGGGTTCACAAAAGTGATAAAGCAATGGTATATTGCTCAAGTCTGGACATGTTTTATTTACTCCTGTATATGACCAGGCGAAGAGGCATTCTGAAATCTTTCATGGGTGGCATATCAGACGCATGGCAGCCAAAATAGAGAATCACAGAGTTCATTTTCTCTTTCTGTTATGATGTTCGTCTCTCTAATTTGCAGGCGAGTGTCGAGCAAGCTTGGGCTGAAAAGGCTCACCTTCATGCCGTAACTTATTTCAAAATCATCTCCTCTGTAACAAGTCCCAAAATGTTG
This sequence comes from Prostheceraeus crozeri, assembly GCA_907163375.1. Taxonomy (NCBI): domain Eukaryota; kingdom Metazoa; phylum Platyhelminthes; order Polycladida; family Euryleptidae; genus Prostheceraeus; species Prostheceraeus crozeri. The sequence goes on along the minus strand of CAJQUW010009062.1, from coordinate 211,817 downwards.
ACTTTGACGGCTATTGATAACGACATATATGAAAAATTCCGGAAAGAATTCCCTGATCTTGAAGTGAAAGATTTAGATATAGATGCCTTGAAATGTGATAAATCGAAAGAGGTAAGCTGCACTTTTCGTATAGAGTTTTGTCAACGTCCACATTACTTATACTTCAATGCCATTTAATGTCGATTGTTCCATCCATGTAGGCTACGACGGTCGGTAGTCATCAATGACATTGATATGTCGAAATATCCATGCATTCATTTTGGTTGCTATAGCAGCTGATTTAGTATCAGACAGGTGTCTGTAGCTCAGCGGCAGCGCAACTTCTTTAGTTAGTCATGGTGGTTGTTCATTCGAGTCCCGTCAGATGCATATATTTTGCGTAGCAATTTGATCTAGCGCAAATTGGTTTCTCTTACGTTAAATTTGCCTTTAAATAAAGAAGGCATGCTCTTTCAGACGTCTTCTGCTGCTGTTTTATGGCATCTTAAGTCATTAGTTTCAATTCCTACTAGTGGTCCTAATAAACTAAAATACACAAATGGTCCTAAAAAACTATAACACTAAACACTAACATCCAATAAATGGCCTCAAACTAAATAACCTAAAACTAAAAATAAACTATAAGAATTACAACTACCAAAACTACTACTCACTATAACTTACCTAGACTAAACTAAAATACTACTGAACTTAACTAACTACCATAAACTCTAACATATAGAACTTCTTACATAAACTCTAACTAACAACTACATAACCTAAAATATCCTAACTACTCACAATAAGATCAAAACAAAACTCCAGAAACTATAACTACTACTAAACCAAACACAAACTAACTACAAGCTCTAACTAAACTACCTAGAGCTAAAAAAAAACACAATCCTAATCCTAATACTCTAAAACTCTAAGATACTACACTATGTCGCTCATGTAATACACTACTACACCCTACTAACAAAACATAAACACTATAATAAAAGACTATGGTCCATCATAATAAATACTCTCCACAACTAATAAAAACGAACCTACTACAAATAAATACTCTCCTTATAAACTACTAAAACTACTACAAATCAGTCTAAAAAAAATACCAAACTAAAAACCTATAAAAACTACTAAACATAAAACTATAGAAAAAATTCCCTAATACTAAAGCCCCTAAATCTTACTAAAAAATATACCACTCTATAACAACTCTACTAAGCTTAATACCTAAGGCCTGCGTAATATTATATGCGTAAATGGGGTAAAAAATGAAAGCGCTGCGTAAATTGAATTTTTGATGATTCTTCTCTATCTTTATCCGTTGACTCACACCAACTTTAAGCAGTGATCTTGATTGCACTGCTAGATCATCTCTAGAAATTGAACTTGATCATATTGTTTGTATTTTCAGAATATTATAAAGCTTAAGGAGGTATAGCATTGCTTTCATGCATAAAGCTTAATCTGCCGTCCCAAGGGAGACCAAAGTAACCACAAAAATCAATTTTTTGGAAAAACGCTCTTGAAGAAATATGTACATCCTGAGCTCAAGTAAATCATCCTTACGAAATAAGTCTTCTCATGGTGCAATATATGGTCATTAAATTCTAATGTGATATACCTGGGATGGAACGAAATTATATAAGAAGCAGAACCAAGGCAGATGACAGTTACTTCGTTCTGCCATGCGTTAAAACTTTACTTACGTATTGATTTATACTAAAGTTAACCGAAGTAAAAAAATTTTCGTTATTCCATGCATCTTTTTATAACCGAGATTAGCCAACTTCCATTATACATTTACTATGCATCAGCAGCTTTATATGAATGTTTCCGAATTCTTATAGGCCTAGCACTCATGCAGTCTAAATGCGATGCATGGGGTCTAATTCAAGCTTCTACAGTACGCACTATGTTAAGTATTGGGTTGCTGATAAGCCCGCTTATCAGTATAAATACATTTGGCCATATAGGGCAGCCTACAGAACTATAAATAATTTAAGTCTATTCGTTATGTAGGTCAGCATCCAAACCCTACGCAACACATGCATGTAGGCCTACGTGCAATTCAAAAATCTATTCATTATGTAGGCCGCATGAACGTAACGAAAAATTCGTATATACCTACATATCTGGGACTACCTGAAAAACGTAGGTCTACATACCGTGAATTAAACTGTTATTTTACTGCTTTGTTGTAGCTCAATTTATATTGTACCTTTTGTACCTCATACCTAGATTATAAATAAAAATGTAGTTCTGTAGTCCTGAACATCACAATTTCATGAAATGTTTAGGCCAAAATTTATACATTTGCATGATTGAAAAGTAAAGAGGTCTACGTGTACGACTAAGTATTTCATAAACTTCCCATTATCTTGCTAAATTTCCAATTATGGACAAGCGAAATAGATATAATTAAAACACAGAAGTAAAAACATAAATTTGTTGAATGAAAAAAGATCCAAATTCACTAGCCAGCTGAGTTCTAATGGCAGATTGCCATAGCCATAGTAAGCTGTCTTGGCAACCCCTTTAGTGTCGATGACTCGTTTATTAAGTTAAGAGCAGCTGAGAGTTCCTTCGTATTTGACGAGTTAGACACACAATTATGTGCGTTCGACTTAAGCGTGTGGTGTGATGACACTACAAGGTTACACACAAGTTCTATTTTAAGTACAAACGTCATATTTGAAGCTAAAATGTAGTCGATAGAGTTATATCACCGAAGCAAAGGGGAAAAATTGAAAGTTTCTGTTGTCTTTCATGAACCAAGTACCAACCAAAGAGAAGTAACTACGGCCTATAGTTGATGAGACCAAGGCAAAGCGAAGCATCTACAAATATCGTAGATACTTCGCTTTGCCTTTGACCCAATCGATATTGAACTGTAGTTACTTCGTTTCTCGATACAGGAAAGTACATAAATCAATGGAGTCCCTGTTAAATCCTTGAATATTAAGTAGATTGAGTTCATTGAAGTTGTTTTATGGCAAAAAATCAAAAACCGAAATTTTGCAGTTACTTTGGTCTGCCATGGGACGGCAGTAATGCGGTATAGCACTATGTGCAACACCAGTAATAGTGACACGAACTTGGTGGTGGCGGGCGAGAGCCAGCTGGGCTTTAAAAAGGCGAATTATAATCGTCCTCGCTGGCAGACAACGGAGTGAAAGGCGAATCTCCCTCGCTCGACGAGAGCGGAGTATCAGGAGTAGATCACTCACGAACAAGTCGTGGCAGGTCCGAGGAATGGTATTCACCGGTCGTCGGTGGAAGAAGAGAGGCCGGAGTGTCGTCGTGGTGTCGCGGAGACAGTGTTGGTGAGTGTAGTGGCGTAGTTAGGTACCGTAAAGGCGGCGACGACAGACTTGGGTCCTCGTCGGCTAGCGGCGTTGGTAAAAGACCCAAGCTGGCGGGAGGAAGATCCTCGTCGTCTGAGGAGAGGAGGACAACGTCAGAAGTTTCTCGAATAGCTGGTAGCACCGCCGGTCGAAGGTCCAGCACCTCGACCTCCTCTTCCTTGTCCTCGTACGCGCCCAGTCGCGGAGATTCTTTCGGCCATAGGATCTCTGAGGCGGAGGTTGCACAGGTAGATCAGCAGCAAGATCATCTTTATACTGTCCCAGTTGGAATACGTATTCCCAATTTTATGATTTGGTTAACAGTAGGGATTGCGTTCGGTCAGCAGCAGTCTGTTGTGCGTCTAGAAGTGAGGCAGCGCCCAAGATATTCGCGAGGGCTTCCGCCTCGTATCTGTCGCGACGAGTGAACTGCTTAACTGTGTCATTATGCTGTGATATCATTTCGCACACACCAAAGCACACATCACTGTCTGGCTGCATTTAAGTGTATGCACTTTGTAGTGAGGAATGCTGAGAAGAGGATGGTGAAGTCATCATTTTCGTGCGCATGCTACTTTACTTAATAATGATCGGAAGGGCCAACATTATGGAGAAAACTTGTGCGCAATGATCCGAATTCTTCGAATCTGAAGGAATCGTGGCATTCGAATCACTTTGCTCGAATTCACAGCAATCCGCAAGCGACGCACGTCTTTTCTTTTCCACGTCTCTTTAAGGTGCTAGGAATTCCTTTTTGCCCGTCTAGCAAGTTCCATGATGTGCTGTCGATTTCGAATAAATCTCACTTCTAATAAACCGAATCAGATAGACAAAATATTTAGTTCTGTGAGTCCAAGGTTTGAAATTGCAAATGGCTAGTAAATCCTGTTTTATAAGCACGCAGTCCAATGCAGGAAGGCAAAGATACCCATGAATCATGATAGACAGTAAAACCATTCAGGTTGTATATCGTACAGTACATTTTATGTTCATTTATCACATGAAGACTATCGCATGTGAGTAGCCAAAAGTGAGCACATCTGGTGACATTAAGTTGACGTACAAAATATATCATTAACATTGTGCGTTGGAAGCGAAAGATTACATATGAAATGTACAGTAATGCCCGTGTTCAATCATGTGTTAAAATGCATGCGTTGGAATATAGTTTATAACTGTGCGGAAAGACTACTCCAAAATATCAGAATTCTCTATGATTTCAATGATTTTGAACGTTCATGGACCTGAAAAGGTTGGAGAAAAGTCTGAAAATTTCGAACCTTAAATGTTTCATTTACATGACAGAATTTTTATCATTCTGAACAGGTACTTGTAGCGAAATTCGTAAACCCGACCAAGATGCTGGCCTTGATTTCATTAAAATGCAATAGTTGTTAATGTTTATACTAAAAAGTATCAATCGATAAAGTCTGGCATCAGGGACTCCTTATGAAGCTAAAGTCCTATGGAGTTGCTAATCAACTCCACAAACTTCTTGCTTCTTTCCTTAGTGACCGGCAGATATCTGTCGTCTTAGATGGCCAAAAGTCTTCCACCAAGTTTGTCAATGCAGGAGTTCCTCAAGGGTCAATTTTGGGACCCACTCTTTTTCTGTTGTACATCAACGACCTCCCAGACTGCCTTGTGAGTAAATTGGTGATGTATGCAGATGACACAACACTCTTCAATTCCAATGAGCGACTCGCTAAAAACACTCAGCAACGTCAGCAGTTATGCGACGTTCTTAATGAAGACTTACGCAGGGTCTCAGAATGGGGCGCCAATTGGCTTGTTTCCTTCAATCCGTCAAAAAACTCAGAGTATTCTGCACTCACGACTTAAAGGAGATGATGATCATAGCATTAAAATGTCAGATAATAGGATCAGAGAACAAGATTCCATCTCCTTCCTTGGATTGGCGGTTACGAAAAACCCCACCACACCCCTCGACTTGTCATGGAAAACCATACATCCAATCCATTAGCAAGCAGGCAGCCCAACGGCATTGGTAGTCTCTATCGTGCCAGCAGCTATCTTCCACCACAGACTGTCTGCTATCTTTACAAGTCCACTATTCGTCGTCCTCTGATGGAGTATTGTTGTCATCTGTGGGCAGGCGCCCCACAAACGCATCTTAACCTCCTTGAACGGGTTGAGAAACGTGTCAAGAATCTCATGGGTGAAAAACTTGCTAGCAAGTTGTAGCCGCTCTCCGTCAGACGGGATGTTGCTTCACTCAGTCTCTTCTACAGGTACTATTTCGGTAGAAGCAGCTCTGCAGTACAATGAGTGTGCGTACCCAAACCTAAGATCTTCTCCAGAAGCACACGCAGAGCTAATGCATTACTCACATGCTATAAATGTGAGCTCAGAACGCGCACGTACTGTGAGTCGCTCGAAAAGCTTTTTTGTTCGCACGGCACAGCTTTGGAATCAGCTTCCCCAGACCACTTTCCCTGACCAATACAATCTTGATACTTTCAAGAGGCGTGCGAATAGGTTTCTGATGGGGACAGCTTAATCAGATTAGAAGATCTGTTTTTTTTTAATTTTTTATTTTATTTATTTAAAATAATGCAATTTGTTACTTTTCATTGAGTAACCCCTAGCTTCGTTCATGGCTCATAGCTGTGCTAGGGGTGAAAATTCAGTAAAAAAAATAACTTATCTCACGGTAACAATTTAGCGCATCTCACTAGTTTGTTTTCGATGGAGCATTTAATTCACTTACCAAATTTGGGGACTCTTCTCCAATGACAATTAGAAGATAAGCTCATTATTTCACCATTGTTGAAAACAGTGAAAACTTCTGTATTTAGGTGTGATGAATTTATTTTTATACATGAGTTCTAATAAATCAAAATACGCTTACTTTAGGATTGGTTACATATAGGCTACTGCATACTCTGCCAGTTGTGTGAAATATTTGGTAATGGTGTAGTAACAATAGGAATGACTGTTCTCAGTGTCACGTGACACGACAGTAGTCCACGTGTAGCACTTATTGGGTCAAAACCGATGAATTATGACTCGTTGCCGCGAGAAAGCGGCATTTAATTGGGTTCTTTCAATAACTGGTTAATCCAACGGTTGCAACAGCATCGCACCTGTAAGCCGGATTGGAAAACGTCACCAGTCCTCATTAGGACTACTCAACTAATTGTTCAAATTAGTGTACTTTGAATTTTATTCTATTATATAGTTTTAAATGAGTGCTGGAATAATTTTTATCATCGTACATCGTCTAGGAAATTACATCCTAAGTCACTTTGTTCAGATTATCAGAAGACAAATGTTGGTAGCAAATAATTAAGTAGTATTAATAAAGTCCTTACCTGCATTAGAGCTGCTGTAATTCAATATAGTGTTCCTGATGCATGGTTCGGCTCGTTTCATGTCATTTAATCATTCATGGCTTCAATATTCTGTTAGCGGCATCGAAATTTGAACGAATAATTGAATGAGTAACATCCCCTTTCAACAATTATATAATTTTCGCAAATCCATAACTAAAGGGAAAGAATTCCAATAAGTTCGCAACAATTACACTAAAAGTGATCAAACTAAAATGTGTTTTTATTGTTGGTGTGACAAAATGTGACAAAGTCACATACCCAAATACTGATATGAAGTAAGTAGAGTTTTTGCAGCGGCATGACCAAATATAGTAAATTGAAAGTTACGTTGTAGCTTGTTATGAAGCTTAGATATTCTACGAAATCGCTATTCTGCTGTTCTTCTAAAGTGCGTTTACACGTGCAACTTCAGTGCTGACACTTTTTACTGACACTGAGAGGATAATACGCTGATGCGATCAATGCATTTCTCTTAATCACCATTTATTAGGTTACTAATGATAGAAGGAGAACCAAAGCTGCAATATATGTTATTGATTATTATATATTTTTTCTATAATCACCCAACATTTCGGCTGTCACAGCCAGCTTCAGGGGAGCAAGAAGCTGGTTGTGACAGCCGAAATATTTGGTGATTATAGAAAAAATACATATACAATAATCATTATTAATTATAATAATCTATTATTATAATCAGCTATGCTGCTTAAAAGGAGTTCATTCTGCTTTATTAGGCTACTATTGTCTGGCTTCTTTTTGATGGCGCATGAAGCACGATTATTGAAGGCATCCCTTTGCTTCAATAGTGTGTCCATTTCTTCTGACTCATCATGGATCGAAGAGTGTCAGCAATAAATCTGCATGTGCAATCGCACCCCTAGGCTTCAACGGTTACAATCACAGAATAAAATATTTTGTTTATCTGCTTCTGTTTGCTACAAGTGTGATTAATACGAAATTGACGGCACATAGAGGAACCTATTAGGTGGGCAAGAAGGAATTCCTAATACCTTTCAGAGATAGGAAAAAAGTCGTGCGTCGCTTGCGGATTAATGTGAGTTCCACCAAAGTGCTTCGATTGCCAAAATTCCTTCAGATTCGAAGACATCAGATCATTGTGCACAAGTTTTCTCCATAATGTTGGCCCTTCCGATCATTATTAAAGAAAGTAGCAGGCGTACGATAATTAGTTCACTTGATGATTTCACATCCTCTCCTCGGCATTTCTCACTGTATAGTGCATACATTGAATCGAAGCCAAGACATGGATGTGTGTTTTGGTGTGTGCGAAGTGATATCACAGCACGCACGCATCTCTCACTGGCTCTGGTGTCCCCTGCTGACAGCTTATTGTTTGCCATTTCCAGTACATAGCAAGACATACACGAATTATCCATTCGAGAAGGAGCAAGTTGTCTAATTCTGTGATGTGCCATTTCGACATTAAGGTTGCATACAATTCTTCCTTTCTAGGAAACCGAAGCGCGCGCAGATGAATCTAATTCTGTGGTTATAATCCATGTTAGTCAGATTGACATTTTTACTTTTTGTTTTCCCAATAGCGGTTTGTCCCTCCGCCATGTAAAGTGTTTCATTTGTTTGGTTGTTCAAAGTTAATAACACAATAGTGACATTCTTTCCATGTTTTTCGATTGTCGTGTCCTGACCGTAGGCCTCCGATGATGCATGAACGTATGCTTGTATATTCTTATCAAACACTAAAAAGAATGCAAGAAAGAATTTTGAAGCAAAACTGAGTTGCATTCAACTAAAAAAGAAGTTATGGGTGTCACGTTTCTTCTGCGAAATAAGTCGGTAAATTCATTTTTGTGTAGTCATTTTTGAATATAAAATGAATATAATAAAACCACAGCGTTCGAATGGAGCTACTTCTCTTAAAACAAAATTTTTGATGTCCCGATTACTGTTCAGACTCATTTAACGGCAATTACCTATGAAGTTATCTATATAAGTGAGTAATAAACATCCCTTATTAAAGGTTCTCTTACTTCAGTCCTTTATTTTGTGTATGTATAAAATGGACTCGGTCTCGGAATAGGCGAAGAAACGAAAAAGGAAGAATAAACGTTCATCTAGTTTGTCCTAGTATTGCCCCGTTCGATATTTATTGTGAATATAACGTTAAATGCTCATCACTATTTTGTAAATTCAACAGAAAAAAGGTAAAATTAAAAAGCAACACATTTTCTGTCCATCGGCGCCATATGTTTCCAGCAGTATGTGACAAGCTGTGACATCCATGTCAGTCGGCCTGTGACTAGGTGTGACATTGACGTCCATCAGTATGTGTCGGCCCACTTCTGAAGCACGAGCATGTTCCTGACGAAATTCGTAGGACTATGTAGTTGAGAAGTAGAGAGAGTGATTATGGAATTGCATTCCCCCCCCCCCCCCCCCCCCCCCCCCCCCCCCCCCCCCCCCCCCCCCCCCCCCCCCCCCCCCCCCCCCCCCCCCATTTCCCCCCCCCCCCCCCCCCCCCCCCCCCCCCCCCCCCCCCCCCCACCCCCCCCCCCCCCCCCCCCCCCCCCCCCCCCCCCCCCCCCCCCCCCCCCCCCCCCCCCCACCCCCCCCCCCCCCCCAGACCCCCCCCCCCCCCCCCTCCCCC